>JAPZIH010000699.1:462339-652149 GCA_027410445.1 Discoglossus pictus
CTGGCATTGTGTCTGTAAACTGCAAGTATTGGGCACCAAGTGGCTTTTTTTATATTGTGATGGAGGGCCACCAGGGGTCACAAGAGAGCTCTGTAAGACTTCTCCCCTAAGAATGGAAAGAGTTAACTCCAGGCAGTTATCAGAGGCTAATGGAAGCCCAGCTGTGAACTGCCGTTAAGAGCAGCAGAGAGATGGGGTGGAATCTCTCTCACTTAGGCTTGGACCTAAGAGCTGTGGTGCTGTGTGTGGATCCTGAGAGCTGAGATTAGTGCTGAAGCAAGACTGCTGTGTTACAGAGATTGCTCACTGAGAAGACTGCTGTGTTCCAGAGTTTGCTCACAGAGAAGACTTCTGTGGCATTGGAGATATACCACTGAGTAAGGATTTATCTGAAGACCCCATCCCTAAGAAGCCGGTTGCAATAAGGGAAAACAAAGGTTGGTGATCAATGCATTTTATTCTCATCATATCCAGAGAAGGATTACAATGGCCCCAGGGAGAAGAAGAGTGCATTAAGTGAGAGTAAGAGTCCCTCATCACAAGAGGGCGACAAGGGCCCCTGGGGTGAAGCATACGGGAGAGAAGGGTGGGCCCTATGCTTCATCCACGAAGGTGTAAAGAGTACCGTGGAAGAGACTTCCAGATGTACTAGAGATTATGTGTTTCCTGACCACAAGGTGGCAGTAGCAGTAAGAAGAGATTATGGCAGTAGCAGTAAGAAGAGGACAAGATACAAGAGTAAAGCAGAGAGCTTACTCTGTGGACTGTATTATTATTATACCTGCAGGCCGAGAAGCGGTCTCCGGGATAGTTAGGGCGTTCCAGGTTATAGTAAGCCCGTTTATGTAGTATTTTATTTTATTGCTGAAGATAAGCACTGTTTTCTTTCTGTTGGCGCTGACAAATAAACTGCAGTCAAACTAAACCTCTGACAAGCCTGCTGTGTCTTCCTCCCTAAATAAGTAAAAGAGCAAAGAGAGCAGGACGCAAACCCCGTCAGAAGGGGGTGCTCTGTTACAATATATACATATGTGTGCACCTTGTTATTCAGTAAAACCGCAATTACAAGTTTAATGATTGATTCAATATAGGTGGTGCACTGCATGTGATTGCCTTTACTAGACCATTCTTGCTACTACTAGCTTTTTTGTTATATACAATCAATTAAAGTGCCAGTATATTTACTACTTCTGCACATCATCCATCTCTTTTTGTTTTTAATTTACATAGTGTGACTTATAATTTTTTAAGTTCTTCCATTCTAGTACTACTTTATATTAATTCTGGAGTGATCCAGTGATTAACAGTTTTACTGATAGATGAGGATTACAAGAATAATATGCATGCAATATTGCATTTACTTCAATTTGTACACATTAGAAGTGGATTTTTTTCATCCTTTTAGATCAACACTGTAGACTAGGATGGTAGTTCAAATTATTATTATTGCGCACTACGACATTCCCTTATTAAATTATATCCTTATACATCAATATTAGTGTTACCCACTAGGGAAAATACCAGGTCATATAATTTATCCACACACAAAGTGTCAAAATACCCAATAAACAGAATATGTAATTCAGGAATACCTCAATTGTGTCTCTCTTAATGATGTATAAATAATCACATGCTTGAAATTTACTACAAGAGGATATTACATTGGAGAGACATACAAAACCCTCAAACAGAATAAACTTCCACCGTCATCCAGTCAACAAGAGGAAGATTACCACACTAGTAGGAAAACATGTCTACAGCCCAAATCACAACCTTAAGGATCTGAAAGTGACTATACTGAAGGAAATTCAAAGCATCAATAAAAATAAAGGTTTGGGGATACAAATTCATGCAGATGTTTGAAACATTACATTCTACATTTTGAGAAATAATACCCGATCAACTTTTCACACCTTTTCCTTAACGTACATTTCCAAGTCTCTAATCTGTTTCCTCACCTCCTTTATAGTGTTTGCTGTGAACATACAACAAAACGTATTTAAATATAGTACCCAGTTCCAATTTATGTGTCCTTAATCCATACTGATCAAAAAGTAAAAAAAGTACAGGGTGGTATGACCCTGTAATACTCTGTAGCGCTACTCAGGTGGTCTCGGTTGTCTAGTTCTTGGGGGATTAGCTATAAATCTAATATTTTCAATTTAGGTTTAGGTTGCTCTAGTTTGTCTCTGAATTAAGTTAGTTTATTCTCAAGTTCAATGTGATTATGGTTCTCTCGGAACACAGTTCACTGATGTGTCTGTATGGTATGCAACAAAGAGAAGAGGGTGGGGAGAGAGAGTGCAAATTCCTAGTGCAAATAACCAAGGTATTGTAATCCAAAACCCTGGTTCACAGAGATCAGTAGGTAAAGCTCTCACCTTTTCTAACCTCAGTCTATGAGGTATGTTATAGACTTCCCAACACATATTGACTTGTAGGTTGGTACTTCTTTCCTCCGTGAACGTCTTATCCCATATTCTTACAATAGAGTGTGGGTATTAGGGTAATATATATGTGTACTTTTCAGAGCAAGGGGGAATATTACCATCAATAACACCATCAATACATAGAGGTACCTGAATATTTTTGATCGGGTTCAATATATCCCCTTTGGAGTTATACTGTAGGTGTCTTTAATCACAATACTATATCAAACATGGTCAATGTTATAAATATTCAATGTTTATGAAACAATTAATGAAATATAAAAAATATGTCCAATAGCGAAAAATAAAAATAAAAATTATACAGTCACTCTAATGCTATTAAAAAATAAATAAATAGATATTAAAAATACTGGACAGACGCGTTTCATCACTTTAATCCTGTGGCTTTTTCAATGATCGAAAATACCTGTGTACAAAACATACATACAAATATTGTATATTAATTGTATATTAACACACTTCTAAAATTCACAATAGTATTATATCATCAGAATATATAGTTATCTAAACATACATATATATATATGGATATACAAGTAGGTGGGTAAGTATACAAATATAAAATATAAATATAACTCTGGAAGGGAAAATATGGAGATAACAAGGTGTGTGTGTGTATATATATATATATATATATATATATAGATATATATATATATATATATACGCACACATATATTCAGTAAAGGTAGACGGCCATTATAACATGTTTAAACATTAGATGATACTTGTATATATGCTGGTAGTTATACATACACATAATATGCATCTATATAATCTAAAGTATTCCCCATTCACAGTTTTTCTGTACATACAAACATGCCTAAATGTATCCATTCATAAGGTTACCCATGAGATGATGTGTGATACATACACATAATATGCATCTATTTGATATAGAGTGTGCACTATTCATAATGTATTTGTACATATGTAAATGTGTGAATGTATCTATTCATATGGTTACTCATGATGTGGAATAGATAATACTTTTATCATTTTTAGTGTGGATATCCCATTGAAAGCTTGTCTCTGGGAAGTAATCCAGTAGTAAAATTACTATTGGTATGAATACACATTCACCTTCTTTGAAGTATGTCTCTAATGGTGGTCAAAAATAATAATAATAATAATAATAATAATAATAATAATAATAAAAAAATAATACAAATACAAATCTAATAACCCCTTCTTTGAAGTGTCCCTGGTAGTAGTAAGATTTAGCTGTAAGCCCCTCTGTGTTTGCTATCCACCATATAGTATAGGCTTAGGGATGTATAATCCCCAGATCCTCTAAATTATATAGTTACATAGTAATTGAGGTTAAAAAAAGACTTCTAGTCCATCAAGTTCAACTTTTTAAGATCTCATCTGATCTGCAATATGCAGAGTAGTTGCTAATTCATTGCATCCAGAGGTAGGCAAACAGAAAGAACCCAAGTGAAACTTAGCCAATCAGCTCAAATAGAAAAAATAATTCCTTCCTGACCCCAGATACTAGCGATCGGATTCCTCCCTGGATCAATACTCTCTCTATAATTATCCAGGTTAACCCTGAATGCCCTTTTTGATTAGAAATATATCCAGTCCCCTTTTTAAAGTTATCTCCGCTGTCACCACCTCCTTTGGTAGAGAATTCCACAGATTAACCACCATTACTGTGAAGAACCCTTTTCTTTCTTTAAGGTGGAATCTTTTTACTTCTAACCTCAAAGGATGTCCTTGTGTCAGTTGGAAATTTCTTGGCACAAAAAGTTCACTTGACAAATCTATATACTGACCCTGGATGTATTTATAAAAGGTAATCATATCTCCTCTTAGACACCTTTTGCTAGAGAAATTAAGCTTAATTTGGTTAGTCACTCTTCATAACTTAGCCCGTCCATTCCCCTTATTAGTTTTGTAGCCCTTCGCTGTACTTTTTCCAGCTCTAAAATATCCTTTTTATGAAGTGATGCCCAAAATTGTACTCCATATTCCAAATGAGGGCATACTAGGGATTTGTATAGTGGCAGAATTATATTTGCTTCCCTTGCTGCTATGCCCTTCTTAATACATGCTAATATTGTATTTGCCTTTGCAGTCGCTGCTTGGTTTTGAGCACTGTTACCTAGGTGGCCAATAAGGAATAAAGACGCTTACCTCAGTGATCTGAAAGTGTATAGCTCAGTGATTCTCTCTGAGGCAAAAATGTACTCAGTCACTATTTTGGCCTTAAATAGTGCCAAAAAAGCTCTGTTATGTCACTGTTACTAGAAGACAATTGTAAATAAAGAGAAAACAAAAAAAACTTTAATGTCACTGTTGCTCAAAGACATTTGTAAATAAATTAATAAATAAAGAGGAAAAAAAATGTAATGTCACTGTTACTCGAAGACATTTATAAATAAACTAGCGACTTGCCCGTCAAAAAATGACGGGGCAATAAAAGAAAGTGTTGAAATCCTGTTTGCCACACAATGTGAGTGTACTGTGTGCCTCAACTATATAGACCCTTCTAACACACTAAAGAACGCATGTAATAACACTATAAGTGCCAAGAGGGTCATCCAGGACCCTCATGACACAAAGTGTAAGCACTACACCATTTAAACCCGGTCACTTATGGGGCCTATCCAGACACTCATAAGCCTCTATTTAGACCATCAGTCCCATAAGGGTATATTATGATCATTATGGGCCTGTTACAACCCAACATTAACCACATTAACCACATAAGTGCCATGACGGTCCTCAAGAACTATCATGCCACTAAGTCTAAACACTCTACTGCACTATACCCACCAATAAAACATTAAATATCAACTAACCCCCTTCTACACTAACATATTAACATCTACACGATCTACTTACACTACCTACCTACCCCCTAATAACCCCCTCCCCACCACTGTAATTACAGAAAACAAAAAAACTGAAGTCACCAAAAATCTAAAATCTACATTACATAATAGAAAAAACCTAAATCACAAAAAATAAAACATCTACATTACAAAAAATAAAAAATCTCTGTTACGGAAAATTAAAAAACCTAAATCGCAAAACAAAAAAAAGGAACATTATAGAAAATAACAAAATACATTACAACCCCCCACTATATAAAAAAAAGATTACACACATGAAAAGGAAAGACATACAATACAATGCATACAATACAATGCTTACAATACAAATACAATGAAATACAATACAATACACCCCTATCTAATATACATCCCCCAATCTGTATAATATATAATACATCCTATCTATGTAATATACATCCCCCAATCTATTTAATAGACAATACATCCTGTCTATGTAATATACATCCCCCAAACTATCTAATAGACAATACATCCTATCTATGTAATATATATCCCCCAATCTATGTAATATACAATAAATCCTATCTATGTAATATACATCCCCCAATCTATCTAATATACAATACATACCACAATGTAATATACAATACATGCTATCTCTATCTAGAAACCCTAATTCTAAGCTAAAATAAAATAATTAAGACCACTTACCTTTGAGATGTCCCTTCAGATCAGCCACCTAGGGAAAAAAACATAACAAAATTAGTACAACATTTACATAAAATAAATAAACATAGTACATATTCTAAATATTGTACTCACCTTTCCAGCATGTCCCGTCCATCTTCTTTTCCTCTTCTCCGGCGCAGCCCCTGTTAATTTTTTTTTACATTAATACACATACATAAACGTAAAATAAACATAATATACATTGTACTTACCTCCCCACAATGTCCCCAGCCTCCTCCTCTTCTGCCCGGCTGGGCCCTGGAAAAATCTGCGCTCTAAAAAAAAAAATGGTTAAAAAACTAACGCACTTGCGAACCTCTCCGACGCTAATGATCCTCCTATGCAGTGTTCCAGAATAAAATTGGCAATGGCGGCTTCTGATTGGCTGAATTTGATAGACAGCGTTTTCAGCCAATCAGAAGACGCCAATTGTGAGCCAATGAGAAAGGGATACACCCCAAAATCCCACTCTCCCGTGGGGTTAATGCGGGTTTCCGAGCTTATCTCGGATCCCTTCTTGGGTAAGTTGTAGGTGGCTGGGCGGTCCTGGGACTTTAAGCCTCGTTTTCGTTTTTTTCGGCGGCCATTTTTTTCTTTCACTTAGGGGATTTTTGAACTAGGGAATTTGGACTTAAATGGAAGTGTAACTTCACTTGCAGAGGTCCTGGGTGCCCCCCACCCTTGCTGTGGGTAAGCTTTTTATGTCTTTTTTTAGGGTATTTATTGTGTTTTTAATGTTTTTTTGTGCGCGCGGTTCTGCCGTTAAGATCATATTTTTTCTGTTAAGGTGGTATTTTTGCGTCTCGTATTTTTTTGATGCAAGTCTGTGGTAGTGCCGCTTGTGTGGGTGTTTGTAACCTCATGTGAGGCCGTAGAGCCTCCACCTTAGTTGCTGGCAAGGAGCACCTTCGGCGCTCCTTGCCAGCAACTGCCGCCCTCGCTTCTGCTTCGCGAGCCTGCAGCGTTAGCGACAGCCTGCATGCTCACAACTATATATCTAATAAATAAAAGAACAAAAAAAAAAAATTGAATAAGTCTGTCCATCCTTTTCGAGGCATTGCGTATTGCGTGTGCACTGAGGTTTACTGTACTGATGTGATGTTTGGATTGTGAATTGGAAATGATGTGCCCACATCTACGTATTTGATTTTTCAATAACAGGAGGTACATAGCTCCAGGTATCACATATAATAATTGTCAAACTATGAGACGTCATCACTCTTTGCGTGGTGAGTTTGACTTAGGCGACGAGCGGCAAAGGCGCTCATCGCTTGCGAGCCTGGCGAAGTGAGGCAAGCCGTTAACTCAGAGCACTTAGATGATGAGCGCCGAAGGTGCTCTTTGCCTGGTGCTCATCATCTGAGCACCTTCGAGCTGTTTAGGCACTAAAACTCGCAGCACAAAGGCGAAGCGAGGCGAGCAGTGAAGGCAATGAAACACGCAAGACTTAGCCCCCAAACAATTATTAAACGCTGGATCACCAGCCTGCAAGTAGTTGACTAACATGGGACTTAGAAAAAAATTAATTATAAGACGCGGGGTTTTTAAAAAAACAACAGAGATAGGAAAAATACGAGGTTAACGGCCGAACCGCGCAAAGCAAAATCAATAAAAACACACAACATACAACAAAAACATCACACACAGCATGAGGGAACAGTCAGGACATCCGGGAGTGAGGTGGAAAACGAATTTATGTCGATAAGCGAGAAAAAAACTGTCCACCAAACAAAATAAGAACGAGGCTACATGACCCCGGACCACGCAGGAACACTGTCAACTGCATAGAACTTGCACACAGGAATGTACGAGGTACAAAATACACTATTACACAGGGGGGGAAAAATATGAGATACGAAAAATACGAAATTAGCAGCTGAACAGCGAAAAACACAAGACACAAAAAAATAAAAATACAACAAAAACAACACGCGGGACTTAGCCACCAAACACTTAGTGAACACTTAAGAACCTATAATCCTTACAAAGAAGCCTAAAAGGCATACCAAAAGTGGTGGACACAAAAAAGGATAATGCTAAAAACATTGTGATCATATCCAAAATAGTAAAAACATTAATAATTACAGTTAAAAAAAAAAGGATAACTGTAATATACAAATACAATTAAAGTATTTTTAAAAGGTTGCACAAAAAACAGCATAGCAGAAAAATTCACCATAACAGATACAATACACCAAAACAATGAAATATGCCATTCATTGCAAATACATTCAAATCAAATAAATAACATTTTACTTTTTCTTTTACAACAGACACTGTGTGAAGACCATTGGACGAAGACTTACAACAGCGGACCAAGAAAGATTTTGCTGGAAATCACACTTCAAACAAGGTACAGTATAACCAGTAAAAAAACAGAAAACTAAATAAACATGTTTGCTCTGCATCCATGTCAACAGAAAAAAAAAGCTTTACCAAAATATTACTGACACATTTGTCATTTACCTATTATTTGTCTTTTACGGACAACAATGTTCAACATTAAACCAAAACTTCAATCTACAAAAAAAAAAAAAAATAAAGAAAACAGCATAGTCCACAAAAGTGTCAAAACACACACTAAATAACATTTACCATTCTCAATTAGCAGCCCTAATGTACAATATTAAGCATAAAACTTAAACACACACATAAAATAGAATACTACAACAAATAGTTCTAACACCCAAAAAAAAACCTTTTCATAGCCCGAACATATAAGCCTTTAAATAAAATATCTAAATTCTATTACAACAATCCCCTGTAGCAAAAATTACAAAGACTAATTTTTGCCCTCTACTATGCCTGTAAGCCAAAAGTACAACAAAAAAATAAATTACCAAACCAAAAAAATATAAATTTCAATTAACGCTATACACCTACATGTAGAAGAAGGTATAGTGTCATTTCCTTGAGTGTGCTATTCATGTAAGGCAAAAATTACAACCTACGACAGAAAGGAAGACCAAAAAAATAAAAAACACTTATTTAACAATACAAAGAAAGTACCGCTACAATGAACTACAATCACATAGAAACAAACTGTAAATAACAAACTTAACATCTCAAACTAAACTAATTATACATTATTTTCTTTTACAGAATAACATGGCTACTAACGAGAGCAAACAAGAAAAGAAAAGATGTCAAACTAGAGAACGACAAGAGAGATGGGCCAACCAGCAGACACCAGAGGAGAAGGAAATTCAACGAGAAAAAAAATGCAAAAGAATTGCAAGCAAAAGACAGCTGCAAAAATTAAAGATACACCAAAAAAAGCTACTAACAAAACAAAGGATTTACAACCTGTTCCTCTGACATCAGATGACATTTTACCTGAACAAATAAAACATATACCAAAAAAAGTCCCCCAAAAAACAAAGCATATAGAACCTGTTCCTGAAACATCACATCACATTACATTTCAACTGATGAATTTGAAAATTAAACTGATATATGCTTTGCAAATTGTCCTTTACTCAAGTCTTTAGCAGTAGAGGTTCATAATTGTGGGGACATGAAGGCTCAATGTCAGTTTTGTGAGGCTTATTGTTTTAAATAGGAGACCCAGAGATGGACAATTTATTAGTTGCTGTCAAAAAGGCAAGGTAAAAATTCCAGAAAGAAAACAATTCCCAATCTATTTACAAAACATGACTGAATCTACTTTTCAAAACTACAAACATTTTAAGACAAACATAAGATCCTACAATAGTGCCATATCCTTTGCATCTATGGGAGCAACATTAGCTGCTAATGTACCAGGACATGGTCCTTACTGTTTTAAAGTGCAAGGCCAAATTTACCATCTGACTTCACATTTGCATCCAGAGGAAGGAGAGCAAAGATTTGCTCAACTATATGTCCTAGATACAATGGAAGCTGTTGACCAACTTATGCAGCTGCAAGAAAATAAAAAATGCTTACCCAGTGTACTACTGTTGTCGTCAAAAGTGCAGACAACCCTGAAAGCACGGAGTTAGTACATGATGAACTTGTATCTCATGTAGATGCTCGCTATGTAAGTGCACCAGAAGCTATGTGGCGCCATTTAAAATTTGAAATGCATGACAGATCACATGCAGTATATAGATTAGCAGTACATTTGCCACAAAGACATTTAGTGTATTTCCATGCTGGAAATGAAAGTAATGCATTGGCCCAAAGTGAACATTGTCACACTACACTAACTGCATGGTTTGAATTAAATTTCACACATTCAGAAGCAACACAATTCTTATATATTGAAATTCCATATCACTATGTTTTTGTGAATGGATTATGGAGACCTAGAAAAAGCAGAGGAAATAAAATAATCCCAAGAATTTACACAGTGAGTCCAAGAGATCTTGAACGTTTCTGCTTACGACTATTACTTTTAAATGTTCCAGGAGTAGTGATGTAGCGAACATCAAATTTTAGGTTCGCGAACCGCGGACGCGAATTCCATCAAATGTTCGCGAACGGGCGTACATTTGCGAACTGCCATAGACTTCAATGGGCAGGAGAATTTCAACACCCACAGGGACTCTTTCTGGCCACAATAGTGATGGGAAAGTTGTTTCAAGGGGACTAACACCTGGACTGTGGCATGTCGAAGTGGGATCCATGGCAAAACTCCCACGGAAAATTACATAGTTGATGCAGAGTCTGGTTTTAAGCCATAAAGGGCATAAATCACCTAACATTCTTAATTGTTTGGAATAACATGCTTTAAAACATCAGGTATGATGTTGTATCGATCAGGTAGTGTAAGGGTTACACCCGCTTCACAGTAACAGACCAATCTCCCCGTTTAATGAACCGCAAACAACCGCAAACAGTCCCTTTGCACAACCGCAAACTCCCCATTTGCACAAGGTTGGACTCTGATGTCATTGAAGGTCTCTTCCTCCATCCAGCCACCAAGGGTCCCCCAAAGGTGAAAACAAGCCCCCTGGGACGCCTGCTGTGTTTGGTCTTCCACCTCCTCAAAGCCACCTTCCTCCTCTGACTCCTCTTCTTCAGACTCCCAGAGTCTGGGGGCTTCCACTGCCCAGCATGGAATATTATACACAGGTCAGAGTCTGGGGGCTTCCACTGCCCAGCATGGAAGATTATACACAGGTCAGAGTCTGGGGGCTTCGACTGCCCAGCATGAAAGGTTATACACAGGTCAGAGTCTGGGGGCTTCCACTGCACGGCATGGAAGATTATATGCGTTGCCTCTGTCTGCGTTATTATAAGGTGTGTACTGTAGTACTATTCCTATCGGTTTAATCCCTGTTACGTCCACTATTAGGGGACGCGTATATGGCATGGATTTTTGGAACAGGGAGATGGAAAAAGATGCTTGGTCGGACCTCCCACTTCGAATTTGGGGCACTGCGCGTGCAATCTAAGGTGCCACCAGATAGGAGTGGTGTATTAAGTTGTACTATTTATTCCTATCAGTTTAATACCTGTTCCGTCACCTATCTTTCCTCCCAATAGCACATTCTATATGTCATCAAACGGCCTGTGTGTATTAAGAAAACCACACTTTAAGGCCCTTAACCTAGGTGGCTTGCCTCAGAGCCTTAAAAACTCGCCAAACCCTCTAATCAGACACTCACAATCATACTGGAAATGGGCCAAGAAAAACACGGGTTTGTTCCCTGGATCCACCCAAATAACCCCAATTCTTGACCACCCTCAGGCCCCGAAACACATGAGCACAACATCACAACACTGGTGGAGGTCAAGGAAACTAGTTAGACTGGGAGACTGGTTAGTAAAGGGCCAGATGCTCACCTATGAGGAACTGAGGGACAAGCATGAGCTACCGCTGTCAGAACATTACAATTACTGTAGGCTGAGGCATTTCACACACTCCCTGACCCAGAAACAGGGGACACCGGTCTTAAATTGGTTCTCCAAAATTTGTAAAGATAAACCTCTATCAAGGGGGATCATTGGGTCGCTTTACAAATTTAAAACATTTTTTACTGGTTGAAGCGACACTGGGGGAAGGACCGGAGTGGGAAAGCCCTGGAGACCCTTCAGAAGCAACCAGCGGCAAAATCATCCCAGGAAAGGAGAGGTCGCTCACTGAAGCCTGCCCTAGGGTAACCCAAGGGTGATTGCCCAGGTTAGATATTGTAAATCATAAGCTAATACTGCTGGAGGGATGATAGCTAATAGGACTTTGATGTTTACTGCAGATATACTCTTTACTATTGTCTGTTTTACTATGTTTTAGGTATCTCTTAGATTGCAAACACAGTAAAAAATAAGAAAAATTATTAACCTAAAAAGTAAAAATAAGAAGCAATAACCAGCTAACTTTCACAAAATGTCTTTATTGTAAATATGTATTTTTGCACAACTGTTATGCAAGACTGTTCAAAAATGCTTTATTTTTCATTACATGCTGTACGCCTTCTGACAATAAAAGAATTTAAATGCAAAAATTAGGTATTGTTGCAGCGACCAGAAAAATTGATGTTAGTTTGTGGACCATTATTAGCTCAAGGCAGCTCATCTATCAGGCCTTTTTTAATCGAATGTATCGCCCACTGTCAGTCCCTTCGGGATCCATCCCTCATTCATCTTAATAAAGGTGAGGTAATCTAGACTTTTTTTACCTAAATGACTTCTCTTATCAGTGACAAAACCTCCTGCTGCACTGAAGGTCCTTTCTGACAGGACACTTGAAGCGGGACAGGACAGAAGTTCTATGCCAAATTAGGATAGCTCAGGCCACAGGGCAAGCGTGCACACCCAGTAGTCAAGGGGTTCATCGCACCTCATAGTGTCGATATCTGTAGTTATGGCGAGGTAGTCTGTTACCTGACGGTCGAGTTGTTCTCTGAGGGTGGACCCCGAAGGGCTGTGGCGATGGAGGACATGCAGAGCTTTTTAAGTCCTATGCATCAACAACACCTCTGTAAAGCGTCCTCTCCTTGCCGGCGTGGTCATGGGAGGAGGAGGATTATGTTCACCTCTTCCGCTGTTAGATTGCCCTTGTGCTGTGACATCACCCTTAAACGCTGTGTAAAGCATACTTTTTAATTTATGTTGGTAGTGCTGCATCCTTTCCGACTTGTGGTATTTCAGTAACATTTCAGGCACTTTCTGCTTATACCGGGGGTCTAGTAGCGTGGACACCCAGTACAGGTCGTTCTCCTTCATCCTTTTTATACGAGGGTCACTCAACAGGCACGACAGCATGAAAGACCCCATTTGCACAAGGTTGGATGCCGAACTAGTCATGTCCCGTTCCTCGTCCTCAGTGATCTCACTGAAGGTATGTTCTTCTCCCAGCCACGTACAACACCACGGGTACCAGATAGGTGACAACGAGCACCCTGGAATGCCTGTTGTGGTTGGTCTTCCTCCTCCTCCTCAAAGCCACATTCCTCCTCTGACTCCTCTTCCTCACAATCCTCTTCCAGCGTTGCCGCAGGTCCAGCAAGCGATGCTAATAAGGCTGTTTCTGGCGGTGATGGTGACCACAACTCTTCCTCTTCACGCTCATCTACGGTCTGATCCAGAACTCTTCGCAGGGCGCGCTCCAGGAAGAAAACAAATGGTATGATGTCGCTGATGGTGCCCTGGGTGTGACTGATCAGGTTTGTCACCTCCTCAAAAGGACGCATAAGCCTACAGGCATTGTGCATGAGCGTCCAGTAACGTGGCAAAAAAATCCCCAGCTCCGAAGAGGCTGTCTTAGCACCCCGGTCATACAAATACTCGTTAACGGCCTTTTCTTGTTGGAGCAGGCGGTCAAACATTAGGAGTGTTGAATTCTAACATGTCGGGCTGTCTAAAATCAAGCGCCTCGCTGGCATGTTGTTTCGCCGCTGGATATCTGTAAAGTGCACCATGGCCGTGTAGGACTGCCTGAAATGGGCAAACACCTTCCTGGCCTGCTTCAGGACGTCCTGTAAACCTGGGTGCTTATGCACAAAGCATTGTACAATCAGATTACACACATGTGCCATTCACGGCACATGTGTCAACTTGCCCAAATTCAATGCCGCCAACAAATTTATTTTGTTGTCACAAACCACTTTGCCGATCTCCAGTTGGTGCGGAATCAGCCACTGATCCACCTGTGCGTTCAGGGCGGACTGGATTGCTGGTCCGGTGTGACTCTCTGGTTTCAGGGAAGTCAACCCCAAGACGGCGTGACACTGCCGTATCCGGGATGTGGAATAGTACCTGTGGAGATGGGTGGTTGCCGTTGATGTGGAGTAAGACATAGCAGCAGCAGAAGAGGACTCAGCCGAGGAGGTTATGGAAGAGGATGGAGTAGGAGGAGTAGAGGAGGTGGCAGCAGGCCTGCCTTCAAGTCGTGGTGGTGTCACCAACTCCTCTGCAGAGCCACATTTTCCATGCTTGTCAGCCGTCACCAGGTTTACCCAATGCGCAGTGTAGGTGATATACCTGCCCTGACCATGCTTTGCAGACCAGGTATAAGTGGTCAGAGGGACCCATGCCCCAACACTATGTGCCAGGGATGCCATTACTTCCTTTTGCACAATCGAGTAAAGGTTGGGGATTGCCTTTTGTGCAAAGAAATTTCGGCCGGGTACCTTCCACTGCGGTGTCCCAATAGCTAAAAATGTTTTGAACGCCTCAGACTCCACCAGCTTGTATGGTAAAAGCTGGCGGGCTAAGAGTTCAGACAAGCCAGCTGTCAGTTGCCGGGCAAGGGGGTGACTTTGTGACATTGGCTTCTTACTCTCAAACATGTCCTTGACAGACACCTGACTGTGGGCAGATGAGCAGGGACTGCTCAGGGCGAGACATGGAGTGGCGGATGGTTGAGAGGGGGCAAGCAGGGCATCAGTGGTTGACGTGGCTGAAGATGCTGGACCAGGAGGAGGATGGCGGCTTTGACTTTGTGTGCTGCTTGTACTCATGTGTTGATCCCATAGGCGTTTGTGATGTGACATCATGTGCCTTCGCAAAGAAGTTGTACCTAGATGGGTGTTGGACTTCCCACGACTCAGATTCTTTTCGCACAGGTTGCAAATGGCATCACTGTTGTCACAGGCAGACACACGAAAAAATTGCCACACTGCTGAGCTCTGCAATGACGGCATTCTGGTGGTGGCAAAAGCATGCGTTTACTGGCGTGCTGTCTGGCTGAACCCGGGTGCAGATGCATGCTGTCTGACTGTGCCACTAGCTACTTTCGACGACCTCCCGCTGCTTCCAACTCGTCTCCTCCTCCTCTCTGTCTCCCCATCTGAACTTTCCTCCTGTTCTTCTTCTCTTATAGCGGGCACCCACGTGACATCCACGGACGCATTGTCATCATCAAACTCTTCACTTGTATGTGAAAACTCAACAAAGGAAGCAGCACCGGGTACAACATCATCATCATCATCATCATCAGATTGTAGTCCATGTGTGTAATGCTGCCTGACTGGGACATGTTCCTGTTATCTACATTCTCTGGCATTAATGTTTGTGCATCACTCATTTCTTCCAACGGATGTGTAAATAACTCTGCTGACAGATCAAGTGAAGCGGCTGTGGTGCTAGTGTTGGTGGTGGCGGCAGGCGGGCGAGTGGTAACTGGAGAGGTGCCCGAAGCTTAGCTGGAGGAGGATGGTGCGTCTAGGTTCCGAGCAGAAGCTGTAGAAGATTGGGTGTCCTGTGTTAGCCAGTCAACCATGTCCTCAGAACTGTTCAAGTTCAGGGTATGTTGCCTCTGAAAACTGGGCATTATTCTAGGGCCAAAGGAAATCACAGCACCACGACCACGACGGCCCCTGCGGGGTGGCCTGCCTCTGCCTGTCATTTTTTTTTAGGATTAGTGGTACTATGCGTGCAAGCTACTGTGACACCAGATATGAGTGTCACTGTGCACTGGCAAAAGTTGGCAGACTAGATGCAATAGGTTTCACACACATGCCTGTAGGCAGGCAACTGATATTCAATCGATTACAGAAAAAAAAGGGTTGTTTTATTTCACTGTACACTACGGTTGCACTAGATATGAGTGTCACTGTGCACTGGCAAAAGTTGGCAGACTAGATGCAATAGGCCTCACACACACGCCTGTAGGCAGGCAACTGATATTCAATCGATTACAGTAAAAAAAAGGGTTGTTTTATTTCACTGTACACTACAGTTGCACTAGATATGAGTATCACAGTGCACTGGCAAAAGTTGGCAGAGTAGATGCAATAGGCCTCACACACACACCTGTAGGCAGGCAACTGATATTCAATCGATTACAGTAAAAAAAGGGTTGTTTTATTTCACTGCAGTCTACGGTTGCACTAGATATGTGTGTCACTGTGCACTGGCAAAAGTTGGCAGAGTAGATGCAATAGGCCTCACACACACGCCTGTAGGCAGGCAACTGATATTCAATCGATTACAGTAAAAAAAGGGTTGTTTTATTTCACTGTACACTACGGTTGCACTAGATATGAGTGTCACTGTGCACTAGCAAAAGTTGGCAGAGTAGATGCAATAGGCCTCACACACACGCCTGTAGGCAGGCGACTGATATTCAATCGATTACAGTAAAAAAAGGGTTGTTTTATTTCACTGCACACTACGGTTGCACTAGATATGTGTGTCACTGTGCACTGGCAAAAGTTGGCAGACTAGATGAAATAGGCCTCACACACACGCCTGTAGGCAGGCAACTGATATTCAATCGATTATAGTAAAAAAAGGCTGTTTTATTTCACTGCACACTACGGTTGCACTAGATATGAGTGTCACTGTGCACTGGCAAAAGTTGGCAGAGTAGATGTAATAGGCCTCACACACACGCTAGCAGGCAGGCATATGCAATTAGATTACACAGAAAAAAATAATAAAATAAAATAAAGGGCTTTTTGGGTTGCTGTCCTTGCAGCAGATATCAAAGGAGTCCTTCAGGTGTGTAGTGAAAGCTAAATACACAGCCTGGCTATCTATTTCCCTATTAAATCAGCAGAAAAAAATAATAAAATAAAATAAATGATATTCTAGCCCTAAAAAGGGCTTTTTGGGTTGCTGTCCTTGCAGCAGATATTAAATGAGTCCTTCAGGTGTGTAGTAAAAGCTAAATACACAGCCTGCCTATCTATTTCCCTATTAAATCAACAGCAGGTAGAATACATGTCCTCTCTCAACGAATGCAGCTACAGAATGATTCTAAAATGGAGGCTTAAATTCAGATGGAAGGCTCTGGAAGGGAGTGTATGCTGCTGATTGGCTGGAATGTGTCTGCTGACTGTAAGGTGCAGGGTCAAAGTTTCCTCAATGATAAAGAATAGGGGGCAGACCGAAAAGCGCATATGTTCGCCGTTCGTTGAGAACGCGAACATGCGAAAATCGCTGCAAATAGTACTCCGACGAACTGTTCGGGACATCACTATCCGGGAGCACAAAGTTTTGAACACTTAAGAACTGTTAATGACATAGTATATGAATACTTCCATTTAGCTGCAAGACATAGAAACTTACTAGCTGATGATACAGAATGGGAGAGATGTCTAGAAGAAGCAGCACTATGTCAAATGCCACGGCAGATGAGAGAACAATTTGCATTTATTTGTATCTTCTCAAATGCTCCAAATGCATTAGCTTTGTGGGACACATTTAAAAGTAATATGGCTGAAGACTTTATGCAACGATAAAATGAACCTACTGCACTCTTAAAAGCGTTAATGGAAATCCAAGAAGTATTTTTAACTCATGGATTAAGTTGTGCAAGTTTTAATTTGCCTCATCCAGGTCTTATAGATGACATAAACTTTGAATACTATGACATTTAACTACAAGTACAAAGAACAGAAGAAAGACTTGCAACTTTAAATACATTACAATTGCAAGCATTTAATGCCATTAAAAATGCAATAGATGATGACGTGGTGGAAGAGCGTTATTTCTATCTTTATGAACCTGGCAGATCAGGAAAAACATATCTATACAATTTATTAATGAGTTTTGTACGAGCACAAGGTCAAATAGCACTGCCGTTTGCCACTACTGGAATTGCTGCACTTTTTTTAGAAGGTGGAAGAACTGTACATAGTGGGTTTAAACTTCCAGTGCCTATTTTAGAAACCTCTGTGTCAGATATTCGCATGACATTATTACAAGCAAAAAAAAAAAGGAAATTAATTATAATAGATAAGGCTACAATGATGTCATGCTATGCCCTACAATGTATTGACCGTTTGCTTCGTGAAGTCATGGGTAATACTTTGCCATTTTGTGGAAAGGTAATGTTGTTAGGTGGCAATTTTAGACAGACATTACCTGTCGTTGTACATGGAAATCGAACTGACATTATCGAAACCTGTATAAAGTCAAGCACACTATGGAAACATTTTACCCATCTTCAACTGCAACAAAATATGAGATCAGAAGGCCAAACTGATTTCAATGATTGGCTTATTAAAATTGGAGAAGGCAGAACAGAAAAAATAGCAAATTTAGCTGACGACACGGTACAGATCCCACCTCATCTGATTTGTCACCAAGATCTTATATCGGCTAACTTTCAAGATAGCATAAATAACCAGGAATATTCAGAGCTTGCCAACCAAGTCTTACTAATGTGTAAAAATAAGGATTCATTAATTCTCAATAATAAAATCTTTAAAAAAATTAATACACCACAAAGAAATTATCACCTCGTTGCTTATTCTGTACTTGCTGATGACAAAGAAAGTCAGGCAAACTTTTCCACTGAATTCATAAACTCACTAAATCCTTCTGGAATGCCACCACATATTTTGCAGCTAAAGAAAGGTGCAATTGAACCCCAAAAAAGGCCTATGTAATGGTACAAGATAAATTGTTCAACAATTAAAGGACCATTTCATAGATGCTGAAAATTTAACTGGTACCCATAAAGGAGAGAGAGTTTTCATACCAAGAATAGATTTAGCACCAAGTGAAAGTAGTTTCCCTTTTAAGTAGTTTCCCTTTTATACTTCCAAGAAGACAATTTCCCATCATTATGGCATTTGCCATGACCATTAATAAATCACAAGGACAAACGTTAAAATCTGTGGGTATTTTCTTAGAGCAACCAGTATTTGCACATGGCCAATTGTACGTTGCAAAAATCTACAGGCTATTAAAGTTTACATTGAAAAGAATGAAAGTCAAGGTGATTTATTAGAAGATAGACGTATTTTTACTAAAAAACATTGACTACTATGAAGTACTTTAACTTTTCATTAAAAAAACAAAAGCCATGCAAAACAAATTTAAAAACAAATGCAAAAATATAAAAAACAACAATATAACCAACACATTTTTAAAACAAATACACATAAATGTCCCTTCCCTTCAAAAGCTCATTATTACGCAACAGAAATTACATTTACAAAAACAATATTTTGTACTTTTAAACTACATTAAATTGTCAAAGACATACAGAACAGTGCTTACACAGGGTGCAACAAGTTTAAGTTCTTGCACTCTCTTTTTAGAGAACCACTTTTCCACAGACCAAACTATATGTGCAATTTCAATTAGTACAGCAACAAACAAAGGTCAACCATTGAAAAATACAAATTAATAAACAATTCAGTCATAATTAATGGAAGTACTGTTTATGGATGATTAGCCTCATAAAACACTTGCCATGCATTATTTACACAGATTATGTTAAAATGTTAATTAACTATGTTAATGTTTCTAATGTTACAAGTTTCAAAAACATTTTTCCAAGTTCCTTACTTACACAGATGAGAAAGTTCAAGTTTAAAAAAAATATACTTTTAAGTTCCTTACTTAAACATATTACAAAGTTCATGTTAAGAGTTCAACCACGTTTTAAGTCACAGCAACAAACAAATGTCAACCATTGAAAAATACAAATCAATAAACAATTCAGTCCTAATTAATGGAAGTACTGTTTATGGATCATTAGCCTCACAAAACACTTGCCTTGCATTATTTTCACAAATTATGTTAAAATGTTAATTAACTATGTTAATGTTTCTAATGTTACAAGTTTGAAAAAAATATTTTCAAGTTCCTTACTTACACAGATAAGAAAGTTTAAGTTTCAAAAAATATACTTTCAAGTTCCTTACTTAGACATATTACAAACTTCATGTTAAGAATTCAACCACGTTTTAAGTCACAATGTAAATGTTGTCTTTTATGTTAAACATTAATCAAGGGAGTAATCTGATCACCAGTTAATAGTAATTCCTTACTGGGTCAGTAAGGAATTTTTTTTTTTCCTCTCTGATACAATTTGCTACGTTTCAAGGAGGGTTTTTACTTTTTGCCTTCGTCTGGATTTAATGTATATTTAAGTTAACAATTCTTGAGATAGAACTTCCATGTTAAAAAAACATTATGTTAAGTTTGCAATACTGATTAATTTAAAGTTCAACTGTTCTTACATTCAAATGTTAATACTTTTAATACAAAATGCTTTAACAGTTATTGTTCAACAAAAGAACATTTTACAGAAATAAACATGTTTAATATCACAATAGTACTTATTTCATCATATCTAAAACCTTACAAGTGTCAAATTTATATATTAATAACTAAACAACTTTACAAACATACACATCTCATTGCCGTAATTTTTTGACGGGCAAGTCGCTAGTATATACTGTACATATATGTCAGATGATCAGTGAAAGGACAAAAGAATAAATAAAAAATAATGCAAAAGATTAGCGGTACAATGCATGAAACAGTTAGGGGGCTATGGCGCTGTCAGGTCTATATCCTGGTTTAATCTGTATGGTTCCAAAGTTCCTAAAGTGTGGATCCTACTCCTCTTTCTGTTTTAACGTGTTCTATCACTTGTACCATTATTCCTTTTATTTGTTTATTGTGTTCTTTTGCCATATGGGCTGAGAAGCCATTGGTTAGAGTACCCTTGGACACATGGTAGATGAGTTCACAAAATCTTTCTTTCAAGCATCTATTTGTGCGTCCCATATATTGAAGTCTACAATGACAGGTGATCACATATAACAAAGTTTGTATTGCAGTTGGTAAGTTGGTGAATTTTCAATTCCTTCTTTTTCTTAGTTTATCTAATGATGTTCCTTTCACTTTTCTTTAGATTGGGACATGTGATGCATATTTTAGTAATGTGTCTATATATATATATATATACACCAGTGGTATTCCTTTTCAGAAATGTTTGTTTTGTCTGTTTCTTGAGGCACCTTAAATCGCTCGGTGCAAAGATATTCTTAAAATTGGAGTTTCTCCTGAAGGTAAGAGATGGAACATCTGGTTTTACATTCTTGAATAACGGATCCTTCATCAAAATGGGTCATAGTTTTTTGAAACTTGCAGATATCTTGTTTTTGGCCCAATTGAATTTCATTAGATACCTTGAGTTGTTGTTCCCTTTTAGAGTTTGTTGTTTCTTCTTAATAAGATCTTTTCTATTGAGGTTGAGGGTCTTTTCCTTAGCCACTTGTGGATCATAACCTTTATCCAGAAATTTTTTTGTAAGCCCTATACTTTCTTGATTGAAGTCTGTTAATGTTGTGCAGTTTCTCCTGGTCCTCCTAAACTTACCAAATGGTATGTTCTTAATCCATTTTTGATCATGACAGCTACTGACGTGGAGAACCCCATTCATATCAGTAGGTTTGGTATAGAGAGTTGAAGACGCATGCCCTTCTTTCACCATCAAGACAATGTCCAAGAATGGTTGTTGGTTTATCTGAATTCATGGTGAAAGACAAGGTCGTATGGTTTTTATTAACATATTTCCAGGAAATTATATTTCTACTCAGTATTATGTTCTTCCCATAACATAATACTGAGTAGAAATATAATTTTCTGGAAATACGTCAATATATCAAATATAATTTCCAGGATATTGTCAGTATATCTTTTCCAACAGATTATATTTGTCTTGTACAGGTTGTTATTCCAAATAAAGGTATCTTCACATAAGCCCATGTAGATGTTGGCGAAGTTAGGGGCCAACTTTGTGCCCATGGCCGTTCCTTTCATTTGGAGAAAAAATGTATCTTCAAACTTAAAATAGTTGTGTTTTGAGATGAATGAGATGGAGTCAGTAATGAAATTCAACTGTGATGGGCCAAGTATTCCTTGCAAATCAAGTGCTCTCTTCACTGCAGCTGCACCCAGGTCTTGGGGGATAGAGGTATAAAGTGATGCAACATCCATGGTAATCCAAATATAGGAGACCTTCCAACTCCTGCAATATATGTGGCATATCTCTTGTATACAATCTGAGTCTTGTAACAATGGGTTTAAGGAAGCTATCTACATATTCCAATTACCTCTCCATTATTATTATTATTATAGTTTTTTTATAATGCGCCAACATATTCCGTAGCGCTGTACATAAATTAGGTTTAGACAACGATAAATACAGATTAACATTTAGCAAAGGAAGGATGGCCCTGTCTTTGAGCTAGGAATCCAATGTTCATAGTGAATTCCCAAAGTACTTAGGATCAAAACTTGCAGACTTACAATCTAAGGTATAGTGAGTGGTAAAAGAGGGAGAGAAAATTGATACCTGCTATGATGGGTCTACCAGGTGGATTACAAATGTCTTCAAGCAACAGTGACATTAAAGATTTTTTAAATTTTCTTTTATTTATTTATTTATTTATTTATTTATTTATTTACAAATGTCTTGGAGCAACAGTGACATTAAAGTTTTTTTTAATTTTCTTTTCTTTTTTTTTATTGATTTACAAATGTCTTCGAGCAATAGTGACATTAAAGTTTTTTTTTCTCTCTTTATTTACAATTGTCTTCTAGTGACATCACAGTGACATCACAGTGCTGTTTTGGCACTATTAAAGGCCAGAACAGTGACTGAGAGTCCATTTTTGCCTCATAGAGAGAAGCACTGAGCTATACACTCTGCATTTGAATTTCATATCATTGAGGTAAGCGTCTTTATTCCTTTCTGGCCATATAATTTAGAGGATGGGTGGTTTATACATCCCTAAGCTTACACTATATGGTGGATAGCTAACGCAGAGGGGCTTACAGCTATATCTTACTACTACCAGGGACACTTCAAAGAAGGGGTATTTGTATTTGTTTATTTATTATTATTATTATTATTATTATTATTATTATTATTATTATTATTTTTGGCCACCATTAGAGACATACTTCAAAGAGGGAGAATGTGTATTTATGACAGTAGTAATTATATATGTTACTGGATTACTTCCCAGAGACAAACTTTCAGTGGGATATCCACATTATAAATTATAAAAGTATTATGTGTTCCACATCGTAAGTAATCATATGAATAGATACATTCACACATTTACATATGTACAAATACATTATGAATAGTGCACACTCTATATCAAATAGATGCATATTATGTGTATGTATATCTACAAGCACATAATCATATGCTACACATCATCTCAAGGGCAACCTCATGGGTAACCTTATGTATGGATACATTTATGCATGTTGGTATGTACAGAAACACTGTGAATGGAGTATACTCTATATTATATAGATGCATATTATGTGTATGTATAACTACCAGCGCATATGCTAAGTATCATCTCATGTTGAAACATGTATAAGGGATACCTACTTTTACCGAATATATGTGTGTGTCTGTGTGTGTGTGTATATATATATATATATATATATATATATATATAAATATATCAATATTTCCCTTTCCCGAGTTATATTTATATTCTATATTTGTATACTTACCCACGTACTTGTATCTCTATGTATGTATGTTTAGATAACTATATATTCTGATGATCATGCTATATGATACTATTGTGAATTTTTGAACTGTGTGTTTATACAATATATGTATGTTTTGTACACAGGTATTTTCGATCATTGAAAAAGCTCCAGGATAAAAGTGGAGAAACACGTCTGATCAGTATTTTTAATATCTATTTATTTATTTTGTTACTGTATAATTTGCAATTTTTATGTTTTGCTATTGATCATATTTTGTTATATTTCAATATATTTTTTACAAACATTCAATAAATTGAATATAACACTGACCATGTTTGAATGTATATACTCAAAAAACACCACGTCCAACTTAGATAACAATATCATCCTATAACCTGGATATTTCTAGTCTTCTAGAATCTACTAGATTGTACATCTACTCTAACTTGCATGTCAACATTAAATGTACATCTCAATGCTATAAATTCATATATAAAATACCATTACTACAACAGTAAACTCCCCGTTATCCAGCACCCACAGGGACCCCCTATCAAGAGTCCCAGAAAAAAAGGGTCTAAACGACCCTAAACCCCCCCAAAAAACCCAAAATGCATTTAAAACGGCATTAGCAGCTAAACTGGGCCATTTAGGCCCAGAATTTTTTTAAAAAAAAAAGTTAGTACATTTTTTTGCAGTCTCGTACTGCTGGATAGTGATGGTTATGCCGGTTTAGCTGGAGTTTCTGTAGAATGGGGTATTGATGCCAGTGCCGGTTGCTTGAGAGTGCCGGTTGGTTAGGTGCCGGATAACAGGGACTTTACTGTACTACTAATGATAATAATAATATATGGTGATAAACGTTTCAATATATGTTTGATTAAAATAAATATATTATAATAACATTTCTCGCCTATTAATTCATAATAAGGAGTGACCAATCACAGTACTTGTCTCATTGTTTATATGCAATTTATTTAGAATAAAATATCTTATATACCAGGGGTTGCCCTTCTCTGTACTTTTTTACAGCTCTAAAATGTCCTTCTTATGAAGTGATGCCCAAAACTGTACTCAATATTCTAAATGAGAGTGTACTAGGGATTTGTAAGGTGGCAGAATTATATTTGCTTCCCTGGCTTCTATACCCTACTTAATACTTGCTAATATTTTACTTGCCTTTGCAGCTGCTGCTTGCGATTGAGCACTGTTACCTAGGTGGTTGTCCACAAGCAATCCCAAATCCCTTTCAGTATCTAATACCCCTAGATTTGCTTCATTAAGTTTAGAATTTGCATGGTTATTTTTTCCTTCCCATATGCATAACCTTACATTTATTCGTATTAAATCTCACCTGCCATTTAATTGCCCATTTCTCTAATTTATTCAAATCCATTTGGAGGGAAAGTACATCATTTTCTGATTTAATTACCTTGTACAACTTAGTGTCATCAGCAACAATGGAGACAATACTCCAGTCCTACTTCTAAGTCATTAATACATATGTTAGAAAGGAGAGGACCTAATACTGAACCCTGAGGAACCCCACTTACCACATTAGTTTAATCTGAGTATGTTCCATTTACAACAACCCTTTGCTTCCTGTCTTTCAGTCAGTTCTCAATCCATGAGCAGAAATTTACCGCAATTCCTGTATACCTTAGTTTGCACAATAGACTCCCATGTGGCACTGTATCAAAAGCTTTTGCAAAATCTAAAAAGACTAAATTCACTGAGTTGCTCTGATCCAAGTTCATACTAACCTCCTCAAAGAAACTAATTAGATTTGTTTGACATGACCTATCCCTCATACATCCATGAAATAGGGCCTCAATATATGATATATATATAGCATAATATTAAGTCTACTACTAAAAAACTACTAAAATAGTACTAATAAATATAATGAAAATATTAGTAATACTAGATTGCATTATTGTTATTATTATTATTGCTATTAAATACATACAAAATGTATATCATAATATACACCACCATATGAGAAATTACAGAAAAAATATATTATTCAATAAAATCTCACCATATCTAAATTAAATTCATCCTTTCATATCTGTTTGTATCCATGAGTTTTAATCCGACCTTTTTAGTAAAATGTTTCAATCTTACTCCTTATTTTAACAATTTCTTTCCTGAAACACATTCATTGGCCCTTACTATTATATCTCCATTATGCATTTTATTAAAGTGGTTGTCATTGTTATCCTGTGTTCATAAAACTACACAAAGGCTCTTTAGTACTATCAATAGAACTCATTCCACATTGACATTGCATGACTAGTACTGCAATTGATATTTTCCCTGATAGAACATCTATAATTAAGGTACATACTGTGGGCCTCATTCTATTATCGGCCGTAAATCGGCCGTAAGGCTGCGATTCCTTGCGGGGGTTCAGTTAACTCGCGATTCTATTATACGGCCCCGCAAGGATCTCCTTTTACGGCCGGCCGCATATCTTGGAACCGGCCGTAATCTCAGAAATATAAAAACTGAAAAATAAATTCAAGCCTGCACTGTACAGCTCTGTAAATGCTAGGGATCATATTGGGGGACATGAGGATTAAAAGAAACCCACTCTCAAGCTTGCACATCTGCCCAAACCAGAGTTCAAATTAACTGTTTATTTTCCGGCTGCGGCGTGGGCGGGTCTGAGGTGCTCCAAGCACTCTAGACTTTTTACATGGATATTTTACGGATATTAAAAATAAAATATTTTACGGATTTGAGTACAGGATAATTATGTGCTATTTTTTCTTTATAGTCTTCTCAAAGTGCAGGATGGCTTTATTTGAGCTATTTTATGTGCTTAATTGGTGCTAGCGAGACCTCTTTCCTGCAAGTAAGCTGCGGCTCGCTTTTAGCCTTGCAGAGAGGTTTCCCGGAGCAATTGAATTGCAAATCTCTTGCGGCCGTTTTAGATCAAAGGCTTTCCTCCGGCGCGAGCGGCCGCAAGAGATAGCAAGGCACCGGCCGCAAGCCTGCCGGAATCCCCGGCCGTAAGGGAATAGAATAGCAGAATAGCTTGCGGCCGGTCCTTGCGGCCCCGCAACGGCTGCGGCCGCTAATAGAATGAGGCCCTGTATGTTTAACATTATCAGAACCATATACCATATATTTACAATATAACACTAATTCCTAGCAAATAAAAATAGAAATATGTAAACTACCCACCTTCCATGGTTGTAACTTGGTCTCTAGAGTGCCTTGTTCTGGATCACTTCCATAGTATAGTTTATTTGATAACATGTCATTCAGCGCATAGGCCACCGCATAGGTTGCAATATAAATACTGTATGTAAATCTGAAATTGTGAACATCATACAAGTACTGAGGAACTGATTGAAGATTTTCTTTCCTATAGCAGTATTTAATTCTGATTATTATAGTATCATTTTCAAAATCATGATTAAATATACATGCAAATAGATCTTTCCAAACATATCTAATGAATTCATCATCTGGAGAAACATATGGGCTTGCACTGTAGAGAAATTCCTTAAGTCCAGAAATCTCACCCTTATGTATTGAAATGGATAGTGAGCCATTTAATAATTTTCCTGTTTGAGGAATAATTTCAGATGATGTAACATGTGTCATGGCAGCTGTCGATATCCATATTTTTTCAGGCTGATCCATAGCACTGTAATAGTCAATAAATTTGTTAAAAAATTTAGTTTTACTGCTAATTATTACAACTTTGGCAGATGATTTAGCCACTCTCTGAATTAAATCTTCTATTACAAAGTAATCATCAGAACTCAGTGAGAGTAAGAAAGCCACACAAAAATAATTTTTGATTATCAGATCTTTTAACTCTTGGCTTCCACGTTGGCTGCTGTCATCATCGGAAGTCAATATTCCCACCCAAGTCCACCCAAAGTGTTGCAGTAGTTGGATGATAGCTGGATATTGATGATGCTCATTAGGAACAGTTCGATAGAGATATGGAAATTGTATCTGATCTTTAAACACTGGATCCATTGACCCATAACTGATCTGCAAAGGAAAAAAAAAACTATAATATTTGATAGTCTTACATTTATCATTTTAAAATGGAACCTCAGGGAATATTGGCTTTTTAAATCTATCATCTTCACAAGAGACATAACTGAGAGGCTTGTACTACAAATAAGGACTTAGACTACAAAACCGCATATATATGTATACTTAATAGGCTAGATCTAATAAATAAAGCTAGGCATGGATGGTGATAGAAAGAAAAACAAGTATAGCAATGGACAAGTATGTGAAAAACAAACCATAAAAAAGCAGAATTATACAAGAAATAACATTATATTTTATATAATATTTTAACGTAGCTGTCAAAGAGTGAGAAAAGTAATTTTGTTTTATTAGTTATTCATATTTGGTACAAATGTTTTTGGTCTTTTTCTTTGAAGGCTTTTTGAAAGATTCCAAAGTGTATGTCAAAAAATCATTAAATTATATTGAGTAGTGTTACATTTACTCCTTGTCCCTATTCAAGCCATGTGTTGTGTTAATTATTTATACTAATTTATATTAGAAGAACTTTCTGTCTCTCTGTATTTTAAAGTTCCCCATCAGAACGGTTACTTTCAGATGTTTGATTCTGTGTCCATTTTCACAGAAGTGCTCTGTAATATGTTTCTATTTTATTTTTGTTTATATTTGAATAATGTTACATAGTTACATAGGGCCTCATTCTATTATCGGCCGTAAAATGGCCGCAAGGCTGCGATTCCTTGCGGGGGTTCCGTTACCTTGCAATTCAATTATACGGATCTCCTCTTACGGCCGGCCGTATATCTTACAACCGGCCGTAAGCTCAGAAATCTTTAAAGTTAAAAATAAATTCAAGACAGCACTGTAAAGCTCTGTAAATGCTAGGGATCATATTGGGGGACATGAGGATGAATAGTAACCCACTCTAAAGCTTGCACATCAGCCCAAATCCGAGTTTACATTAACTGTTTATTTTCCGGCCGCAGCGTGGCCGGGTCTGAGGTGCTCCAAGCACTCTGGACTTTTTACATGGATATTTGACATATATAAAAAAATTTTTTTTTTACGGATTTGAGTATAGGGGAATGTTGTGCTATTTTTGCTAACACCTACAATCACTTTATAGTCTCCTCAGAGTGCAGGATGGCTTTATTTGGGCTATATTATGTGCTTAATTGGTGCTAGGGGGACCTTTTTTCTGCAAGTAAGCTGCGGCTCGGTTTTAGCCTTGCAGAGAGGTTTCCCGGAGCAATTGAATAGCAAATAGGATTTTCTTGCGGCCGAAACTCTTGCGGCCGTTTTAGATCAAAGGCTTACCTCCGCCGCAAAGGGATAGCAAGGCGCCGGCCGCAAGCCTGCCGGAATCCCCGGCCGGAGGGGAATAGAATAGCCGAATAGCTTGCGGCCGGTCCTTGCGGCCCCGCATCTCCTACGGCCGATAAAAGAATGAGGCCCATAGTATTTAAGGTTGAAAGAAGACTTTCAGTCCATCAAGTTCAACCTTTTAAGATCTCCTCTAATCTGCAATATGAGGATTAACTATTAATTCATTAGTTGTTAATTAATTATTAATCAATTATTATTATTATTTTTTTTATTATTATTATTATTAATTAGTCCAGAGGAAGGAAAATAGAAAAAAAAAAAAAAAAACACAAGCGAGACTTAGCCAATTGTCTCAAAGGGAAATGTCAAAAATTTGGATCAATACTGTCTCTCTAATTATCCATGATAACCCTGAATTCCCTTTTTAATTAGAAATAAATCTAGTCCCATTTTAAAGTTATCTATCGAATCCGCTGTCACCACCTCCTCTGGTAGAGAATTCTACAGATTAACCACCCTTACTGTGAAGAACCCTTTTATTTCTTTGAGGTGGAATCTTTTTACTTCTAACCTCAAGGGATGTCCTCTTGTCAGTTGAAAACCTCTTGGCACAAAAAGCTCCCCTGACAAATCTTTATACTGACCCTGGATGTATTTATATAAGGTAATCATATCTCCTCTTAGACGCCTTTTTTCTAGAGAAAATACATTTAATTTGGTTAGTCTTTCTTCATAACTTAGCCCCTCCATTCCCCTATTAGTTTTGTTGCCCTTCTCTGTACCTTTTCCAGCTCTAAAATGTCCTTTTTATGAAGTGGTCCCCAAAACTGTACTCCATATTCCATATGAGGGCGTACTAGAGATTTGTATAGTGGCAGATTTATATTTGCTTCCCTGGCTTCTATACCCTTCTTAATACATGCTAATATTTTATTGACCTTTGCAGCTGCTGCTTGGCTTTGAGCAAAGTTACCTAGGTGGTTGTCCACAAGCACTCCCAAATCCCTTTCAATATCTGATACACCTAGATTTGCTCCATTAAGATTATAAATTGCATGGCTATTTTTCCTTCCCAGATGCATAACCTTACATTTATTCGTATTAAATCTCATCTGCCATTTAGATGCCCATTCCTCATTTTTATGTAAATCCCCTTGGATGGAAAGCACATCATTATCTGATTTAATTACCCCACACTCCAATCCTACCTCTAAGTCATTAATAAATATGTTAAAAAGGAGAGGACCTAATACTGAACCCTGAGGAACCCTACTTACCACATTAGTCCAATCGGAGTATGTTCCATTTACAACAACCCTTTGCTTCCTGTCTTTTAGCCAGCTCTCAATCCATGAGCAGATATTTACTGCAATTCCTGTATCCCTTAGTTTGCCCAATAGTCTCCTATGTGGCACTGTATCAAAAGCTTTTGCAAAATCCAAAAAGACTACATCCACTGAGTTGCCTTGATTGAGGTTCCTACTAACCTCCTCAAAGAAACTAATTAGATATGTTTGACATGATCTATCCCTCATAAATCCATGTTGACTCCAACTTATAATCCTGTTCAAATAGACATATTCTTGTATATTATCCCTTATTAACCCTTCTAAAAGCTTCCCCACTACAGAAGTGAGGCTCACTGGTCTATAATTTCCCATATTTGCTCTTGCTCCCTTCTTAAATATAGGTATCGCATCAGCTTTTCTCCAGTCATCTGGTAGAGACCCTGTGTTGAGTGAATCTTGAAAAATTAAATATAATGGTTTGGCTATTACAGAACCCAGTTACCTTAGTACCCTTGGATGTATTCCATCAGGACCCGGGGCTTTATTAACATTTATTTTTTCCAACCTCTTTTGGATTACTTCATGTGTTAACCAATTATTTGGCAAAGGTAGTGTAGCCCCATTATGTTGCAGTGTCCCAACCACTTGTACCTCCCTTGTGTATACCGAAGAAAATAACCTATTTAGCTCATCTGCCTTTTCCTGGTCACTAATTTTCAGACAGCCTGTTTCACATTCTAATGTTCCTATAGCTTCCTTCCTCGCCTTCTTCCCATTAATATACTTAAAAAAATATTTTAGGATTACTCTCTTTTGCAATACATTTTTCATTTTCTATTTTAGCCAGTCTAATCGCGCTTTTGCAAGCCTTGTTGACTTCCTTGTATTCCCGTAAAGCAGTCTCTGTCCCCTCTTGTTTGTATAATTTAAATGCCTGTTTTTTACTCCGTATCTTGATCTTTAAATCATTGTTAAGCCACATTGGATGGGATTTACTCCTTTTACTTTTATTCCCACACAGTATATGCCGATGTGTATGTATATTTAGTAAGGATTTCAATTTTGTCCATTTATGTTCAGTTGTTTTACCTATCAGTACTCTGTCCCAGTCTATACTTTGTATTGCTGCCCTTAGACCGTTAAAGAGTTTTGTTGGCCCCTTAAAATGTTTTTTTTTTTTTAATTCAATCTCAAATGAGACTGTGTTGTGATCACTGTTTCCCAAAGGTTGCCCTATTTCAAAATTTGATACTATATCAATATTATTTGTGATGAGTAAATCTAAGATAGCTTCATTTCTAGTAGGCTCCTGTATAACCTGGGCCAGATAATGATCCCTGAGTGTACTCAAGAACCTGCTCCCCTTAGCTGAACTGCTGGTCTCATTTATCCAGTTTATTTCAGGGTAATTAAAATCTCCCATTATTAGAACTTACCCATGCTTAGCTGCATTTCCAATCTGTGACAATAATTGTATTTCCTCACTTTCAGCTATATTTGGGGGTTTATAGCATTCTCCTACTAATATTCTTTTGGAATTTGCTGCTCCGCTATTTAACTCTACCCACAAACATTCAACTTTATCACTATGTCCACCATAAATATCTTCTCTGACTATAGCCTTAAATTCAGGCTTAACATACAGACAAATCCTTCCTCCTCGTTTACCATTGCCTCTATCTTTCCTAAATAGGTTATAACAATCCAGCTTAACAGTCCAGTCATGAGAGTCATCCCACCACGTTTCGGTAATACCTATTAAATCCCATTTTTCATTAATTGCTAATAATTCTAACTCTCCCATTTTTCCTGGCAAGCTTCTGGCATTAGCAAGCATACACCTTATGTTATGAGTCTGTAGTTCTGAAGTGCCTGCCACTGTACTTGAATTACTTAGTACTACCTCCCTATTGACTATACTACCCCTCCCCCCATCTCCTCCCCTATGAGTTGTTAATTCATTCCTTATACCCTCTACACTTTCTACCCCATTACTTATATCTAGTCCCTCCCCCCAGCTACTAGTTTAAAAACTCCTTCAGCCTTTCTACCATCCTATCCCCTAGTACAAAAGCTCCCTCATCATTAAGGTGCAATCCATCCCTACTGTAGAGATTGTACCGAAGTGAGAAGTCAGCCCAGTGCTCTAAAAACCCAAACCCCTCCTTAGTGTACCACATCTTTAGCCACGCATTAACCTCCCTAATCTCCTTCTGCCTCCCTGGGCTAGCACGTGGCACTGGTAGTATCTCAGAAAATACTACCTTGGAGGTCCTTGCCTTCAGCTTATTACCTAGTTCTCTAAAATCATTCTTTAGGACACTCCATCTTCCACTAACTTTGTCATTGGTACCAATATGTACCAAGACCGCCGGTTCATTTCCAGCCCCTCCAAATAATTTGTCTACCCGATCCACAGCATGACGAACCCGAGCACCCGTGAGACAGCAAACTGTTCGATTGCTGGGATCTGGGTTACAAATCACCCTGTCTACCTTCCTAATAATAGAGTCCCCTACAACCAAAACCTGTCTGTTGTTCTGCCTATTCTGCCCTCCCTCTCCTCCAGTAGAGCTGTTCGCCCAGCTGTTAGAGGGAACAGCACTATCTGGCATTGCCATTCCTGAATGGACATCCCCAACAGTTTCACTCAATCCAGCAAATCTATTGGTGTTTGCCAACTCAGAACTGGCCTGCCTCCTCCTGTTCCCCCTGCTACCCTTGTAACTGTAACCCAGCTGCCTCCCTGGACATCCTCACTAGCCCCAGCTCCACCCTCCATGCTAGGCACAGCTAAACTGTGCTCAGTGAGCACCAACCCCCCTATTCCAGTGGAGCAATATCATTAAGTGCTGCAATTCTCCTCTCCAGATCTCCAATTTGAGCTTCCAGAGAGGCAACATGCTCACACCTCTCACAGAGGTATGGACCCTGGATCATCTGTTCCAGTATTGCATACATATGACAGGATGTACACTGAATAAGGTTGCCACTGGACTGACTCATAATTATTATTATTATTGTCTACAAAATTTCAGTGGGAAAAATAAGGAATATAAAATAATATATTTATATACATTTTTCCTCCTTTGCACTATAAATCTGCCCTCCCTTTTCTTTGAAGTCCCTCCTTGCGGGGGTTCCGTTACCTTGCAATTCAATTATACGGATCTCCTCTTACGGCCGGCCGTATATCTTACAACCGGCCGTAAGCTCAGAAATCTTTAAAGTCAAAAATAAATTCAAGACAGCACTGTAAAGCTCTGTAAATGCTAGGGATCATATTGGGGGACATGAGGATGAATAGTAACCCACTCTAAAGCTTGCACATCAGCCCAAATCCGAGTTTACATTAACTGTTTATTTTCCGGCCGCAGCATGGCCGGGTCTGAGGTGCTCCAAGCACTCTGGACTTTTTACATGGATATTTGACATATATAAAAAAAAAATTTTTTTACGGATTTGAGTATAGGGGAATGTTGTGCTATTTTTGCTAACACCCCTATTCCAGTGGAGCAATATCATTAAGTGATGCAATTCTCCTCTCCAGATCTCCAATTTGAGCTTCCAGAGAGGCAACATGCTCACACCTCTCACAGAGGTATGGACCCTGGATCATCTGTTCCAGTATTGCATACATATGACAGGATGTACACTGAATAAGGTTGCCACTGGATTGACTCATAATTATTATTATTATTGTCTACAAAATTTCAGTGGGAATAATAAAGAATATAAAATAATATATTTATATAAATTTTTCCTCCTTTGCACTATAAATCTGCCCTCCCTTTTCTTTGAAGTCCCTCCTTTTATTTAAACTCCTAGGCTTTTACTAGAATTGCACTTGATACTGAAAATGTTCGCAAGCTCACAAGTTCCCCTTCTCCTGTTTATATTAACTTCTGCCTTCTCACCTGGGCACAATTAGTGCACTCTGCAATTTATCAGCCTTTTTACTTGTAAGGTAAATCCCCTTGTAAACAGGCCCCAAACCAGCTCACAAACCTTTTTCCCTAGTTTAACAGTCAAGCCACACCCCTCTCGCCTGGGCACAATTAGTGCACTCTGCAGTTTATCAGCCTTTACTTGTAAGCGTAATCCACTTGTAAACAGGCCCCAAACCAGCTCACAAACCTTTTATACAAGTTTAACAGTCAAACCACACCCCTCTCACCTGGGCACAATTAGTGCACTCTGCAGTTTATCAGCCTTTACTTTTAAGGTAAATCCACTTGTAAACATGTGAGTTCATACTTAATGTTTGTCCTGTTCCACTGCATACAGTCATGGTATGTGATGCCCAGGATGAGTTATACCATATTGAATTATTTTCAGGAAAAGGTACCAATGATATTGTGATGTAGATGAGAGCGTTGTCCATTTGTCTTTCAAGCATTAATTATATGTGTACGTTTCACATTTTTTATACAACAAATAAAAGTATTATTAAGATTTGTGTTGTTAAGAGAAGACATCACTATAAGGTTGTTTAGGTTGTGAGGTTATGAATAAGAAAACAGAGAAGGTTCTAGAAGTACCTGTCTTAGACTTTCATCTGTTCTAGGAATATTTGAAGCTGTTTTATATTATGCACAGAGGTTAAAGTAGGGGCATGGAGGTGACAAACATTGGCATTATGTTTCCTTTTTGATCTTGTTTGTATTCTAGTAGAGTATATTTAGGAATGTTAGTCTGTCTCAACATTTGGAGGTCTGTATTTCTGATAAAATCCTTCCTCAGAGTCTAAAGTTATCAGTTAGTCACAGAACAGATGTGACTGTATCTTATTGCTTTCTGTAGATGACAGTAGTTGGGCCTTGGAGTACAAAATGAAGCCGGTCAGAGAATAGTAGAAGTTTGTCAAGATAATTCTCTGGTCATAGTAAACACCTTCTTCCAACATCCTTAGAGACAAATCCACACATGGACATCATGAGATGGACAATATAGAAATCTGATTGACTAAGTATGTTATAGCCAAAGATAGAGGAGCTCTATGAAGTCAGCAAATACCTGGGCTGAATGCAGAAAAAGAGGGAAAATCATCAGACCAAGCAGATATGATGAAAAGTATACCCCTAGTGAATATGCAGTGGAGGGAAATTATAGATTTAAGGGACTGAACATGATAGATAGAATACTTGAAGAACTTTGCATAGAAGTTTGTGACATAGTCCAAAAAACAGCAAAAAAGAATGTCCCCAACAGAAAGAAAACTAAAAAGGCAAACTGACTGTCTGATGAGGATTTGAAAATAGAGAGATAAAAAAATATCTGTCCAACTGTATGCAAAATCCCAGAGGAGGGCAAGAAGAGACAATGATATATTCTATAATGAACAATGTAAAAAGTTAGAAGAAGATAACAGAAATGCAAAAGCAGTAAAAATCGTAACACCAATTGCTGGAAAAGAAGTAGGGGTTTAAAAATATACTTTCACACATGCATACTACTAAAAAGAAAACATGTTTCTAGCCTGGAATACTAAGACTGCCATGAAATGTTTTTGCAAACAGAGCATTTACTTATACCCAATAGGGTGTTAAAAATGGTGATAACGTTATTGATATTCCATTTTGCTAGGCAGGTGTAGTCTATACTCCATAGGGGAAGACAATAAGGCTAGAAACATGTTTTGTTTTTGGTAGTATGCATGAGTGTGAAAGTATATTTTTAAACCCTACTTCTTTTCCAGCAATTGGTGTTACAATTTGTACTGGCCACTGATTTAACCTAAAACAAGACAATTTACCTCAATAGCAGGTTTTACCTGACTTTTCAAATGAGATAGGTGAATGTGGATGTGCCACAACCATTGAGTGGTAGTGACGGACAAAAGATAGTCCATCCATTTAGAGAAACACGTTTTACTTATAAGTATGGTTAATTAAAATAAAGGAATACGAATATTCCTATAAAAGATTTATATCACCAAAGAGTTTCTGGATTGAAGTGGTTGACATTGATGTAATTATCTTTTTAAATATTATTATTAAAGTTCTAAATTCTAATTTGTGAGTATGTTATAAACCCCAAATATAATTGAAAGTGAGGAAATATAATTATTGTTACAGATTGGAAATGCAGCTAGGCATGGTCAAGTTCTAATAATGAGAGATTTTAATTAGCCTGAAATAAACTGGATAAATGAGACCAGAAGTTCAGCTAAGGGGAGCAGGTTATTGAGTACACTCAGCGATCATTATCTGGACCAGGTTATACAAGAACCTACTAGAAATGAGGCTATCTTGGATTTAGTTATCTCAAATAATATTGATATAGTATCTGCAGTTTGAATCATTTTCAGAATATTTTGTATGCCTCTGCAGGTTGTCATCAATATGCATAGGGGTTGGACTGTACACACAGAAAGTAAATTGCATGACTCAATGGTATATCTCATTTCGATGGCTTGGAGCAAACTTTGAATGTGACAGCTAGCACTAACTCGTAATAGATCTATAACTTGTACCCCAAATGCCTGCATCAAAGATTGTAATGAGACTGTAGCACTAATCAGGGGTTAAGTACAAGGCAATAAACAATATTAACACATTACCAAATAATGTAGGCCTTTGAAACTAAAATCAAACATGCTTAGTGCTAATTTCCAAAGCAGCTTACAAGATTAAAAACGTACAAACGTGCTAAAATTATTAAATAACTGCACTCATGTCATATGTCCGCAAGGTGATGCCTAAGATCTGCAAACTCACTCCTCAGACTGAAAACTAACAAATGTGCAAGCTGGGTTTTGCAGAGGAAGAGGCATAAGCAATCACATTTCCAATAGATAATAAAGAAAACAAAAAACAAAAACCATTTACTTCTGCTTCATAGACTATCCTAATACTGTAGCAATTTCTTATAGTGCTGACAAGACCATTTCATCCTCCATCTAAATAATCTGTATGTTAACCAAGAACTCATGGTCAGAACCTAAACATGGAACAAGAGAATGGTTCAAGATCAGGATAGGAATGCAAAAGAGTGAAAGAAGAAAGTAAAAAAGCTGGCTTCTTTTCAACATTAAAAAGATAAAGACATGGCAAACAATAAACTCAATTCCTGGCAATAGCATGTGACGTGGAGGCAGTGACAGATTTTATTTTCCTCCAAGATGCTGACTACATTAATTAAATTAATTAAATTAAAAGATGTCTGGAACAATCTGTTAAAATCTATTAAAAAGTTAAGATCTTATACTATCAACAAAGGAAATTATTGACTGGTATATTTAAGATTTTTTAAATCATTATTGCAAATATCTACAAATGGGGAGAATGTCTTATTTTGATATTACAGTGAGCAGAGGCATAATGCCTCACTTCTGTAGTGGGATAGCTTTTAGTAGGGTTAATATGGGATAATATACAAGAATATGTCTATTTGAACAGAATTCTAAGTAGGTCAACATAGATTTATGAGGGATAGTTCATGTCAAACTAATCTAATTAGTTTCTATGAGTAGGTTAGCAACCTGGATCAAGGCAACTCAGTGGATGTAGTATTTTTGGATTTTGCAAATACTTTTGATACAGTGCCACATGGAAGACTATTGTGCAAACAAAGGGATACAGGAATTGCAGTAAATATCTGCTCATGGATTGAGAGCTGGCTAAAAGATAGGAAGCAAAGGGTTGTGGTAAATGGAACATACTCCCATTGGACTAATGTGGTAAGTGGGGTTCCTCAGAGTTCAGTATCAGGTCCTCTCCTTTTTAACATATTTATTAATGACTTAGAGGTGGGACTGGAAAGTAGTGTCTCCATTTTTATGATGACACAATGCTGTGCAAGGTAATCAAATCAGATAATGATGTACTTTCCCTCCAAAGGGATTTGCATAAATTAGAGGAATGGGCATCTAAATGGCAGGTGAGATTTAATACAAAGAAATGTAAAGTTATTCATCTGGGAAGGAAAAATAGCAATGCAATTTATAATATTAATTGAGCAAATCTAGGGGTATTTGATATTAAAAGGGATTTGGGAGTACTTGTGGACAGCCACCTAGGTAGCAGGGCTAAATGCCAAGCAGCAGCTGCAAAGGCAAGTAAAATATTAGCATGTATTAAGAAGGGTATAGAAGCAAGGGAGACAGATAAAATTCTGTCACTGTTTAAATCCCTAGTATGCCCTCATTTAAAATATGGAGTACAATTTTGGGCACAACTTCATAAAAAGGAAATTTTAGAGCTGGAAAATGTAATGGGAAGGACAACAAAACTAATAAGTGGAAGGGAGGGTCTAAGTTATGAAGAAAGACTAACCAAATTAAATGTATTTTCCTAAAAAAAAGGCATCTACGAGGGGATATGATTACCTTATATAAATACATCCAGGGTCAATATAAGGCTTTGTCAAGTAAATGTTTTGTACCAAGAGATTTTCAAGTGACAAGAGAACATCCCTTGAGGTTAGAGGAAAAAAAATTTCACCTTAAAGAAAGAAGAGGGTTCTTCACAGTTAGGGTGGTTAATCTGTGGAATTTTGCTAAACTGTGGTGACAGTGAATTCGATAGATAACTTTAAAAAGGGGTTAGAATAAAAATTATTAACAAATATTCCACATATTAGAAATCAAAAGAGATCTAAATCGGTTGAACTCGATGGACTAACAGCCTTTATTCAACCTCAAATACTATTTAACTATGTAACTATGTAACTAGACTACTTGTCTGACCAGTATATTGTTAGTAATAACAAAGCTAGAGCTGCAGCTCCTGTAGAAGCAAGCTAGAGTAATGCAGGAGCTCTTATGAAGATCTTGCACTCTAGAGGAAAAGTAAAGCCAGAGAAAGAATGAAACAGTCAGTACTCAGTCCAACAGAAACTTACTATATTGGCCCTTAATAAGCATTTTTATAACCCAATCTCCTCGTTAACTACATGAGTCATTTCATAACAAACAGAATGAAAAAATTGCTTGTTCCCAGGAATCTACCAAAATCATTTGTGGTTGTCAGTGGTAATGGGATTGGCCTGGGAAACCTCTCTGTGAAACATAACATAAGTCATGCATTTTGTAAACAATGTTTACTATTAATGATTAAGTCCATATTAGTCTTCCTTGTATATTGTTTTATGAGCTAAAAGACAGCATTATAACATTATCGTATATCAGACCAGTTTCTAATTTATTGTAATGTCATATATCCATCAGTTGTCAGTTGTCAAAAATATTTACTTATCAGGTGAGTTCAAGATTTTGTTTAACTTGGTTTCTACAAAATACCTGGACCAGGGCAAATGTATAAGTTTGGTTTAAACAAGGACAATCATTTATATAATATACAGTTAATACAGTTTGTGAATGAGTTCCATGGATGCTCCATTCCATTTTGCTGTCTTTTCTACAATATAAAAATCCTGTGAGAATAATCCTCAACTGTTTAACAGTCATATGAAGCACATACCTGAGGGACATGGTACAGTCCTGTAAGGAGATGCATTATGTACGAGTTTGTAGAACCTAGGCTCCCAATGACAGCTGCCAGGGCGCTCTTCCCGTGACAAAAGTAGTTTGGAACAATATCCCGTCCTCCAGAAAATATTAACATGGTGCGTTCTAATGTTTCTAATTCATTGTTTTTTGAATTATGGATCTCATATCCCAAAGTTATATTGGGTAAAATATCATTTCGTTGATTTATCTCTTGTATTGCAAAAATAAAAGCCAAATAGTGCCGATAAAGACTTGCAGAACTGAAAGGTTAATAAAACATAATATTATTAAGAAAGAATTGTATTTATTTAGAAAATTTTTGCTAAGTACCAATATATATATATATATATATATATATATATATATATATATAAATAGCAATAATATAAAAAATGTGTGAACAGTCAGAATGCATTCCCGTAGATCATGAGCCTCATTCAACTGAGACATTGGGGGATCTGGGCTTCAGAAATGGAGGCCGTAACTTATTTTACTATTCAAATGGCTTCTTTTTGCGGGCTCCAATTGGTTAATGGGCTCCGCCCACTGATTCATTGCGATGGTTAACATAAAAAATGTGTGCCCCTGCAAGCCTTTGATCTTTCACAGCCGCAAGAGTTTAGATCGCTAAAATCATGAATCGCTATTCAATTGCTCGGATTCCCCCTAGCTAACCACCCCGCCCAGGCTCCAAATGACAAAAGTCGCTTCCCAAGTTACGGGTTCCAAGGAGAACTTGCGAAGGGCTTAAAGACATGCCTGGAGCACTTTAAATGCACATATACACACACTACTGTACTTTTATTAAAAGATAAAGTGAGGTTAGGTCTGAGAATGAATAGCACAACATTCTCAAGCTCACAAATCTGCAAACAGAAATTCTTTATATGTGATATCGATCCTGGCAATCAATGTGTTAATACATATAATGGAACTCGCATGTAATAGAATATCATATTTATGGCTTTATCAATATTGCAATATGTCAGGAATGTGCGTCCTATCGTAATTTGTAATTGAAGCCAGTAGGACTTTGAAATCCAACCTCCATTTTTCATTGGCGTTATGACGACGATTACTGGTTCTATTAGCTGTTTCTAACTCGGGAGTTAAGGCCTTGATCATGTTTAAGCTCGCAAATGCTACATGTGATGGCCAGGGTTATGAATTTCGCTATTGGCCCCTAACTTGTGGTCTTGCCGAATTGAATAGCACCATAACTTGAGCGCCCTGCGTTTCCGCAGGAGGCCCACAGACATATGGCCTACATCCCAGAAGTTACAGCCTCCTAATTGAATGAGGCTCAATGTATGGCAAAACACACAGCATATGTGTATGTTCAATATTGGGGGAAAGCTTTTATTTTGCTTTACTTTTCGAAACTAATGTCTGTTAAATCTTTTAAATTTCACATTTTGGCATTGCAAAATCAAGTTAATTCCTTGATTAGATATTGTTGTCTTTTAGTCATTCAGTTGAGTCCGACTCTCCATGACTGCAGCTTGCCAGGCAGATCTTGTGTCTGATTGTGCAAATATATGGCAAAAAACTGGGGTGGGTTGCCAGTTCCTTCCTGTCTGACCTCTCTATTATTACCTGCCCATCTTGGATGGCTCAACATGGTATAGCTCACAGCTTCATTGAGGTACACAAACAGCTTAACTATGACAAGGAAGCTATACAGAAGGGGACTAGTCATTTACTATGCTGCTATAATCCCAGAATGTCTAATGGGTTTCCACATATTATCAACAACACTCTTTTTTTTAGACGACAAAGACATTCAGAAAACATCCTATAAACAAATTCAGCACTCAGATATACTTTAGTGTAACAATGTAATCTTTTAATTATAACATGCTAAAATACCATATTTTTCTTTGGTTAAAATCACAACCACTATAGTTTCATATTAGTTAAAACCCTTATTACAATGGGCTTGAAAAGTCCAAGCCAAGAAGACCAATACTACCCACGTGTTGTATAATTCTGTATCCCCACACATTGAACAGTTTAACCAGAGGCTAGGACAAATTGACAATTCTTAAAACAAGTTGAAGAGTTTCAGGACAAGGATTAAAAAAATAATAAACACCTTCCTTCTAAATGAAATACAGCATACGTGTATGTACCAAACAGAGCATAATCTTTATTTTTCACATCTTGTGCCCCCTTTGAACTACCTCACATAAGCCAAGGATCTGGTATCAGCCTGTCCTCCTGCCACCTAGGTACATAGGGGTCTAAGGCCTCAGCTACCAGCAGGATCTACAAGGTGTAATATAGTTGGTTTAACTCCTGGAAACAGAGGCCTACATTTAATTGCAAGTCCACCCACCCATGCTTTGACTGTGTTGTATTTTCTTTCAAATTATCAGGCAGGTCCCAAAGTTGGAGGTTTTTGAAAGTGAGAGAGAGAGCAGTAGTTATTCTGTGTTCTCAATGGTTGGGGTTATGGGACATCCACATACATCAACATACATCACATTTGTGTTACATTCCTATATATGTAAACTAATGCGCTCTAGTTACTAAGCAATAGATCAGTACATATCACATATAATAGTTGTCAAACTACGATTTGTCGTCACGCATTGCTAGCTCGCGAAGTGAGCTCGCAAGAACTGCATCCCTCGCGAAGCATTTGCGGAAGGTGGAGGCTCCAACATCGTCTGTGTTTGTCCGCAAATGCGGGCCCTCACGAAGCGAGGGTCCGCATTTGCGGAGGTGGAGGCTCAAAGGCGCCTCACACTTGGTTAAAATCACACGCACGACCTCGGAACATACCTTAATGGAACAAACACCCACACGCACGAAAAATACGACCATAACGGCCGAACCGCGCGCACCTAAAAACAGTCAAAACACACCAAATACTCACAAAATATACATAAACAGCTTACCCATAGCAAGGGGGCATCCAGGACCTCTGAAAGCGGAGTTACACCTCCATTTAAGTCTAAATTCCCGAGTGCAGACACACGAAAATCCCCTAAGCGAGAGAAAAAATGGCCGCCAAAAAAAACGAAAACGAGGCTCAAAGCCCAGGACTGCCCAGCTACACACACACATGCACAACTTAGAAAAAAAAACGACCTCGGAACCAACCTTAACGGAACAAACACCCACATGCACAAAAAATACGACCATAACGGCCGAACCGCGCGCACCTAAAAACAGTCAAAACACACCAAATACTCACAAAAAATACATAAAAAGCTTAGCCATAGCAAGGGTTGGCATCCAGGACCTCTGAAAGTGAAGTTACACCTCCATTTAAGTCCAAATTCCCGAATTCAGACAAACGAAAAACCCCTAAGCGCGAGAAAAAACGAAAACGAAGCTCAAAGCCCATCCACGTACAACTTACCCAAGAAGGGATCCGAGATAAGCTCGGAAACCTGCATTAACCCCATGGGATCCAAGATAAGCCCGGAGACCTGCATTAACCCCACATTAACCATCGCAGTGGGGGTCCCAATCGCACACGATCGGGGACCTCCACTGCAATGAAAATTCTAAATTCCCACGTTACAGGCCCTTAAAGGACCATCAAAATCCTTAAAGGAACCATTATAAAAGAAAACAAATATACACTATCACCCTGTCACTCATGGGGGTCAATATAGACCCCCATAAGTCCTTCAGTAACTCCTTCACTCATGGGGGTCAATACAGACCCCCATAAGCACTTAATTAACCCCCTCACTCATGGGGGTCAATACAGAACCCATAAACCCCTACTAAGTACCTGCACCTGTCCAATCAGTGACATCTGCTAATTATCCATAACCACTCCTTCAAGAACACACAGTGTAACAATGTTTCCTCTCACTTCCCTCTTCCTCATCATCTCCTGTCTGTTTCTCAGGCTCTCATCACTTTCTCCAATTCATGTCTCAAACTGTATCACCATTTCACCCTCCCTGCTCTCTTCCCCTCTTCTTTGCTCCCACGAGCTCCTCTCCTTCCTCCAGTCACTATCTCCTCCCTCCCCTAAGGTCAATAAGCAGAAACATTTCTGTAAGTCCTACTCTCACATCCTCTCTCTTTCATTCAATATTCTATTGGCAATATTGATATATCTCCTAACCCAGGCCCCTCATCCATTCCTATCTTCTATCAGTCACGCTCAGCCCACAGGGCAACAAATACCCGACACCCTCATAACTTAATACCAATCATCTGTCACAAATCCTCCACTTTGCCATTCACATGTGCCCTCTGGAATGCTAGGTCTGTTTGCAACAAACTCACTTACATTCATGACCTATTCATCTCCAACTCCCTCAATCTTTTAGCTTTAACTGAAACCTGGCTCTCTCCATCTGACACTGCCTCCACTGCTGCACTATCATACGGTGGCTTACATTTCAGTCACACACCCAGACCTGGGAATAAGCAAGGTGGGGGTGTGGGCATATTACTTTCTTCCCGTTGCTCATTCAATTGCATTCCCCGAGTTCCCTCTCTCCAGTTCTCTTCCTTCGAAGTTCACACTATCCGTCTCTTTTCACCCATCTCTCTGCGAGTGGCTGTCATCTATCGCCCGCCTGGTCCAGCCTCTCAATTTCTGGATAATTTTTCCGCCTGGCTCCCTCACTTTCTCTCCTCTAACATACCCTCACTCATTCTTGGTGATTTCAACATTGCCACTGACACTCCCACTTCTCCCACAGCCACAAAACTACTTGCACTTACCTCTTCCCTTGGCCTCTCACAGTGGATAGAATCCCCTACCCACCAGGATGGACACTCCTTGGACCTAATTTTCTCTAATCACTGCTCTATCTACAATCTTACAATCTCCCCACTCCCTCTTTCTGACCACCATCTCCTAACCTACAGCCTCATTACCCCTTCCAATCCCTACCCTTTATCAAGCCCAACTACCAGAACCCACAGAAACCTGCAGACACTTAACTCACAACACCTTTCCAATTTACTGCAACCCCTTCTCAGTCCTCTCACTACCCTCACTTGCCCTGATATTGCTACCACACAATACAATTTGACTCTAAATTCCACCCTGGACTCTCTAGCCCCCATAATCGCAGGCAGACGCCCCCGCTCTCATCTACAACCATGGCACACTACACAAACACGCTACATCCAGAAGTGCTCCCGTAGCACTGAACAACTATGGAGGAAATCTCGCTCCTCATCAGACTTCCTTCATTACAAGTTTATCCTACGCTCCTATCACTATGCCCTCAATCTTGCAGAGCTACTTCTCATCATTAATATCAAATTTGGCCTCCAACCCCAAACATTTGTTCTCCACTCTTAACACTCTCCTCTGCCCTCCCCCACCTCCCGCCCCTTCCTCTCTTACAGCTGAAGATTTTGCTAGATACTTTAATAGTAAAATTGAAAATATTCATAATGAACTCTCCTCTCAACGCGCCCATATCACACCTTCTCCTCAAAAAACAAACAGCAGTCTGTCTTCACCCTTTCCCAAACCTATAGCCACTATAAACTCCTTTAACCCTGTAACTGAGGATGAAGTTGCTAAACTTCTATCAACCTCTCGTCTCACAACTTGTCCACATGATCCTATTCCATCACAGCTGATTCCCTCCCTCTCTCCCACACTTATCCCAGCTCTCACACATCTATTCAACCTCTCCCTAAACACTGGCAAGTTTCCATCACCTTTGAAACAAGCCACAATTACACCCATTCTTAAGAAACCCACATCTGATCCAGCTTCTCCATCTAATTACCGCCCTATCTCTCTACTTCCCTTGGCTTCTAAACTACTTGAGCGTGTCGTCTACACTCGCCTTACACAATTCATTTCCTCCAACTCCCTCCTTGATCCCTTCCAGTCTGGCTTCCGGCCCCAACACTCTACAGAGACAGCTCTCACAAAAGTTACTAATGACCTGCTCAACGCCAAATCAAAGGGTCATTTCTCTATCCTAATTCTCCTGGATCTCTCTGCTGCCTTTGACACAGTTGATCATCCTCTTCTTATCCAAATTCTCCACTCTCTTGGCATCCGTGACACTGCTCTCTCTTGGTTCACATCTTATCTAGAAAATCGAACATTTAGTGTCTCCTTCTCTGGCACTTCTTCATCTCCTCGCCCTCTAACTGTCGGTGTACCCCAAGGCTCAGTCCTAGGCCCCCTCCTTTTCTCTATCTATACATCCTCCCTTGGTGCCCTTATACAATCTTTTGGATTTCAGTATCATCTATATGCTGATGACACCCAAATCTACATCTCCGCACCTGAACTATCCCCCTCTCTTCTAGCTCATGTTGCCAATTGCCTCTCGAGCATATCCTCCTGGATGTCTGCCCGTCAACTCAAACTCAACATGTCTAAGACAGAGCTCCTTATCTTTCCACCCTCTACTACAGCTTTCACTCCGCAAATATCTCTCACTGTTGACAATGCCATCATCACTCCCACCTCTCAGGCCCGCTGTCTTGGGGTCCTACTGGACCCTTCCCTCTCTTTCATTCCCCACATCCAATCACTCACAAAATCTTGTCACTTTCACCTAAAAAACATATCCAAAATACGCCACTACCTCACACAAGACACAACTAAAATTCTTATTCACGCTCTCATCATATCTCGCCTTGATTACTGCAACACTCTTCTTACTGGCCTTCCTATCACCCGTCTGTCCCCACTCCAATCCATTTTGAATGCATCCGCTAGACTCATCTACCATACTAAACGATCAGTGTCTGCAGCACCTCTCTGTCAGGCACTCCACTGGCTTCCCATAGCGTCTAGAATACAATTCAAAATCATGACCCTAACATATAAAGCCCTCCACTATAGTGCACCCTCCTACATCTCTGCTCTCATCCCAAAATACACTCCCACCCGCCCTCTTCGCTCTGCTAATGACCTTCTTCTCTTCTCCTCTCTCATCACCTCCTCTCATTCCTGGCTTCAAGACTTTTCACGTGCTTCCCCTATTCTTTGGAACTCTTTACCTCGCACCACCAGACTATCTTCCTGCCTCAGATCCTTCAAAATCTCTTTAAAAACACATCTATTCAAAAAAGCCTATCATCTTTAGCCTCTTCATTCACTATGCATCTCTCACTCTCCTGTACCTCACCCATACCCTTTAGAATGTAAGTTTGCGAGTTTTAATCTTGTGAGGTGCTTTAGGGAAAGCACAGTGTATATCAGATTGAAAGCTCAATAACAGGGTCTTCCATTATTTTCATTGTGGGGTATTGTTTATACTTGTACCTAACCCCTGTATTGCGCTGCGGAATATGTTGACGCGTTATAAATAAAGGATAATAATAATAAACCCCTAATTAACCCTGTCACTCATGGGGGTCAATATAGACCCCCATAAGCCCTTCATTAACCCTTTCACTCATGGGGGTCAATACAGGCCCCCATAAGCACTTCATTAAACCCCTCACTCATGGGGGTCAATACAGACCCCCATAAACCGCTAATTAACCCTGTCACTCATGGGGGTCCATACAGACCCTCATATGCCTCTATTTAACCCCATCAGTCCCATAAGGGTATATTAGGACGATGTTACAACCCAACATTAACCACATAAGTGCCATGACGGTCCATAAGGACCATCATGACACTAAGTATAAACACTACACTGCACTATACCGGCCCAATAAAACATTAAATATCAACTAAACAGCCTCTACACTAACCTATTAACACCAACACTACCTACCTACACTACCTACCTACCCCCAAATAACCCACACCACTCTAATTACATAAAATAAAAAATCTACGTTACATAAAATAAAAAAGGAACATTACAGAAAATAAAAAAACACATTACAACCCCCCCACTACAGAAAAAAGAATTACACACCTGAAAATGAAATACATAATACATGCACAACAATACATACAATAGAATACATACAATACAATACAATACAAATACATACAATAAATACATACAATATAATACAATACAATAAAATAGATACAATATAATACAATACAATTAAATACAATACAATACAATACACCCCTATCTAATATACAATACATCCTATCTATCTAATACACATCCTATCTATATAATATACATCACACAATCTATCTGAATAAATAACACAATCAAATATACAATACATGCTATGCTATCTATATAAAACACATACCCCTAGCTAACATACAATAAATGCTATATATAAACTAACCTAATTCTAAGCTAAAATAAAATATTTAAGACCACTTACCTTTGCAGATGTCCATTCAGATCAGCCACCTAGGGAAAAAGAAAATAAAAAAAAATAGTGCAACACATTTACAGTAAATAAATAAACATTCTAAACATTCTAAATATTCTACTCACCGTTCCAGCATGTCCCGTCCTTATTCTTTTACCCTTCTTCGGCGCGGCACCTGTTAAAAAAAAAACATAACATTAATACACATACATAAACATAAAATAAACATAATCTACATTGTACTTATTTCCCCACGATGTCTCCGGCCTCCTCCTCCTCCTCTTCTGCCCCGCCCTGTAAAAAGAAAAAAAAAAAGTACTCACATCCGCACTCACGGACGTCCCCGATGCTAATGAGGCTCCCAGAGACTTTTCCGGAAGAAAGTAGGCGCCTTCTGATTGGTTGAAAACGCTGTCTATCAAATTCACCCAATCAGAAGGCGCCAATGTGTGAGCCAATCAGAAAGGGATACACCCTAAAATCCCACTCTGATTGGAAAATGGACCTGTCATTCTTTATTTAAAGCAATCACAAGGTGCCTATGCCTTCAGCCAATCACAATGGAATACACCCCCACAGGGTGATTGGCTGGAGGCATCTGCGCATTCTGATTGGCTGCACTGACAATAGCTAATCACAATGGAATACACCCCCACGTACTGATTAGTGAAGGCATTTGCGCCTTCTCATTGGCTATTGTCAATGTCAATCAGTATTACAGCCAATGTGAAGGCGCAGATGTCTTCACCAATTAGTAGGTGGGGGCGTTATCCAATCAGCTTGGGATTTTGGGGTGTATCCCTTTCTCATTGGTTCACAATTGGCGTCTTCTCATTGGCTGCGTTTTCAGCCAATCAGAAGCCGCTATTGCCAATTTTATTCTGAAACACTCCATAGAAAGCTCATTAGGGCGGATGTGTTTTTTTTTTTTTTTAAAGAGGGCGGATGCTTCCGGGGCAGAAGACGAGGAGGCCGGAGACATCGCGGGGAGGTAAGTACAATGTAGATTGTGTTGATTTTGCTTGGTTTTATGTTTATGTATGTGTGCTAATGTAATGTTTTTTTTTAAAAGGGGCCGCGCCGCAGAAGCAAAGATGGAGGACGTGACATGCTGGAAAGGTGAGTATAATATTTAGAATGTTTAGAATGTTTATTTATTTTATGTAAACATGTTGTATTAATTATTTTAATCTTTTTTTACCCTATGTTGGTGATCTGAATAAACATCTCAAAGGTAAGTGGTCTTAATTTTTTTATTTTTACTTTTATTGTAGCTTAGAATTAGGGTTGCTATATAGAGATAGCATGTAGTGTATATTAGATAGAAAGGGGGATGTATAGTACATAGATAATATTTATTGTATATTAGATAGATAGGGGGATGTATATTAGACAGATAGTATTGTATATTAGATAGGGGGATGTATATTAGATAGGGGGATGTATATTAGATAGAGGGATGTATATTAGATAGGGGTGTATTGTATTATATGTAATAGTATTGTATTGTATTTAATTTTATTGTATTGTATGTATTATATGTATTTCCTTTTCAGGTGTGTAATTTTTTTTTTCTGTAGTGGGAGGCGGTTGTAATGTATTTTTTATTTTCTGTAATGTTCCTTTTTTTATTTTTTGTGACTTAGGTTTTTTTTTCCTGTAATGTACATTTTTTATTTTTGGTGATTTTAGTTTTTTTTATTTTATGTAATGTAGATTTTTGATGACTTTAGTTTTTTTGATTTCTGTAATTACAGAGGTGGGGAGGGGGTTATTAGGGGGAAGGTAGGTGGGTAGTGTAGGTGTTAGTAGGTTAGTGTAGAGGGTGTTTAGTTTATATTTAATGTTTTATTGGGGGGTATAGTGCAGTGTAGTATTTAAACTTAGTGTCATGATGTCCTTGAGGACCGTCATGGCACTTATGTGGTTAATGTTGGGTTGTAACAGGCCCATAATGGTCATAATATACCCTTATGGGACTGATGGAGTTAAATAGAGGCTTATGAGGGTCTGCATAAACCCCCAAAAGTGACCGGGTTAAAATGGTGTAGTGCTTACACGTTGGGTCATGAGGGTCCTGGATGACCCTCATTGCACTTATAGTGTTATTACATGCGTTCATTAGTGTGTTAGAGGGGTCTATATAGTTGAGGCACACAGTACACTCACATTGTGTGGCAAACAGCATTTCAACACTTTATTTTATTGACCGTAATTTTTTGACAGGCAAGTCGCTAGTAACAATAATAATAGTCATAACAGCATTAGATATCATATAATCACATATATAGTTGTCAGCAATTAGGGTTGTTGATAACGTTGCGAGAAGCGAGGGCCACAGTGGCGGGAAAGGTGCCGTGAAGAAGAGCGCTTTAGACACTCATCCCTACGACCCTGTACGACAGGCAGTGAGTGCTGAAGGTGCTCACTGTGCTGGTGGAGATGAGTGCCATAGGCGCTCATCCCTAAGTCCCGCGGGACAGGCAGTACTGGCCGCAACTGCAAGATCAGCTATTTGCAGCCTGTAAGGCACTATCTGGTTCCTGCTAGGGGACAACTCACAATGAGCGCTGGAGGCACTCATCGCACGGCCCCCCGCCTTACAGCACCCCCAGTGCAGCACCCTGTTAATATATTGGTGGTACAAAGTTTGGAGTCCAGTAGCCAGATCAGCAAAAACTCCCTGCCAGAGATAGCCACTCGTTACCCAGGTGGTTGAGCCCCTGAGCCCTGAGTGGCTGTCTGCTCTGAAGCAGAGATGGGAGTCAGGAAAAGAAGGATAATAATCTTAGTGTGGCAAGCCGAGGTCAGTGGGAAGGAGAAGCAGCAAAGTCAAAAACGATCCAAGTTCAGCAACAGGTAGGAGATACAGGAACAAGCTTGATTAGAGAGTTCAGGAACACAATAATCTGGCAAGGATACAGAGACAGGAAGTGCCTTATATAGGCCAAGAACCGGACAGCTGACCAGACACAGCTAAAGAGAGTTGTCACTGATTTCATTGCTTTTAGAGTCAAGGTATCAGGTCTCAGGCAAATCTGCAAGAGGCAGGCTGGTGTACAGGTAGGGAAAAGGTTTAGCAAGCATGCAGACCAGGGTTTGAATCTCAGCAGAGTCAATTCCTCACACACCCCCAGTGTCTCCTTCCTCCTTCCCCTCAACCTCCAATTAACCCCACACCCCAAACTTGCCTTCCTCTTAATCGCGTCTTCTGTGTCGGGACCTGGCATATGCTAATGACATGACATCACATGCGCATCACATCATAAGCATATGCTGGGTCTCGACACAGCTGGAAGACCCAATGGACAGCAGCAGGAGACCCTCATCCTCTCTATCCTCTCTATCCTCTTCTCCGTCCTCACATCCTCACCCTCCCCCCAACCTCCTCCTCCATCCCTCCCATCTTCCCTCTGTCTCCCTTTCCACCTCTCCAATTAATCCCCCTCCTCTCTCCTCACTTACCTTTATCACACTGCTCCTGCTGCTGTCCATCGCGTCTTCTGTGATGGGACCAGGCATATGCTAATTATTATTATTATTATTACTAGCGAATTGCCCGTCAAAAAATGACGGCAATGGAATTGTAAGGTAGCTAATGTTGTTTTGTGTGTACTACTGAAATATATAATACAAATAAATAAATGAATATACTTGACCTATTTTGAAGCATTGTGTTGAAGAGCTGCAATCTGTTTTGATGTTGCTGCAGCATTAGTGGTGTGGAGCTGCTGTGTAAGCGTGGTGAATTTGTGCAGTGTAATAGTGTGCGTGCGCGAGACAAAACCGTTAGCGTAGTTGTGTAGTTCCGCATTGTTCTAAAATGCCGGCTAATGTGTGGTATGCGTCTGTAGTGGAATATCCGTAGGTGTTTTGTGGTGTTTTGCGTGTTTCTAGTGGTGTTTTGCGTGTTTAGAGTGCTGTAGCCTCGTTTTCGTTTTGTTAGTCGGCCATTTTTTTTCTCGCTTAGAGAATTTTTTAGTGTCTAAACTCTTTTATGATGCTCCCTCTTGCTGTAGGTAAGCTTTTTATGTATGTGTTGTGTGTATTTATTGTGTTTTTCATTTTTTCATGTCTGCTGGTTGCGGACGATTTTTGCGAGTCCGTAATGTGTGTTAACGTGTCTCGTATGTTGTTTGCGTTGCGACGTAAAGTTTGCGAGGGTTGCAGTTGCTTCGCGAGGGCCGCAGTTGATACACACACAATATACACACACATTATATATACACACACAATATACACACACATTATATATACACAAACAATACACACACACAATATACACACATATTATATATATATATCTATATATATATACACACACACACATTATACATACACACACACACAATATATACAGACAATCCACACAGACACAATATATATACACACACACAATACACATTAAATACATACACATGGTGTTAATGATCAGTGTATAATTAGTTCATATGGCAGCTGTCAGTGATTGCACATCTTCCTCAGACCACATTATCTCCCTGTCACTCACAGTCAGCTACCCGGGCCCGGCTCCTCCAGCTCTGAGGCCTGCTCCAGTCCGCGGATCCACGGTGTTTCCTGTTCCCCAGGCCGGCCTAGCCCCGCCTCCCCAAGGTATCCGCACTGATCAGAGCTCGGAGCTCCGTGCGTGGCCTGAACCTCCGCCACTACTGCAGGCAAGGGCCTTCGGCACTCCATCCCAGCAACTGAGGCCCTTGCCCGTGGCCCTCACATAGCGAGGGCTGCGTGCAAGGGCCTCAGTTGTGCAAGGGCCGCGGGCTCGCTATGCGAGCCCGCAAGCGTGAGCAACAGGCCGTACGCTGCGGCAAGGGCCTCAGTTGCTGGGATGGAGCGCCTTCGGCGCTCCATCCCAGCAACTGAGGCCCTTGCCCACAGCCCTCGCTTTGCGAGGGCCGCGGGCTCGCTAAGCGAGCCCGCAAGCGTGAGCAACAGCCCGTACACTCACAACTATATATGTGATTATTATTATCTTTATTTATATCGCGCCAAAATATTCTGTAGCGCTGTGCAGGGGTATAGTACATGGCAAAAAAACAAACTTTACACCTTATAAAGAATGGAGGGCCCTCTTTTTGAGCATATCATCAAATGTACAAGGTTTTGAGGCCGGAAGATAATCTATTGGAGCGGGGCAAGGAGTTTCAAATAGTTTGGGCAGCACGAGAAAAGTCTTGAAGACAGGAGTGAGAGGAGGTGATGAGCGAGGAGGAAAAAAGATGGTCGTTAGCAGAATGAAGGGGGCGGTTGGGAGACTATTTTGAAACAAGAGCAGAGTGTTGTTGAGGGCTTTATATGTTAGGGTCATGATTTTAAATGTGATTCGGGAAGCTATGGGAAGCCAGTGGAGTGATTGACAGAGAGGAGCTGCAGACACTGAGCGTTTGGTATTGAAGATGAGTCTAGCGGAGGCGTTCATTATGGATTGGAGGGGAGACAGACGAGAGATGGGTAGGCCAGCAAGGAGTGAATTGCAGTAGTCGAGTCGAGATATGATGAGAGAGTGTTTTAGAATTTTAGCTGTGTCTTCTGTAAGATAATGACGAATTTTGGAGATGTTTTTTAGGTGAAACTGACAAGATTTTGTTATCGATTGGATGTGAGGAATAAAAGAGAGGGCGGGATCCAGTAGAACCCCAAGACAACGGGCCTGGGAGGTGGGAGTGATGATGGTGTTGTCAACAGTGAGAGCTATTTTAGGAGTGGAAGCTGTAGTAGAGGGTGGAAAGAGTAGGAGTTCAGTCTTAGACATGTTGAGTTTGAGTTGACGGGCGGACATCCAGGAGGATATGCTAGAGAGGTAGTTGGAAACTTGAGCTAAAAGAGAGGGGGATAGATCGGGTACAGAGAGGTAGATTTGAGTATCATCTGCATCTGTTTTCCCAATGTAGATGTGATGAGTGAAATGTATATAAGATGATATTTGTATTTTTAGGGTCCACATTAGAGCCTCTGTGAGTGTCAGCTATTTGCATGTATTTGTTTTGCAATTTAGTGAGGTAGTATGTCTTTAATAGCTTTCAGCATGTTACAGCATGGCGTTTCATATTGGCATATGCATGACCATTACAACCTATGTGGAAAATAAAATAAAAATATTTCTGCAATATTTGATAGTTGGGAGTTATTGTGCATGTAATTGTAATGCTTTCCATTGCTTTCTCCATATTTTAAAGTGCATTGGTGTCTTTATATCGTGATTTGCAGTGATACAAACTCGTCTGTAAACCCTTTGGAACCCTTAAGCTTTAGGCCGCCATTTGGCATTTGAGGCTATGATTGCAGCTGCAGTGTTGAACGATTTTAGCAAAGGAATATTGATTACCAATGTTTGTGATAGGAAGTCTTGCAGCCTTTAAATATCAAAAAGATGCCAATTGAATAGCAAATTAACTTGCAACCTCACTTACGGGCTACCAGACCGCCGAAAACCTCAAATGAATGAGGCTCAGAGTGTCTAAGCAATGGTTTGAGGTATATATAGGCAGCAATAGTTCTTTGGTGTGAAAATTTATTTTCTTGGGGAGGATGGTTATTCGCTACTTGGGAAACCCAGAGGAAGGTAGTGAGCTGGTAAGCAGACTCAAGCGTACCTACTGAGTGAGGAGAGAACCATGGCAAGGCCCTCTGAGGTCGGGAGACTACTATGTTGGGTACATTCTTTCCCTAGTTGACCTCCATTCTTATAGGGATGTCTTTATTAAGTCAGTAGGGAATTGGCTTAGAGTAGTTGAGGTGGTTCCAGATTGTATACAACAATTTGTGGCCGACAAGAACTTCAATTTGAATTTTAGTAATCAAATAGTTTACATTTTAGAAATCAAATAGTTTCAACTTTTTAATTATACTGGATTACTCGTGAAGCATCAGAATCTCCCATAGAAGTCTATGGAGCCTAATCAATAGCTTGACACTGCTTTGAATTCAGCCAAGACCATACCCTGGGCTTTAGACTGGGAGCAAATTTGGTATCACGGTTGGGTGCTAGATGTGCTTATTGGTTGTTCTTGAAATGGTACTAACCCAAAATATGTTTATTAACCTCTGAAATGCGCAGGCATGACTTTTTGGGACTTTTGGAAGATTGGGGACTATTTAATTTTTTTTTTCTTTCCACTGACCCTGTTCTGCCCAGCCAGGACTTTAGCAGCTACATTATTATTGTGTGAAATGTTGGGTGGGTGATTTGGGGGTATATCACTTAATAGACATAGTTCCAATCAATAAAAGCGCAAATCGCTATTCGATTGAAAAAGTCCCTCAAGACCACACCCGCAGTCAAGCCTGAAAATGGCAGTCCAAAGCTTACAGGTTCAAAATAGGACCCGCAAAGGAATCACAGACTAGTCTTTAACACTGCAAACCACAAAAAAAAAACACACCAATGAACTTTAAAATATAGACTAAAACACTGGCATTACAATTACTTGCACAACAATTACCAAATATCAAATAGTAAAAAAAAAAAAAATATATATATATATATATATATATATATTTTTTCTGATAGGTTGTAGTGGTCCTGCTTATGCCAATATGAAAAGTCAAGCTGCATGACGCTGAAAACTATTAAAGACACACTACCTCATTACATTGCAACACAAATACATGAAAACAGCTGACATATTAACCCTTTCTGACTCACAGAGGCTCCAATGTGGACCCTAAAAAGGCAAAGATCATCTTATATACAGCTCACTCATCACATCTACAGTGGGAAAATAAATAGTGGACAAATGACACTGTCACATGGCATATATCAAGTACCAGGGGAACATTTCCCATATGGTTCTTCAGTCCCTCAGTTGTATCTGTCACCCTACAGACTGCAGCACATTTAGCTATGTCTCTGGCTGTGCTTTTCCACAAGGTTTGCATGCCAAAGATACTGGATACTGGAGTGGGTTTCCACTGTGAATACTGGAGTGGGTTTTCCACTCTCTAGTGGACTTTGATTTGTCAGACCTCTCTGTGATGACCGGCCCACCTATAGTCGCCCTACATGGTATAGCTCACAGCTTCAATCAGGTACACATGCCCCTTCACTACCACCACTTAGCAATCCAGAAGGGGACCAAGGGAATATAAACCATGCTAATCTACTCTAACCCATCAGGAAGGGCCTACAAAAACACATGGAGGCTTTGCAGAGGCACGTGGCGCGACAGCCACCTCATCTCCATCAGGTATATTCTCCACGAGGCCCATCCTGGAAAATCTCATGCCATTGCTGGTGGCCCTGTGCCAAGATGTATACCTATTATCATTTGGTGACATCCCATTAGTGTTTTGCTATTAATTCATATTATCACCTGTCATATTCTTATCAGACCATCAGGGGAATGTTGATACTACACATTATCACAAATCCTCTTTATTATTATATAATCATGGATAATGTTATACAGATCTATTCCACACACTGTGTGTTTTTAGATATTTAAGTCTAATCAGAAATTGATGAGCAGAATCTGTGACACAGAAAGAGGAGGTTGTGGAACATGCCTTCATGGTCATGATATTGGTCTATTAAGACCTACAGGGCAAGAACAAGATATCAATCAGAACACTATTTGGATTGACTGCAATAGACACCTCATCTAAATGGCAATCCACATTGAGCATCAATTGCAGAACTGTTCAACATAACCAGACATGTACACACTCTGTAGCCAGCCATTAGTATGTCATCATTTATACACATAATATCCATTGATGATTGTGGATGAGGAGGACTCAGGGCAGTGGTTCTTCATCCTCTCCTCAAGATCCATAAGAAAGGCCATGATTTATGTGAAACTCAGGAATCAAAAGTGAGGCAACTAGTATTCAACAGGAGGTGGAGCCTCAAATTGCTTCACATGTGTTTTCACACAGTGTTTCACCAAAATCAGAGTCTCTCTAGTGGGTCATGGGGAGAGGTTTGACAACCACTGACCTAGGGGATGTTATCATCTACTTCTTCTTTCTGAGCACTGGGTCCCCATCTTCCGTGCTCGCGCGCTTCCTCCTTTTAACAATGCCAGGAGGTGTTAGATTGAGGGGTGGCTGTGCAGCAGCTGACATTGGTGGTAAGGGGTGAAATGAGGAGGAAGCAGGCTCTGGTTGCAGTGGTAGTGGAGCCTTTGGAACCGAAGGCTGGAGAGTGTTGACGTGAGCTTTCGCCAACTGCACTAGCCGCGCCATGTGATATGTCTGGGTTTGTCAGTCCCTATGAGCCATTTGCTCATAACTCTCCATCCATCGATTATGCCTCCTCACCTTACCATATATTGCTCTGATGCTGTTGACCTGCTCAGTACCAATATCATTCTGCCTTTGAAGCAGAACTGTTGCATTACTCCATTATCACGCTCATCATCCATGTATATGTCAGGGAGGGGAGGTAGAGGTATAGGAGAGTGGAAAGTGGAGAGGTATGTGCCCCCAGGCACAAGGTGTAGGAGAAGGGGTCAGGGGCCTGATTTCAGGGGGGGTAGTGGATATGAGGGCAGGCCCCATGGAGCGAACAGGGAGGCCATGTCTTTGAGCAGGCATGAACTTGTGGTATTTTTGGTTCTGGCTCTTTAGTGGGTCAGTCTGCGGAGCTAATTGAGACATCTAGCATAGTTAACTAGTTTGTCAGACAACAATTTAAACACTTTGTTTTAATATACAGAAGTCAAGAGATGTCATGTGCTTTCAATCTGATCCAAATGGAAAATATAAATGGATAAACAATCACATCATGGACCTATACCACTACCAAGTGATATAGCCTTTTATTGGCAACGTCTTAGTAACCAATAGTCCATCTGGTCCATGAGGCTAGAGTACGTGAAGGTCCAGTCACCAAGTCCAAAAGTCCAGGTGAGCCGTTAAATCGTAGCACTTGGGCAATGAGAGGCAATGAGCGCCGAAGGCGCTCATTGCTGGCGAGCCTCGCGTAGTGAGGCGAGCCGTTAAACACGTCACACACACGACTTAGAAAAAACCCATCTCGGAACCAACTTTAACGTAACAAACACCCACACGCACTAAAAATACGACTATAACGGCCGACCCGCGCGCAACTAAAAACAGTGAATATACACCAAATACTCACACAAACTACATAAAAAGCTTACCCATAGCAAGGGGGGGGGGGGCACCCAGGACCTCTGAAATTGAAGTTACACCTCCATTTAAGTCCAAATTCAAGAGTTCAGACACACGAAAATCCCCTAAGCAAGAGAAAAAAGGGCCGCCAAAAAAACAGAAAACGCTCAGCCACGTACAAATTACCCAAGAAGGGATCCGAGATAAGCTTGGAAACCCACATTAACCCCAGGGGATCTGAGATAAGCTTGGAGCCCTGCATTACCCCACATTAATCATTGCAGTGGGGGGCCCGATTGCACGTGATCGGGGACCCCCGCTGCAATCAAAATTCAAAATTCCTGCGTTACAGGTCCTTAAAGGACCGTAAAGTTCCTTAAAGGACCCTTTGTAAAAGAAAAAATATATACACTGTCACCCTGTCAATCATGGGGGTCAATACAGACCCCCATAAACCCCTCATTAACCCTGTCACTCATGGGGGTCAATATAGACCCCCATAAGCACTTCATTAATCCTGTCACTCATGGGGGTCAATACAGACCCCCATAAGCCCTTCATTAACCCTGTCACTCATGGGGGTCAATACAGACTACCATAAGCACTTCATTAACCCCCTCACTCATGGGGGTCCATACAGACCCTCATAAGCCTCTATTTAACCCCATCAGTCTCATAAGGGTATATTAACACCATTATGGGCCTGTTACAACACTACATTAACCACATAAGTGCCATGATGGTTCTCAAGGACCATCATGACACTAAGTATAAACACTACACTGCACTATACCCCCCCCAATAAAACATTAAATATCAACTAAACCTCCTCTACACTAACCTATTAACACCTATACTACCTACCCCCTAATAACCCCCACCACTCTAACCCCCACTACTACATTACAGAAATAAAAAAACCTGTCACAAAAAATAAAAAAAGGAACATTACAGAAAATAAAAAAAAACATTACAACCCCCCCTCACTACAGAAAAAAAAAAAAAACTAAAAAGGAAATACATATAATACAAATACATACAATACAAATACATACAATACAAATACATTCAATACAATTACAATAAAATACAATACACCCCTATCTAATATACATCACACAATCTATCTAAATAAATACCATAATCTAATATACATCCTATCTTCCTATCTATATAATACACATTCCCAATCTATCTAAATAAATACCATAATCTAATATACATCCTATCTTCCTATCTATATAATATACATTCCCAATCTATCTAAATAAATACCATCATCTAATATACAATACATTCAATGCTATCTATATAAAACAAATACCCCTAGCTAATATACAATAAATGCTATCTATATATAAACTAATCTAATTCTAAGCTAAAATAAAATAATTAAGACCACTTACTTTTGCAGATGTCCATTGAGATCAGCCACCTATGTAAATAAAAATAAAAATTAGTGCAACACGTTTACAGTACATAAAGAAACATTCTATACATTCTAAATATTCTACTCACCTTTCCGGCATGTCCCATCCTTATTCTTTTAATCCTTCTTTGGAGCGGCACCTGTTAAAAAAAACATAACATTAATACACATACATAAAATTAAAAAAAAACATTTTCTACATTCTACCTCCCCGCGATGTCTCCGGCCTCCTCCAGATCCTATTCTGCCCCGCCCTGTATAAACAAAATATATATATACTTACATACGCCCCCACGGACATCACCGACGCTAATGAGGCTCCCGGAGACTTTTCCGGAAGAAAATAAGCAATGGCGCCTTCTGATTGGTTGAAACGCTATCAAATTCACCCAATCAGGAGGCTCCAATGTGTGAACCAATCAGAAAGGGATACACCCTAAAATCGCACTCTGATTGGATAATGCACCTGTCAATCTTTATTTAAGCCAATCACAAGGCGCAGATGCCTTCAGCCAATCACAATGGAATACACCCCCACAGGGTGATTGGTTGGAGCATCTGCGTATTCTGATTGGTTGCACTGAGAATAGCCAATCACAATGGAATACACCCCCATGTACTGATTGGTGATTCTCATTGGCTACTGTTAATATCAATCAATATTACAGCCAATGGGAAGGCGCATATGTCTTCACCAATTAGTACGTGGGGATATATTCCATTGTGATTGGCTGATGGCAATAACGCCTTAGGATTGGTTCAAATACAGATTGACAGGTGTTTTATCCAATCGGCGTTGTATTTTGGAGTGTATACTTTTTTCATTGGTTCACAATTGGGGTCTTCTCATTGGCTGAATTTGATAGACAGCCTTTTCAGTCAATCAGAAGCCGCCATTGCAAATTTTAATGTGGAACACTCCGTAGGAAGCTCATTAGCGTCGGAGACATCCGCCAGGGCGGATGTGTGTCGCTTTTTTCTTTTTAACCCTCGGATGCTTCCGGAGAAGAACAACAGGAGGCCGGAGACATCGCGGGGAGGTAAGTATAATGTACATTGTGTTTATTTCACTTTGTTTTATGCTTATGTATGTTTACTAATGTAATGTTTTTTTTTAACAGGAGCAGCGCCGCAGAAGACGCAAAGATGAAGGACGGAACATGGAGGACGTGACATGCTGGGACGGGACATGCTGGAAAGGTGAGTATAATATTTAGAATATTTAGAATGTTTACAATGTTTATTTATTTCATGTAAACGTGTTGTATTAATTTTTTAAATCTTTTTTACCGTAGGTTGCTGATCTGAAGAAACATCTCAAAGGTAAGTGGTCTTAATTATTTTATTGTAGCTTAGAATTAGGGTTGCTATATAGAGATAGCATGTACTGTACAGTATATTAGATAGATAGGGGGATGTATTATTAGATAGTATTGAATATTAGATAGTAGGATGTATATTCCATTATATAGTGGGATGTATATTCCATAGTGGGATGTAAATTACATAGTGCGATGTATATTACATAGTGGCATGTATATTAGATAGTGGCATGTATATTAGATAGTGGCATGTATATTAGATTGGGGTGTATTGTATTTAATTGTTTTGTATTTTATTTAATTGTATTGTATTTTATTTAATTTTATTGTATTGTATGTATTATATGTATGTATTGTATTGTATGTATTATATGTATTTCCTTTTCAGGTGTGTAATTTTTTTTGTGTTTTAGTTTTTTTTTTTTGTTCTGTAATGTACATTTTTTTATTTTTGGTGATTTTAGTTTTTCTTATTTTATGTAATGTAGATTTCTGCTTTTTGATTAATTTAGTTACTTGAGGCACACAGTACACTGACATTGTGTGACAAACAGCATTTCAACACTTTCTTTTACTGACTGTCATTTTTTGACGTGCAAGTCGCTAGTTCAGATATAAGCAGGCAGATATAAACATTATAACATCCATAAAACCTCAGACTGGCATATTCAACTCACACTATAAAGCGTAATTCAGTTTACAGGTAAAAGAAAAAGAGAGAGACAAAGAGGGAGGGTATATATATGGAGAGAGAGGTACAGAGTGAGAGCACAGAGAGAGAGAGTGCATAGACAGAGAGTGCAGAGAGAGCGAAATAGCACACATAAAGAGAGAGCGCACACAGAGAGTGAGAGAGAGCACACAGACAGAGTGAGCAGAAAGCAAACACAGAGCGAGACAGAGTGCACAGACATAGAGCACAGAGAGAGAGAGAATACAAATGCACAGGTAGAGAGCACAAAGAAAGTGTGCTCAGATAGAGAACGTAGAGAGAGAGAGAGTGCACAGACAGAGAGCACAAAATGAGAGTTCCCAGACAGAGAGTGTAGAGAGAGAGAGTGTACAGACAGAGAGCGCAAAGAGAGAGAGAAAGCGGCAGGGGTATATATATATAGAGAGGTACAGAGAGCGCACACAGACAGAGAGAGTGCAGGCAGAGAACAAGAGAGAGTGCACAGTCAGAGAGAGTATGTACAGACAGTGAACACAGAGAGAGCATGCACAGACAGAGAGTGCAGAGAGAGAGGAAGCAGAGAAAAAGAGCACAAACAGAGAGAGCAAAGAGAGAGAGTGCACAGAGAGAGGGTGCAAGGACAGGAAGCACACACAAAGCATAGAGAGAGTGAGAGAAAGAGCACAGACAGATTGAAAGAGTGCGCAGACAGAGTGCGTACAGAGAGAGTGCACAGACAGAGAGAGAGAGTCACAGAGAGAATGCACAGACAGATAGTGCAGAGAGAGCAAGTGACCAGACAGAGTCCCCAGAGAGAGCGAGAGCGAAAGTGTGCTCAGACAGTGCACAGAGAGAGATAGAGACAGACAGTGCAGAGAGAGAGAGAGTGCAGAGAGAAACAGCACAGAGACAAAGAGCAAAGAGAGAGAGAGACAGATAGGGAGGGGTACAGAGAGAGAGATAAACACAAAGAGCAAAGGTAGACATAGAGAGTGCACACAGAGAGTGAGCGAGCGCTAACAGACAAAGAAAGGGCACAAAAAAGGCGCAGAGAGAGAGTGAACAAAGTGCACAAAGAGAGTGTGCACAGACAGAGAGAGCATGCAATGACAGAGAGCACAGAGAGAGCGAATTTGTTTGCACATACAAAGAGTGCAAAGAGAGAGTGTGCAATTACAGCACTCACAGAGAGAGAGTGCACAGACAGTGCACACAGAGAGCAAGAGAGAGTACACAAACAGAGTGCACAGACATAGAGCGCAGAAAGAAAGTGCACAAAAAGAGGGTGCCCAGACAGAAAGCACACACAGAGAGTGCATAGAGAGAGTGAGAGAGAGAGAGAGCAAAGAAAGAGTGAAAGAGTGCACAGACAGAGCACACAGAGAGAGTGCACAGACAGAAAGCATAGAAAGAGTGAGAGAGAGTGCACCGACAGAGAGAGCGCACAATGACAGTGAAGACACAGAAAGATTGCACAGACAGAGTGCATAGACAGAGAGCGAATAGAGAGGGTGCACAGAAAGAGAGTGTACAGATAGAGAGTAACAGAGAGAGTGCACAAACAGAAAGTGCACAGAGAGAGAGCACAGAGAGAGAGAGCACAGACAACTCAAGATATCATCCTAGGACACCGGGCAAGTTACTAGTAAGAAATATATTGCACTTGAGCACATACCTGAATACTGTGTGCTCTCTGAGCCTCTCTACTGGTTCTATCTGGAACGTCTGCTGGATACCAATATATGCATATTCCAGTTGCAATATCCCTCCCAGTATAATGTCTCCAGGCTTGTAAAAACCTCCAGGTTTAAAGTAGTTTTTTAGCTGGCAGTAAGGATTGAAACTCTTTCCAGTCACCGGGGAAAATAGTAAAACTAAAGACAGTGTTAGAAGGACTTGATTCCTTATCAGTGGCTGAGTCCAGGCGGAGATGATATCAGAACTCTTCATACAGAGACCAGGAAAAAACCTTGTAAAGAGATATAAAGCAAAAATATAGAGACTTGTGTGCAGCATTATACGCTGGTATTTAGTTGCTGTAATAAAAGAAAAGTTCTGTATTGTGAATAAATAATTTGCGTACCTCACTGACATTAATGCAAAATAAAATTATATGAGACTGGTATATATTTAAATGTTTCTACAATTTCCCACATTTAGAAACTTAAGAATATATATGTGCATATAATATGAAGATTTTGAATATCATAGCAGTCTTTAATCATCAGATCTGTGCTCGATGTCAGCCGTGAATATACGTTTTGCTTCCAGAATCCTTTGTTTATATAACAATCCAACATATTAACCTCTATAATTGTCGGTCAGCAATTACATTTCTACAGGTTATTCTGAAACAATTCATAAGTCTGATGTAATATCTATCAGTCACACAGTTCATGTTCCCGTGAGTGCTACATCCACATCATTTATTACATTTGTGGCTGGATATTTTCAAAACTCCACAGGGAAGATACATTGGTTTTACTCCAAGGATTGCTCAATATTTTTGGTAGATTCCACTTTGGTAAAACTCCTTACAGACATCTCACAAAATAGATACTTGTGCCTTCTGCTGTGAATTTATGCAATGACATTATAGGGGCAACTCAATCTAATAAAAATGAAGGGGACACAGCAAAGGTCCCAGTTGCTGAAAAGAAAATTAAATATATAAACACATATAATATCAGCTGGTTCCATACAAAATTTTGAATAAAATGTATTACATAAATGGACTGGAAGGTGTACTTTTTTAAACAATGTTATTCAATAATTTGTGGTACTTATCTCTTCGTAATTGACTTAGAACTGCTTCCACCTGTTACACTTATACAATATAAGGATAACACTCAACGGTGACAAAGTAAAGGTGACATCAATAGCACTGTGGCTCAAATCGAGGTTCCTTCACCTCAGGGCACGGACCCGCAGGAAATGGTGGTTAGATTGATGCATCATTAACAACTTGAGGCTTGATTTCCCAGTGTGGTACACGGGTGGTCCTATCCTCCCCTAGAGCTTTTAGGGTATGTTGCGCTTTGCTCTCCGTGGGACTCCAGGTATTGATCACCTAGCTGCCTCCCGGTGGTGGGCTTCTTGTCCTCAATCCATGCCTGCATATTCGTTGGCATATGCAGTAGAACTGCTCCAATACAACAACATGGGCTATTTCTTCCATAATATAGACATTACGGCTCTTCCACCAACTTTCACATGTATACCTTATCCAGCACATCACCTCCACATAGTTGTCCCCCAATTGCTTGGCCAAGGTGTAAAACTGCTTTTTGTAAGACTCCAGGGTTATTACATAACAATTGACCAGTGCCTGGCCCACCTCCTTCCCAGCTTTTTTCACAAAGGATTGGCTCGATAGGCTGCTCTGACTCGTCCACTAAGCTAGCTGACTATCGGCTTTACCCACATGACCAGAGGGGTCTGATGGAGCTCACACTGCACGTCAAAGTCCTGCAGGAACCCATCAAAGTTCTCCAAGGCCTCGTCAAAGTGCTTGAAGCTGATGTAAGAGACTTTGAGTTGAGCTTAAAGGCACCCTGGAATCCTCATTTACAGGACAAGGGAGACAACATACTGACCTCCCTTCACTGTGGACCTCCTGGCTTATCTGTTCTCGGATGGCTATTATCTGATCAACAGTAAGGTCCTCGGATATTGCAACTCTCCATATGTAGTATCTCTCCGACAGGATAAGCATTGCTAGAAGTGTCCACTGGATTATAAATAGAGGAAAGATCTACATCGTCCAGCACTGTTTCAGGATGGATGAACTTTTCATTCTGCTACAGCTCCCCAGTCATGGCTGGATGGTTCTGAGATCCTAGCATCTGAATACTCCTTGCCTTTATCTACTCATGAAGTGCATTGGCACACATGTCCTATAATCCACCATCCTGGTATCATATCTTGGGGATCCTACTAATACCACCAGTTGTCACAACGCGCTCTTATGTAGGGCTTGAAAAGACAAAGAAGACCAATCCTACCCACAGGTTGTATAGGTTAATTTATCGCAGATGCGAGGACAAGTTGCTTAATCTCCAGACCAAGTTGTGCTAACAGTGTTCTGATGTCTGACAAGCACAGGTATATGAAAGATGGGCCAAAGTCAAAAATAAAAAGGCAGAAAAGGCCAGAGCAGCCAGAAAAAAAGATGGTGGCCCTCCAGTTAGCATTTATAATTATTACTATCCTTTATTTATAACGCGCAAACATATTCTGCTGCACAATACAGGGGTTAGGTACAAGTATAAACAATAACCCCACAATGAAAAATAATGGAAGATCCTCTTATTGAGCTTTCAATCAGATATACACAGTGCTTTCCCTAGAGCACCTCACACGATTGAAACTTGCAAACTTACATTCTAAAGGGTGTGGGTGAGGTACAGGAGAATGAAGATGCTAAGGATGATAGGCTTTTTTGAATAAATGTGTTTTTAAAGAGATTTTGAAGGATTTGAGGCAGTAAGATAGTCTGGTGGAGTGAGGTAAGGAGTTCCAAAGAATTGGGTCAGCACGAGAAAAGTCTTGAAGACTGGAGTGAGAAGAGGTGATGAGAGAGGAGGAGAGAAGGTCATTTGCAGAGCGAAGAGGGCAGGTGGGAGTGTATTTTGGGATGAGAGCAGAGATGTTGGAGGGTGCACTATTGTGGAGGGCTTTATATGTTAGGGTCATGATTTTGAATTGTCTTCTAGAGGCTATAGGAAGCCTGACAGAGCAATGCTGCAGACACTGATTGTTTAGTATGGTAGATGAGTCTAGCGGATGCATTCAAAATGGATTGGAGTGGAGACAGACAGGTGATAGGAAGGCCAGCAAGGACAGAGGTGCAGTAATCGAGGAAAAATTCTTATGAGAGAGTGAATAAGAATTTTAATTGTGTCTTGTATAAGGTAGTGGCGTATTTTGGATAAGTTTTTTAGGTGAAAGTGACAAGATTTTGTGAGTGATTGAATGTGAGGGATGAAAGAGTGGGAAGGGTCCAGTGGGACCCCAAGACAGCGGGCCTGGGAGGTGGGAGTTATGATGGCATTATCAACAGTGAGAGATAAGTGAGGAGTGGGAGCTGAGAAAGAGGGTGAAAAGATAAGGAGCTCTGTCTTAGACTTGTTGAATTTTGAGTCGACGGGCTGACATTCCTGAGGATATGCTCGAGAGGCAATTGTCAACACGAGCTAGCAGAGTGGGGTATAGTTCAGGTGCAGATATGTAGATTTGGGTGTAATCAGCATATAAATGATACTGAAATCCAAAAGATTTTATAAGGGCACCATGGTAGGATGTATAGATGGAGAAAATGGGGTGGGCTAGGACTGAGCCTTGGGGTACACCGACAGTTAGACGGCGAGGTGATGATGGGGAACCAAAGAAGGAGACACTAAATGTTCGATTTTTTAGATAAGATGTGAACCAAGAGAGAGCAGTGTCACGGATGCCAAGAGAGTGGACAATTTTTATAAGAAGAGGATGCTCAACTCTAATAGAATGGGAAAGTCAAAAGATCTCTTGAAGAAAATTGGGGACCTCAAAGGCACCTTTCATGCCAAAAGTGAGTGATAAAAGACAAAAATGGTAAGTACTTAACAGTAGAAGAAAAGATAAAGAAGAAAAGAAAAAGCTATTACAGAAAATAAAAAAATGTAAATAACAAAAAAAAAAAAAGCTACATTACAACTCCCACACAACAGAAAAAAAAAAATATAACACACCAGAAAAGGAAATACATACAAAAAAAAAAAAAAAAAAAAAAAAAATATATATATATATATATATATATATCACATTGAAATGCATACCACATAAAATACAGTAATACACACAATAAATACAGTTAAAATATACCCCTCTACATACTATGTAACCCTATCTAAAATACATTAACCCCTATCTAAATATAATACCTCCCAATATAAATACAATACCCTCTATCTAAAATTCAATAGCCCATCTAAATACATTAACCCCTATCTAAATACAATGTCCTCTATCTAAAATACAATACAGCTATCTAAAATACATACCCCCTATCTAAAATACATTAAACACTACGTACATACACAAACCCTAAATCTAACCTAAAAAAGAATAATTAAGACCACTTACCTTTGCAGATGTCCCTTCAGATCGCCCCCTAGGAAAAAAATAAACATGAAATTAGTACAAAACACTACATTGCAAAAATAAACATTCTAAGTATTCTAGATATTCAACTCATCTTTCCGCCACTTCCCCGTCCTTATTGTCTTTTCCGGCATGGCCCCTAAACATTACATTAGTACATATGAATACACACACAAAATGAAATAGAATAAACATAATATACATTCAACTTACCTTGGCACAATGTCCCTGTGCTCCTCCTCTTCTGCCTTGGCTAGGCACTTGAAGAATCCACGCTGTAAAAAAAACAAAAAAAAAAACAATGGAGCTCAGTGCTTACGGAGCTCCCCGAGAGCCTCTTCCAGAAGGAAATTGGCAATGGTGCCTTCTGATTGGTTTAAAAGGCTGTCAATCACATTTTAGCCAATCAGAAGGTGCCAAGGTGTGATCAAATCAGAATGGGATACACATCTATATGCCATTCTGATTGGCTAATTGACCTTTCAAACTGTTTAAAACTAATCAAAAGGCTTTACTGCCTTCAGCCAATCACAATGGGATACACCCTCACATGGTGATTGGCTGAAGGTATCTGTGCCTTATGATTGACTGCAGTCTGATTTACAGTGAAACAGGCAATCAGAAGGTGCAGATGCCTTCAGCCAATCACCCCGTGGGGGTGTATCTCATTGTTATTGGCTGAAGGGAATAGCGCCTACTGATTGGCTGTTGTCACTGGCAATCAGACTGCAGCCAATCAGAAGGCAAAGATGCCTTCAGCCAATCACCCCATGGGGGTGTATCCCATTGTGATGGGCTGAATTGAATAGCGCCTTCTTATTGGTTGTTGTCACTGTCAATCAGACTGCAACCAATCAGAAGGCGCAGATGCCTTCAGCCAATCACCCCATGGGGTGTATCCTATTGTGATTGGCTGAAGGCAATAGAGCCTTCTGATTGCTGGGAACGTGAGATGGATATTTTGAATATTTAGAATCTTTATTTTTGCTATTTAGTGTTATGTACTAATTTGATATGTCTCGCGGCTTGATTCAATGCCTTAACTGCTCGAGTTTTATTGCCAACTGCTCGCCTCACTAGACGAGGCTCGCCTAAGTGCTACAAGTTTTAGTGCTTCAACGGCTCTCCTCGCTACTCAAGGCTCACTGTAAGTGAGCAACTTTAGCGCTCATCGACCTAAGTGCTGCGAGTTTTAATGCCTCAACAGCTAGCCTCGCTACACAAGGCTCGCAGGCAATGAACGCCTTTGCCGCTCATCACCTAAGTGCTGCAAATTTTAGTGCCTCAACAGCTTGCCTCGCTACACAAGGATTGCAGGTGATGAGTGATAAGGGCACTCATCATCTAAGTCGTACGCCCAACGCAAAGAGTAATGAAGTCTCACAGTTCGACAATTATAATATGTTTTATACTAGACTCAAAAATGAAAATGTAATTTGTGACATAGGTAATTAGAGTGCAAACTCTTAAGATGATGAATTAAAGGCATTAAGGAAGTGATTCATTAATAAAACATGTTATGTGATCTGGATCTTGTCACCTGATCCTCAGTCTTTGTTTATAATGAATTTTCCTGTTGGAAAAACATGGAAATTAAATCGCCTACCAGCATTGCCAAACACCCTCCCCTCAACAAAGCGACAACACCCATCCTTTACCCTTCCCCAATCTACATCCATCATGGACGCCTTTGACCCTGTAAAAGAGGATGAGGTTTACTCTAGTTTAATGTCATCCTCTTGCCTTACAACTTCTCTTCATTACATAATTTATCCCAGCCTTCTCCACCAGACTTATCCCTGCCCTCACATATAAGTCCCTCAATAAAAAATGCACTCTGTGAAGTCATCTTCTTCAATTAGGCTTGCTCAGTACCTAGCTCTGACCCACCCCGTTATACATTATGGGGGCCCATAATGGCTAGATATTCCTCCCTCTTTCTTCAAAGAAATTCCCTTATTCCTCCACAAATGGCTTCTGAAGTCTTACCACACCCCCTCAGCCTGTTACCCCACAATTCGGACCCTATTCCTTGAGGATTTGGGCGGCATGCTTTATTATATTCCTCTGGGAAATCCTGTCATTTTGATGCCAAACATGATATGGGGATTCTCATACTGACCTGTACATATGTAAGTCATCTATGTTATTCTTATAACAAAGTGCAATATTAAACCACAAAATGCAATATTAGACTTCACATGCCATGCATGCAACCATAATTATTATGAACCCACATATGCCAAAAGGGCAACCCTAACCCAGACATCCAGGGGGTACCACAATTATGATCACCCTCCTAACAGAGAAATAGCAGTCCAGGTACAGTCCACATATTCATTTCTACAGTCCAGATATAGATTGGAGGTGCAATGTTTGCCCTGAATGGAATTTCTTGTGACACGCATCCCATGCCCTCTCTGGGCACTGGTTGGTTGAATAAACCCAAAGAGACCCCCGAGTGGACCCTGGGCATAACAATTGCTCCCTCCTTTTTAGTGTAGCCCAGAAAGTGATCCTACTCGGATGACATTCTAACGACACTGCTTGCTTGTCCTCTTTTCTTGAGAGGCATCTGTGTTTTGATGGACTTTGCTCTGTGGATGGAAGAGAAAAATGAGAGAAATCTGTAGGGCCAGGCTCCATTGTAGCATTGTCTTCCGCCCCTCTAGACAGTCAACATAGGGGTTATGGCCAGTACCACAGTGAACTAGCCATGGTATTATACCTGGGACTAAACTTTTATTAATACTCCAATGGTTCTCAAGAGAGCCAACACCTGCTTCTTCACCTGAGGTATAGGACAGGTAGATATTTCCTCCAACATAGCTGGCTCTGGCCTAATCTGCTAGCTGACCACCTCACGGCCCATGTACTGACCCTCAGCCCTAGCCCAATGGCACTGATCTGAATGATCAACTAAGTGTTCTGCTTGTACCACTATTTCTTCCTGTATATCTTTTCTAGATGGGGCTTGTAAAAATGTTAAGGTTCCCCCTTCTGGTTCATTGCCTGTATTTAGCACTGCCTGTAATGCTAACAAGTTCTGAGGCCCCTTCTGATACTGCTTCAGCCAATTTGTATGGGCCACTCTAGTGACTTTTCTGTCAGAGTATGCACTATATATGGGTGGGAATTTGACTTTTTTTGTGACGAGTAGGGGCCTTCCCAAGTTGCATGTAATTTATCCTAGGACTGGGGTACCAGTATCAACACCTCAAGCCCCACTTTCAGCTGCCTATCTTTAGCCCCTCTGTTTTTTATATTGTCTGTTTCTGGCCTGGGCCCCTGGCATGTGTCTCCTGACCAACCCAGTTAGCATGGCTAGTTTTTTACGTAAAGCCAAAACATTTGAGGACGCTGACACCTTGTTTGATCCATATTCCCCTGCCCATGCCTCCATGATTACATTCAAATGTCCTATTATCTATCATGAGTTAAAAGGGAGAGAATCCTGTGGACTCCTGAGGTACCTCTCTATAGTCAAAGGTATGACAGCAACCTTTATAATCCTTTTCCTACTTTGCTACAATACAGAGCATCGTCCTCAGGGGTCCCATTGAATTTTGCATAATTTAGCATATTTGTCTGGAGATGATATGGGGACAAGCTCAGGTGTTTAATAATATCACATAACTCCTTCAATTGCTGGGTGACACTAGCTATAAACTGGGTATCCATATCTGTTAGAATCTCATCATGGAACCCCATCCTGGAAAATAACCTCAGGGATGCCTCTGCCACATGTCAGCAAATATTTCAGTTAGTGGGACAGCCTCAGGATATGATGTACTGTAGCATAGTCCACTATGGTAAAAATAAACTGTTTCCCTGTCCTGCTAATTTTGGCTAGGGGTCCTAATATCTCAATGGCCAACCTTTGGAAGGCATCCATAACTGGCAGGGATGGAAGAGGGACACTGATACCCTTTTCTGAGCAACCATACCACTAGGAGATACCACAGGAGTTACAGTAATTAGTAAAATTCCAAGTAACTCCAGGCCAGTAGAACACCCTGGTAAGGCAATGCCAGGTCCCCTTAACCCCCATGTGACAAGCTAAGGGCATCTCATGGGTTATCTTTAACAATCCACCCCTACATGTCTGGGGAATCACCATCTTCCTGCAAATCTCACTGGACCCTTCTCCTTCATGCTCAGAGGAGACCCTATACAGTAACCCTTTTTCCCACACATACATTGCCCTTTCTGGACCTGTTTCCTGCTGTTCAACCCTCTTCCTAGCATCAGCCAGGGTCTCATCATACTAATTCTTTTTTTCTTTCTTTCTAGTATTGTTTTGTACTAAAACATTACATAACATTACAACATTAAAACGCAAGCTATAGATTATCTTCCAACGTATTTAAGTTACATTAAATATAATGCAGGAGAATTCGGTCCCTTTTAATCATCGTTTGTGAAATCATATACATAGATTACAAATTACAAGACTAACAGGAAAGTCTGGGTGGATTAATCAGTCAAATTCACTTTCGGAGATCCTATGCATATAAGGCATCATCTTTTACAGTCTAGTTGTCAAATGTACACCTTACTACCTAAATGTCACCCAGTTTACAAACAAAAAGGACAAATATGCGAGTTGTAAATTTAGCAGACTTAAAGTTAATAAGAAGATCATTGGAGGAGGGTATGAAGAGGACAGGCCAAAGGTCAATGTGTACATACTGCTTGTCATGTGCAAGGAATTATTTTCCCCTTTTTTCCCAAATATCCCATTTATCAGATAACATAAAGTTTAAGCCTCTAGCGTGAGAATCTCTTTCAAGTGTATGATTCCAGTTTATTGCTACCTCTAATTCATTCCAAAATGGAATTTGCACTTGCTTCCAGTAACGAGCTAAATGCCATATGGCTATAGACAAAACTAAAATAATGAATGCTTTCATGTTCCAATTCAATATATCTGGGAGTATGTGTAGCAAAGCAATATCTGGAGTTGGTTGAATTGGTACATTAATTAAAGCTAACATTTCGGAGAAGCATTCTCTCCAAAATTGTTGCACTTTACTATAACTCCACCATATATGTAGGAAAGTCCCTTTATCCCCATAGTCTCTCCAGCACAATTTATCCTTCAAATTGTGGGAAAATCTATCAATTTTATTCGGAGTCAGATACCATGTTCAAGATCTTAAAAAAGACTTCTCTTAATGTAGTATATTTTAGAACTTAACTAGTCAATTCTAACGTCTTAAACCACTTCTCTGTTGGCTAGGATTGATTCCCAGATTTTCATACCGATTGTTTTTTCTGAATCTAATTTATCTCTGAAAATACCAAAACATTTAGAAATAAGATGTCATTTGGATCCGGAGGCTAAAAGAAGTTCAAATGATGTCAATTGTCTATTGCTAACCAAATTGTATTTGGAAGTTTAAAACGCCATTATATTCCAACCAACTGGATTGCGGAAGACCAAATTTGTTTTTCAACTTGTCAAATGACAATAAGGCTCTGTTGGAATATATATCTCCTAAGATTGTAATCTCCCATCTACTCCATCTGTCTAAATTTAGTAATTTAAGTTCACTAACCAGCATCTTCCATGGGATAAGTGGACTGGGAAAAGAAATTAATTTCCATTTGTTGTTAAATTTATTTCATAATTTAATACCCTTTTTAATTATTAATTCTCCTTTTTTTATTTTGTTTTTTGTTTATATTTTCACAAAATACAAGATTAAGATCCATATTTCACATATAAAAGTCTTTAATTTGGTGCCAGCTCTGAAGCTATGATTTAATATTCCAGTGCCATATATGATGTAAGAAAGTTGCTTCATAGTAACTTTTCAGATTTGGATGAGACGGACCGCCTCTATTAAATCTTCTAGCTGTTATACCAGTTTTAACCTATACTTGTTGTCTGCTGTAGATAAATCTATCAATTATTTTTTTATAATTTTCGAATAGTATAATTAGGTAAAGGAAAAGGTATATTCCTTACAAAATAATTAAATCTTGGAAGGATAGCCATCCTAGTTACAAAAATTCTCCCTTTCCAAAAGAGTTTAATTTTCTCCCATGAAGAGAACAAAAGTTTCAGATTGTCATACAATTTATAAAAAATGTTGGTCAGCGTGTCTTGACAATTTTTTTAAAAGTTATTCCCAGATGTATTATTGAGTTAAGGATAAATCCCTCTCAAGTATTAATTTTGTTGTAAAGGAATAATATTTGACAACATTTCAGTTGTATTAATATTATGGTTATAACACAAAACATCACTATAATTCCCAATTATTCTATGTATATTTTGTAAAGTTAGTATTGGGTCTGACAATGCAAGAACAATGTCATCTGCATAATGTAAAATGTTATGATCCTCCTTACCTATTTTTATACCCTTTATATCATGAGAGATTCTTTTTGACATTGCTAACGGTTCAATTACCAGTGCAAAAATTACAGGGGACAGGGGGCAACCCTGCCTTGTACCATTTGTAATCTGGAAATTAGGTGATTTAAAAGCTATGCCTCTGACAGAGGTGTATGGGAAAGTAAATAGAGCTTTTATAGCTTTAGAGGCAAATTTGCCCAAACCATAATGAAATAGCGTTAACTCCAAAAATTCCCATCCAACTCTGTTGAAGACCATCTCCGCATCTAACAAAAGAAAGACAGTAGGGTTTTTTTCCCAGACCGACATGGTTAATAAGTTTATAAGTCTTCAAGTGTTATAGGATACCTGTCTACCCGTTACGAATCCAGATTGATCTTTACAAACAAATTGGTCAATAACCAAATTAAGACGAGTGGCTAAGATTCTGGCATAGATTTTGATGTCAGTATTGAGTAACGAGATTGGTCGAAAATTATTACAATACGTGAGATCTTTATTCTGTTTTGGAATAGTAACTATTATTGCCACCAACATTTCTTGAGGGCTAAACTAGTGGTTTTAATTTAATTGAAAGCATTTTTCAACTGAGTTATAAACATGGGAAATAAATTTTTAAAATATTCATTCACAAAACCATCTGGGCCTGGAGCGGAGTCTGCTTTTAGGCTTTTAATAGAATTGATCATTGCTTTTCTAGAGATTTCTTGGTTTAAAGAGTCTAATCTGCAATGAGAATTTTTAGGTAAATTTAGTTGATTTAAAAAATATATAATCTCTTGAAATGAGGGTTTCTTAACATCATTTACTTTCTCTAAATTACCGTATTTATCGGCGTATAACACGCAATTTTTCTCCCTGAAAATAGGGAGCAAATGATAGGTGCGTGTTATACGCCGATATTCCCTCCCCCCTCCTCATCCTCAACCTCCCTCCTCATTCTAAACCTCCTTCCGCATTCTAACCCCCCTCCTCATTCTAATCCCCCCTCTTCAACCTAATCCCCCCTCCTCAACCCAAACCCCATAAATACCTCCCCCTCACTTACCTGCTTCTGCTCCGGCCTCCGTTCCACTCCACTCCACCCGGTATATGCTAATGACGCGGCATGCATGTGACTTTACATGCTCGCAGGGTTTCCTTCTGAAATTTCCTTCTTAAAATGAGGTACGTGTTATACGCTGGTGCGTGTTATATGCCGATATATACTGTATGTAGATTTCTCTGTAGTATCTGTAAAATACTTCCCCAATCTGTTCAGGGTCCATAACTTTCTTACCCAGCTCATCATGGATAGACTCTATCCTTTTTATGGAAGTCTTTTTCTTTATTTTATTCGCCAACAATCTTCCTGTTTTATTAGCCTATTGATATCATTTTTGTTGAAAAGTCCATGCAGCTTTGTCAGAGTCTTATAATATTTTAATAATTTGAGCTTGGATATTTGGATGATTCTAAATTTGGAGCTAATTTATCACTTCTCTCTAAATTATTAAGTTCAATATATAGTTCCCTATATATTGTTCCCGGTCGTCCTCTTTGTCTCCTGCCCTGCACCTGAAGTTTAATAAAAAATTTCTCTAATTAAAGCCTTATGGGCATTCCACAGAACACTTTCGAGTTTAACAAATCTTGGTTAACAGCAAAAAAGTTTAATAATTCTTGTTCTATATACTTTTTGTTAGAACTTTAAAAAATAAGGGACTTATCTAATTTCTATGATTTATTTATACAATTTACCTACTCTGTTTTAACTGTCAATTTAATCATAGTATGATCTGCAGACAAATGGGCTCTATCTCCACTTTAGCTATGTTTTTTAGTAAGGATTATAAAAAAGTAGTCTATTCTTGAGTAGGATTGAAATGTTTTAGAGTAAAAGGTTTAATTTCTCACACCTGGGTGGAGAGTACGCCAAGAGTCATATCATTTAAATGATGTAATAGTTTGCAGAAATATTTTGGCTTTTCTTATGATCTGATGATACAGTGCAATGTTTTTATTTAAGATTTCCTGGCATCTGAACATAAATTAAATTCCCTGCAGATAACTATTTGTTCATGAAAGAATTTGTCCCCTTTTTTAATATGCAGTTTAAAAATTTATTTTGACCCCGATTGGGGGCATATAAGTTCAGGATAGTGTATTTATTATAATTTATTTTATGCAATCATATTATGTATCTCCCCTCTAGGTCAGTTTGAACTAAGTCCTCTATCAAAATAATCAATTAATGCAGAAAACTTACCCCTATAGAAATTATAAGTAAAGAAATATATATAGATATATACGAATATATTTATATATAGTTACAGTATATTGCTACTGTAATAATGTCACCTAACTAATGGGGAGACATTATTCCAGAAAGGGGGACTTGTCAGAGCTTTTTATATAAATACATTATTTATTATATTTCTTTTAATATAATCCTTTTAATTTTGACATGATTGATACAAATAGATAGGTATATCCATTTATTCTGTTACGTTTTATGAAGTTTCACTTAGACATTTGAGAATGGCCCTGTTTACCCAGGTGGGTTTAGAATTAAGAATATAACAATAGTTGATCAAATATATGTGTTTGAGTATTAACAATATATGTTTAAGTATTCTCCATCCCTGTTTGATCTGTGTCAGTTCCCACTTGAAACAGTGGGGAAACAAGTATCTTATTCCATGAAACCCAAATATCAGATATTTATCCAAAATCTACACAGATATTCCTTAGATATTTCTAAAGTAAGGGTGTGTCAACATAGCCATTGTTTCCGATAATTAGATTGTAGTAAGGGAAATAATTTAGTATGATTTTCCCAGGGTAAAGGGAATCTAAGGATTTTTTAAGCTAAAACAATTAGAAAAGGATTTTCTACTATTTAAGGAGATTCACACACTCTGACAGGCTAAGATACACACCCCATCCACACTCTGGAGGAAGGGCTGAGAGAGGAAAGAGATTTGAAAGCTAAATCTGTTTTTTATATTTTCCCTATAAAAATTCAATTTTGGAATTATAAGGAATGGCACTCTACTCCGAATTGGGTTTTGATACTAATACCTGATAATATATAGATTTAACTCTATTCTTGTAATATAATTGATAAATTATATAATAGAAACATTATCCATTTTAAACTCCTATTTAGGAGATATAAAAGAAACCTTATTGAAACTATATTAATAATTATTTATATATTTGTTATTATATATATATATATATATATATATATATATATATATGTTCTCACCTGTTGTTATATCACCTATTAATATACATTTTCTTTGGTTTTGATAGTATTTTTGCTATTCGATAGGTGGTTAGTATTAAAGTATTAGCTCACTATTAATATATAATTTTATTGGTGTATATACTATAGATTCTGCCAAAATATTGTGAATTGCTTTATTGATATTTGTTTTGATTATGAACAGCTAAAAGGAGATATTGATTAAGAGTATTTCATTGTGATTTTAATATTATCCAATAAGTGTTTTATTGGTATAGATTATCAGATGGTTTATATTTCATAAGATTTTATCATATTAATATTGCCATATATTTGATTAGGTTACTAAATTCTTTGAATAACTATAGCACTGTTTAACATTTATATTATATTATATTTGATTGTGTTTTTGATAATAAACACTGTTGTGTTGAAAAGCTACAGTATATTTGTCTATGAATTGACATTATACTCAAACTATAAATTATAGTGATTAAATATAATATCTACACTATAAATACCACAACATTATATTTGGAGGCACTGATATGAAATAACGTCTTTACACATTAGATAAGTGAATTGAATAGCGTTTATTTGAAGAAAAAAAATGGCAGAAGGTAGAACCAATTTGCAGAAGGCAGGGGTGTTGTCTTTGGATGAGATGATAAAACTAGGTACGACAGGATATGAGACATTAATTAGAACTTTATTAAGAAATTTACCCTTTGTGTGAATACCCATCAGAATTGTCAATTTTTTTTAGTAACGTTAATCCAATAATTGATGGAAATCCCACAGATAATTGGAGTCAGAAGACAGATTTATTACAAACTATTATGTGTGCCATACATGCACTTCAAAATAATTCAGGACATAAAAATAATCTAGCACATTTAGGTGTTAGCTGGATGGAAGTCGCTAGATACTGGAAGAATCAGACTATTGAAAAAGAAATGGTTATAATGGGTTTAAATAAGAGAATTAGTGAGGTATCTGAGGCATGTGAGAAGATATTCACATGAAGGGAGAATACAAATGTCAGAACGTCAGGTGGTTAAAATGAGAGAATTAGAGAAGGAACTAGAAAATACTTACAAGAATATGAGGAATTAGCAATAATGTGTGATACATTAAGGATGAGATTAGGGGATTCTCAATTAAAATTGGATGAGTTGTCTGAAGAAAAAGATAGAAAAACTGACGTTGTACTCAAACTATAAATTATAGTGATTAAATATAATATCTACACTATAAATAACACAAATGAGGCATACTTGGGATTTGTATAGTAGCAGAATAATATTTGCTTTCCTGGCTTCTATACCCTTCTTAATACATGCTAAAAAAAATGTTGTCTTTGCAGCTGCTGCTTGGAATTTACCTAGGAGGTTGTCCATAAGTACTCCCAAATCCCTTTCAATAGCTGATACCCTGAGATTTACTCCATTAAGATTATAAATTGCATGGCTATTTTTCCTTTGTGAAGATTCCAAAAAGCGGGTCAATTTAGCTACAGACAATCCCTGCCTTTGGCCACAGGACTTCCCCTCTAAATAGGTGATCTTCATTAAAGGAATGGGCTGCTCGGTATCCGGCTAATGGATCAGGAACATGTATTTGTGCTTTAGCTCAGGAAAATAATAAAAGCCTTACTGTCAAAAGAAACACACCTCCTCTATGCCTTCCAAGTAACAATCTTTCTTTCTAACAGCAATCTCTATATAACATTTTCCATGTGGCTAGGAGGACCTATTCAAAATCCCCTCCCTGATCAGGATCATCCAGTAAGAGAATGGCAGCTGGGGTATGGGCAGACTTGGGTGATTAGAGCTAATCAGGGGTGGATGGGTATTGGGGCTTGGCTTCTTCTCCCCAGGGTGGGTCTAGGGGAGGTACTTCCTAGTGAAGGGAAACAATTTGCAAACCCCACAAAGGAAAATTAGTGATCTTCACAACCCCCCCCCCGCCCCGCACAACTCAGCGAAGAGGTGTAGTCTTCCCAGATTGCCCCTGATGAGCGGGCTTATCACCGGTCCTCTTTTGGCACTTCCCCGTCTGTGTTCAATTACAAAGTCCTGCGCTTTGCAGCTCATGACTTCACGGCAGCAGCCTCCCATTATCTCCAGCTACTCGGTGAAGCCAGCACAGCGGGATGTGGTCTCTGACCACTGTTAATGGATGTCCATATAAATAGGGTTGGAGCTTTTTTTTATCAAAAAAGGTTTTTATTCTCACAAGTGCAGTTAACTTTTGCTTATATAAGATTTGACACGCAGGTCGGCCACAATGCATACAATCACAAAATAATACAGATAGCTTGGGTTGTCTAATTGTTTCTGGCCTAGACATCTGTCTACACTTTTAGTGAGTCCTCCACTCCTTTTCCTTTTTCTATTATATATCAAGGACAAGAGAGATTAACAGATCCCTCTCTGTCACTGTATGTGGATTTGTATCACAGTGGTTTAACGTTTAAACACAATAACTAATTTAATAACATTTACAACATACTTTGTACCTTTATTTTTTACCTTTCTGGTTACCTTCTTCTCTTCCTGACTCTTGCCGGCTCCCGGGGCACCCCATGCTGGGATCAGCAGGGTGCGCTCGCCTCTTGATCCAATCCCCCCCCTCCCCCACCTTTTTTTTTTTTTTTTTTGTTATCCTCTGTATTTTGTTTTCTGGTTGAGCCTGCCTCTTCATGATCTGTTAAATTTAAAATGAGTGTACTGATGTACTCCAATCCTCCCATACTTTTAGGTATTTGGGGATTGTGTTTGACAATGAGTTAGTCATTTGTTCGTATGTCATAATGTAGTTTAGCTTATGGATTATGTTCTTTATTTCTAATGTTTGCTTCATCCAGTTTTGGACTAAGTGGCTCTTGGCTGCTAACATAAGGTATTGCAGCCATTTGTTTTGGTTTTTGTTAAGAGTCTCAACGCCAAACCCAATAAGCATCCCTCGATGGTGGGTAGGACTGTGGAACCAACTATAGTTGATGCTAAGTTTGTTGTTTCTTGACACATGTTTTGGGCTATCGGGCATTCCCACCATATGTGGTAAAATGTGCCTTTGATTTTGCACCCTCTGTAACAATCTGAGGAAGCGGATGGGTTAATTCTATGTATTTTATCCGGGGTGTGATAAGTCCTATAGAATACCTTTGCTGATGTCTCCATGTGGCTAAAATATAGAGACCCTTTTGTTAGGTGTTTACTTATCTTGTTCCATTTGTCCATGTCCCACGTCTGTCCTATGTCTTGTTCCCAGAGTTTTATATGCTTTGGTTTTTGTTTTTCTGCCGTATCGTTGCTTATTGCAGATAGTTCATCTAGTATTCCCCTGGTTAGAGGGACTTTGCTGCATATTAAGGAGAACCAGGTGCTGTGAGGCTTACCCCATGTTTTAATTCTGGTAGTTACTATATGGTGTAGCTTGTTATAATTGAAGTATTCCTTTTGTGGCAAGTTATATTTGTGTATGAATTCTTCGTTAGTCAACAGATCTCCTTTATGTGTCCATGCCTCTAGTTTGTCTAATTTTCTTGAAGTCCACCAGACTTCAGAATTTTCTCCCATTTCCTCTGTTAATTTGGTAGGATTGCAAATGGGGAACATAGGGGATGAGTTAGGACTCAGTTGACGCATGGAGTTGGCCCTCACCCATTCTCCTAGAGAGAGCTTAATCATGGGGTTGTTTCCCCCTGGGTTGGTTGGGGAAGCTATAGTGGGATCCCAGATTAAAGTGTCCCATTTGTGTGGTTTCATCTGATGGTTTTCCAGGAACACCCATAGGGGCTGGTGCTCTGGTGAGTGTGCCTGCGGTAGGAATGCGATTTGTGCTGCTCTGTAATATTTTTTAAAATTTGGACAGCTCAATCCACCTGAAGTTTTGCTTTTATGCATGATTTGTTTGTTAATTCTTGCTTTTTTAAATCCCCATATGAATCTAAAGGCCGCTTTCTGAAACCTGTCTAGTTCCTGGCCGTTTATTTTGATTGGTAGGGTTCAAAAAATGTAGAGTAGGCGGGGGAGGATATTCATTTTGGTTGCACTTATTCTTCCTGTCCATGAGAGATGGAATTTGCCCCATTTTAGCATGTCTTGGTTTAGCTTTTTATAAATGGGGGGTAGTTTGCCTGATATAAGTCTGTTAGCTTTGGGGTAATGTTGATCCCTAAGTATGTCATATGTTTTTTGGGCCATGAGAAATGGAATTTATCTTTTAACATTTTAATATGTGCTTTTGGAATATTTGAGTGGATTGCCTCTGTTTTGTCTACATTGATTTTGAGACCTGATATGGTACCAAACAACTCCACCAGGGACAGTAGGGCAGGGATAGAATGTAGCGGATCTGTGAGCGTGCATAATATATTGTCCGCGAAGAGACTGCATTTGAGTTGGTGTAGCCCTACGTTTACTCCCTTGATTTCCACGTTTGATCTTATTGCTTGGGCTAGTGGCTCTATGGCCAGGGCAAACAGAAGTGGTGAGAGTGGGCAGCCCTGCCTCGTGCAACTCTGGATGTTTATGGGGGTTTGAGTTTCTCCCGGTAGGTTCAGTTTGGCTGTGGGGTTGTTATATAGTGAATTAATAACCTTTAGGAAGTTGCCCTCTATTCCAAATTTGTCAAGTGTCGCATGTAGGTATGTCCATTCAATGGAGTCGAATGCTTTTTCTAAATCAATTCCCACAGTACATAGTGGAGTGTTCTTTAGGGAGGCTACATGGAAGACATTAAGCACTCTTCTAATATTGTCCCCTGTCTGCCTAAAGGGAATGAACTCCACTTAATCTTTATGGATCAGTCGGGGTAAAAATGTATCTAGTCTGGTTGCCATTATTTTGGCCAGGATTTTTACAACCCCGTTTAGCAGGGATATGGGCCTATAATTTTTAGCTATTAGGGGGTCCCTTCCTGGTTTCGGGAGAAATATTAATGTGTTGCTTGGTTGAGTTCTTGTGGCGTGGGTTTACCTTGGAAGATGTCTTTGAATAGTTGCTGTAGGTACAGGGCTAACTGTTCTTTAAAGGTCGAATAGTACAAATTAGAGTACCCGTCTGGGCCTGGGGCTTTCCCACTTTTAAGGGATTCAATTGTCTTTATAATTTCTTCAGTTGTGATTTCTGTGTTTAGCCTAGGTCATCTCTAGTCACTTTGGGGAGATCATATGTGCCTAGAAATTGATGGATTTCAAATTTGCTGAGTTTTTGGACGAATAAATGTCCTGAAATAGTTTATAGAAGGTTTCTCTTATTTCATTTTGTTTCATGGTAAGGGTTCCCTTTTGGCTTTTAATTTGGTGTATGTGTGTGGCTTTGTTCCTGCAATTCAATCGTCTGGCTAGCATTGGTGAGGGTTTATTTACTTGGGAGTATAATTGGAAGTTGGTTCTTCTGATCGCCTGTTCTGTTCTTTCCCCCAGAATTGTATTTAGTTCTGTTCTAGTTTTTGTGATCTGATCCTATGTGTCTCCACTATATTTGCCTTGATTTTGCCTTTCTAGATTTTGCAGTTGTTTGTACAATTCGTTCTCCTTTAATAATTGTTTTTCCTACCTATAGTCTCTATTTTTATTAATATCCCTCTCATGTAGGCTTTGTGTGCTGCCCATTTCCAACCCATCTCTGTCTCTGGTATGTCATTGTGTTCAAAATATGTTTTTATTTCCTCTTCTATTTGTTGTTGAACCTCTGGGATAGATATTGTCTTTTCGTTTAGTTACTCCTGATCTGTCCAAAAATGGTTGGAGTGCTAAGTTTAAGTCTCCCCAAGTATTACTTTTCCCCTGTCTATTTGTTTGAGCGTATTCAGCAACCTTATTAGAGCGGCATGTGGGTTGGTAGTTGGGGCGTATAGGTTTACTAGTGAGACTCTCAACTTAAGGACGGTTCCCGTTACGATTAAAAAGTCTCCTTCCTTATCTTTGATTTGTTTCTCTAGGACAAATGGTAAATTTTTGTGTATTAATATTGCTGTGCCTCCTTTCTTAGATTTCTGGTTGCATGTGTAATAAGTAGGGTATTCTTTATGGAGGAAAATGGTAACTTTTCCCTCTGCAAAATGTGTCTCTTGGAGTAAGAGTATTGCTGGTTTGTAGCGTCTGTAGAATAGGTAGGCTTTTTGCCTCTTGAATATGGAATTGAATCCCTTCACATTGTGGGTTATTATATTATGTGTTATGTCTGACATGTCTCTTGTCAAGTGTTGTTTGGTGGCTAGAGTGAACATTACCTAACATTTGTCTTGTGGCCGTTCTGTTGCTACCCCCTGCAAAGGTGTCGAGGACGCACACCCCACCTTGTGCCCCGAGAGTCATCATCGTCAGGCGAGAAGAATGTTGGTAGTTACATGTAGGTACGAACAAAAACAAAAACATGTTAACCAGTAATCATAGCTTCATTGTAACATACATACAACTATTGCTATTTCTCCCAAGAAAACTAATTGTTTACATTTTGTTAGGGTTTAAGGCATATCCCCTATCTACCTTCTTTGACCCTACTGGTAGAAAGCAATCTCTAAACTGGTGCATTCTCAATTTTCTCCTGTCAAACCTTACTCAACTTTAGTACCTTATGATGGTCTGTAGCCAGCCATCTCTGTTACTTATGGTAGCCAAGTGTTTATATGCTTTCCAGATAGCTCTTCCATTTACTGATTAGATACTTTATTGGTCTAGGAAGCTGGATTATCCTTGATCTATTCTGTTGCTTCTGCTATTAACTGAGAGCTAGGTTGTCAGCTAGTCTAGTCTGTTGTGCTAAAATGCTACTAAGAGTCTTTTAGTTTGGAGTATGACTCCTGTTTTGAAAGTTCTGTTACCATCCCTGGAATCTAGCGTTATCTTGATGGTTCCACTGCGTCTGGTGTCTCTGATGAATCAGTACAGGCATTAGACGCTGTGGCAGTGGTGCGTGTTGCAGTCCTTGGTTTCTTTGAAAAGTGATCTAGCCTATTCCTTTTGGGGCTGGTTGTGTTGCTAGATCCTGGTCTTTCCTCTGGTTCTCTTTCTTCTGCGAGATGGAGATTGTTTAATATTTATTTGCATTCCTCCAGAGTTCTTGCCCTATAGGACCGCCCTTTGTATTGAAACAACAGGGAAGATGGGAATCCCCATTTGTATAATATTTTGTGCTGGGCTAGAGTTTGTAGACATGGCTTCATGTCCCTTCTTTTTTGTAGGGTTAGTGGTGCCAGGTCCATGTATACTTGTAGTCTTGTTCCATCTGGTCCTAGTATTTCTTTAAGTTTCTTTGCTTCCGAGAGGACTAGATCCCTTGCCCTCTGCTGAATGAACCTGAGTATAATATCTTTAGGAATGTTAGGGTCTCTTGTAGCTCCCAGCGCTCTGTGCGCTCTCTCGATAGCCCACACTGATTCCTCGCAAGTGGGAAGGATAGAGTGTATTACCGCCTTGGCGTACTGCAGCACGTCAGTTACCTTGGTAGGAGTACCTCTTATGCGTATGTTGTATCGGCGGGATCTATTATCTAGATCCTCATCTGCGTTTCCAGATCTTGGATTTTGGAGACATTTTGGTCTATGTCCCTTCTATCGTGCATCTGGGCTTCTGCTACTTGTCTGAGCTTTCTTTCCTCCTCTTTCCTCAGACCATCTACCGCTTGGTTGATCTCTTCTTTTAGCATTAGTCTGATGGCACGCAGCGACCCTTCTGTCAATTCCATTTGGTTTGGGTGGGCTTTTTGTTGGCTTGTTACCTCTGGTGCATCTGATGTTGCTGGGCTTGTTGGTTCCTGGTGTTTGTAGAAGTCTGGGATATTTTTCCCAGGTTGGCTTTTTTTCGCCTTGGTGGCGTTACGTGCTGCCATTTTCCAGATCCGTCTAGTGGTTGGTAATTTTAATGTTTGTCTTTTTATTTTATTTGTATTTATTTTTTGTTAGTCTTGTAAATGCAGGTTGTTGCGAGGAGGGAGTGGGCTGTGTATTTTTGCTTTGCTTATAGTTTCATGGCTGGCTTGACCGAGGTCAGGTTTGCGGTAACCAATTTAATGCATGCTTAATGCAGTGGTTACACCTTGCATGGTGAATGCTGGTTGGGTTTTAGATACAGTTTTTGGCCACTTGGTGGCAGTAGACTCCTGCAGGCTGAGTTCACTGGGTGGCTGTGCTTGAACCTCTTTTTATGCTTTTACATTTGTGCTGCAGTCAGGCAGGGAGTTTAAAGTTAGCTTGTGATAGTCCTTTCAACTTATATCCTGCTGAATAGCTAAGTGTCCACTTTTAATTCTTGACTGGCTTATTTATTTGGGGTGCTTAAGTCCATTTTCTCTTTGTGCGGCCAGGGTGTCAGGGCAGGCTAATGCACCATGCAGTCTGGCCTGGTTGAGTGTGTTTGCCCCAGGGTGGGGACCTTGGGTGGTTTCAGTGATAAAGTTTTGTAATAGGGCTCCTTGTTTCTGATTTTAAAATGGCTGCTGTGTCCCCCTGCTCCTCCACCTTATGGCAATAATCAAAATGTCTCCTGCTGTTAATTTCCCCTCTTTATGTCTTATAAACAGTCCAGAGCCAAATATAAGCTTAATTTAGGGAATAAGAAAGTCCCCTGTCAGGTTCACAGCTCTCTTATAATGCTCTGAATGAGATTTTCCTTTATAGTATTGCTATTTTAGAGGGGGCTTTTTCATGCTTTGATTGTACACTAGCAGTGCACCTTCTATATGTTCTTAGGCTTACCTCTGAGTTGATGCCTTTCTGGTGGGTTGGTGATGCCTCTCCCCCAGCTGGCCTAGTCTTTTTGTAAATATCTGCTGTGTCTTGCAGTTTTGCAGATGTAGGCTCCCTGCTGTCTCTGTTAGATGTGCTGACAGGGAAACACACTTTAGCTTGGCTTGGGAGGGCCAGCAGGCCGCAACCTCATGGGAGGCAAAAGTTCACAAAACCACTCAAACGTGGTGTCAGGGTGTTCCGGGTGATCCCATGATTGATGATGTCCACATTAAAAGTTAAAATATTTTCTTAAGATGAAAGGCTCCATCTTTGAAGAATTAAACCAACTGCTGATATCACTGCTTGAATATGTTCTGAAACATAACTTTTTCATCTTTAACCATAAATGGTACCACCAACAACAAGGAACGGCAATGGGAACACCGTGTGCTCCCAGTTATGCCAATCTGTTCCTTGGCTGGTGGGAGGATAAATATATATATGATGATAACGCACATACTTTTGGAAGTAATATACTCATCTGGAGAAGATACATAGATGATGTGTTTCTTGTCTGGACGGGTAATAGAGAAGATCTTACTGCGTTTTTATCATATTTGAATAACAACGAAATAGGCCTGAGATTTACCTCTGAGGCAAATAAGAGTGAAGTTTCCTTCCTAGATTTAAAAATCAAGAAGGACTCAGAGGGGAAAATATGCACTTCCACCTTTAGAAAGGAAACAGCCTCCAACACACTATTAAAATGGGAAAGCCAGCATTTTGGACCCCAAAAAAGAGGAATCCCTAAAGGCCAATATTTAAGGATTCGGAGAAATTGCAGTACAGAACATGAATTTAAAATAGAAGCAGATAAACTTAGACAGCGGTTTAAAACAAGAGGTTATCCAAATAGGAGTCTTAAATCAGCCTATAAGCATGCCCTATCTTGTAATAGAACTGACCTGCTTAATGCACATGTCAAAAAGAATACCACCAAAACTAACGACACATCCAACCAGGATTTTATTAGATGCATAATGACATATGGTCATGATTCTGACATTATTAGGACCATTCTTGAAAAACATTGGCATCTTCTTACAAGTGACAAAGACATACAAGATGCTCTAACTTCAAAGGCAAGCATAACATATAGGAGAGGCACCAATATCAAAGATATGATTGTACATAGTCTGTACAATGATACTCCAATTGAGACCAAGACATGGCTTAAACCCCTTAAGGGAATGTACAAATGTGGAAGATGCAAATTTTGCAAATTTGTAAAACCGTGCAAAAACTACATACACCCTGTTAATGGGCTCAGTTATGAAATTAACAACTTTTTTAACTGTAAATCTACAGGAGTGATATATATAGCCACATGCCTTTGCAATAAGGTTTATGTAGGTAAAACCTGTAGAGAGCTTCGACGTAGAATGGGGGAACATATATACTCTATTCTCAATGAATATGATACCCCCATAGCAAGACATATTAAATATTGCCACAACAACAATCCGGATGTACTTAAGTTCTGCATCATAGATTCAGTAACTTCAGGACCCAGAAGGGGCAACTTCCAAAAAAAACTATTACAATCTGAATCTAAATGGATTTATAAACTTCAAGCACAAGTACCCAATGGGTTAAATGAAGGTTTTTCGTATACTCCCTTCATTTAACTTTTTCACTTTTTTGCTTCACATATATAATTTTTATCTGATATAGTACACATCCTTTGCCCCTTTTATAGGGCACCCTTGCCTTATTTACACTATTACTTGAGTTTATCCTTTATTGCCCCTCTTAATAGATGGTACCCTCCACTAGGATTCTATCCTATATTTACACACTATAGATACTTATCAAATAGTCCCTCATAATCTGGGACTTCATCCATCATTTTATTATCCTCTGCACTAAGCACTTTATGGAATTTTAGCACTATATGCCCTATAGTTCACTTCCCAGTGACACATTGATCACTAGAAGAGATTATATCCATTGATTCACACCTATATATGGTAGACTTCCTTAAATCCTGCATTATCATAGAAGGGTGTCCTTATACTAGTTTTAATGTAATTATCTTCCTTTCTCCCAGGCTTACAATACATAAGAGATTTATTTCAGTGTAGCACACTCGGTAGCGTTGGTAACCATGGCTACCGTTTCCTTTAAATAGCTCTCATTTTCAGTACACGCCTTGATCCTTTGACAAAGACGTTTTGTAACGTAGAAACATGTTAGGTAATAGGCGTAGGTAGCGTGACGTCATCACGCACGCTACATTCAGGAAGCGCGATACTCCGAGCTAATGGAGGCGCAAACGCTCTACTAAAAAGAACTCAGAGGCACTTTTAAGGGCATATTATTTGGGCTATTAAAGCCTTACCCCTGAACTGACACAGACCCTCAGTAACTCAGTTAAGAGGAGATAACCATTGCTCTGCAAACAGCATGTCAGTCGTTTCTGTATACAGACACATTAAGGGAAAGCAGCTTTGCTGCATATAGTGACTGGTATCTGTATCAGACTGCATGACATTCCCATATGAGACTGAGCCTTTACAATTTTGAAACACTAAGATAACTCTACTAATAGCAGGTGTTTCACTTCATTTGTCAGTAATCTATATTAATATTGTATACATATACTTCCATCTATGGGCTTTGTTCACAGCCCTTAAATCATTGTGCATTTGCCCTTTTATATACTCTGAGGAATTTACCTGTGTAACCACACTCTAAAAATACTATATAATAGAGTGGTAATAGTGGTCACAAGAGTCATTGAAGGAATCACCTTTCACAGTGTTTTTAAATTGCTTTTAAATTCTTTTAATCGACGTTGTTTTTTCACCAATAAAATTTCGCTATTAATATATGATTATGATTAACCCTATGTTGTTTTCACATTTGAATTTGTAGTGTCAAGCACTAATGGGTTTAATTCCCTAAGATATTACTTTTCTGCCCACATTAAAAGTTGTTAAAATTAATTATTTTAAGCCAAACTTTCACTTTGGTACATATCTTGAGGAGCTATAGATATGCACATCTAGTTCAGACCCTGGTTGGCCACGCCCCCCGGGTTGGAGCTTTTTGAGGTCCACACTAACGAAAAGCACTCTTTTTTCGATGGCTGCATAGGCTACTTCCTGGTCAACCAATTTATTGCTCAAGTAAGCAATAGGATGCTCCTCCCCTTTGCTCATTGACCTAGCTAAGGACAGCCCCCAGGTCCATAGGTTGAAGCATCCGTGTGAACCAAAAAGAGTTGAGTGTAATCTGGCGGAAGTGAGTACTGGTGCAGGTCCATCAGGGGCTTTGCGATCATGCTGTAAGAAGGGACACATTTACGGCAGTACCCTGCAGTGCCCAGGAAAGCCATTACCTGCTTCTTAGTTTGGGAGGTGGGCCAGGTAGCTATTCCTTGAATCTTAGCTGGCTCTGGTAGTATCTTGCCACTCCCTACCCAGAGTCCCAGGTACTGCACCTCAGCCCTAGCTCACTGACACTTTTCTGGCCAAATGGTAAGCCGGCATCCCTAATCCGGTCTAACACTTACTGGATATGGGCAAGATGTTTGCACCAGGAAGATCTAAAGATGGCTATGTCATCTAGGTACGAATGGGCATAGGTATGACACCCCTGTAACAGCTGGTCGACCAACCTCTGGAAGGTAGAAGGGGCATTTTTCATCTCAAAGGGCATCACCATGAACTGGTAGAGCCCGAATGGGTGCTAAAGGCCGACATCTGCCTAGCTGAGAGCGTAAGAGGGATCTGCCAATAGCCCTTTCATAGGTCAAGAGTAGTAAGGTATTTGGCTGACCCCAACCTATCTAACAGCTCATCCATCCTAGGGATTGGATAGGCATCAGCCTTCGTTTTCTTATTTAACTTATGGTAGTTCACACAGAACCTTATTTTTTAGGGACTAGTACTACAGGAGCTGGTAATGAGATTTGTTTGCTGGTGCTGCTGATCATCAGTAAAATTTTGGGATGCCCTAATAACATAGTTACATAGTTCCATGCAGTGCCTTGCAAAAGTATTCACCCCCCTTGGCATTTTTTTGTGTTTTGTTGCCTCACAACCTGGAATTAACATGGATTGTTTGATGATTTGCATCATTAAATTTACAGAACATGCCCATACCTTTGAAGATGTTTATTTTTTTATTATTGTGAAGCAAAGAACAAATAGGACAAAATAACAGAAAAAGTCAATGTGCATAACTATTCACCCCCCCCCCTAAAGCCAATACTTTGTAGAGCCACTGTTTGCGGCAATCATAGCTCCAAGTCGCTTTGGATAAGTCTCTATGAGCTTGCCACATCTTACCACAGGGATTTTTGCCCATTCCGCCTTGAAAAACTGCTCCAGCTCCTTCAAGTTGGATGGTTTGTGCTTGTGAACAGCAATCTTTAAGTCTGACCACAGATTTTCTATTGGATTGAGGTATGGGCTTTGACTAGGCCATTCCAACACATTTACATGTTTCCCCTTAAACCACTCAAATGTTGCTTTAGCAGTGTGTTTGGGGTCATTGTCCTGCTGGAAGGTAAACCTCCGTCCTAGCCTCAAATCATGCACAGAGTGGTACAGGTTTTGCTCAAGAATATCCCTGTATTTAGCACCATCCATCTTTCCCCCAACTCTGACCATTTTCGCAGTCCCGGCTGTGAAAAACATCCCCACAGCATAATGCTGCCACCAACATGTTTCACTGTGGGGATGGTGTTCTTTGGATGATGTGATGTGTTGGGGTTGCGCCAGACATAGTGTTTTCTTTGATGGCCCAAAAGTTACATTTTAGTCTCATCAGACCAGAGCACCTTCCCACATACATTTTAGGGAGTCTCCCACATGCCTTTTGACAAACTCAAAACGTGCCATTTTGTTTTTTGCAAAAAGTAATGTCTTTCTTCTGCTTACTGTGCAATAAAGCCCAACTCTGTGGAGTTTACGGCTTATTGTCAAACTATGTACAGATACTCCAGTCTCTGCTGTGGAACTCTGCATCTCCTCCTGGGTTACCTTAGGTCTCTGTGCTGCCTCTCTGATTAATGCCCTTCTTGCCTGGTCCGTGAGTTTTGGTGGGAGGCCGTCTCCTGGCAGGTTTGCTGTTGTGCCATGTTTTTTCTATTTGGTTATGATAGATTTGATTGTGCTCCTGGGGATCATCAAGGATTTGGATATTTTTTTATAACATAACCCTGACTTGTACTTCTCAACAACATTGTTCCTTACTTGTTTGGAGAGGTCCTTGGTCTTCATGGCAGTGTTTGGTTAGTGGTGCCTCTCGCTTAGGTGTTGCAACCTCTGGGGCCTTTCAAAAAAGGTGTGTATATGTAATGACAGGTCATTTGACACTTAGATTGCACACAGCTGGACATCATTTCACTAATTATGTGACTTCTGAAGGTAATTGGCCCCAGAGCTTTTTATGGGCTTCATAACAAAGGGGGTGAATACAAACGCACATTTTCTGTTTTCTATTTCTAAAAAAATTTCTCATTTCACTTCACCAACTTAGACTGTTCTGATCCATCACATATAATTCAGATAATTCAGAGGATCCCTTCCTCTGGATCGCTACTGGTAGCAACACAAACAGCCATGACCATAGCGGCCCGGTCCCGGTAAGCTTTTAACTTATAGATATTGACGGTTCTGTGAATGTGACGACCAGGGTATAACTCTATTCTATTAGTGGCTTCCCCAGTCTTCCTTACTAGCTTATAGTGCCCTTCCCAGGAGGCTGGCAACTTGTTCTGGGGATTGGGGACAAGAAGAAGAATGGGCTGACCATCCACAAACTCCCTATAGTGGGTGCCTTGGTCATAGAGCTGCTTCTGCTTTCCTTGGGCTACTTGTAAGTGATCCTGAACTATCCCAGCAAGGATGGCTAGTCACTGATGGAAAGCTAAAACATAGGGGAATACTTGTACCCCACTGTTTTCATACACCCTTTCCCATGCCTTTTGGATGACCTCTAAGGGACCTCTCTCTTTTTGTCCACATAGGAGTTCAAAAGGTGAGAACCCAGTGAATACCTGAGGGACCTCCCTATAAGTGAAGAGGAGGTGTGGTCGCTCCTGTTCTATGAAGGCTCTAAGCATTAGTTTGAGAGTGCCATTGAACCGTTCACATAGGCTATTTGGTTTGGGTATGGTAAGGGTATGAACACAGATGCTTTATACCAAGAACCTGACATAATTGCTGGGTTAACTTGTCCATAAACTGAGTCCCTTGGTCAGAAAATATCTTATTTATAACAATTATTTTACCCAAGGCTACAGCTTCAGGGTAATGGGTAGAATAATCCACTACAGTTAGAATATGCAGTTTCCCTGAGCGACTGGGGTGGGCCAGGGGACTAACTATATCAATAGCAACCAGCTGTAAAGGGGTCTCTATAATAGGCATACTCTGGAGGGGGCCCTCAATATTCCTTTACGTCCCTGTTCACCATTGGACAGTAAAATATGAGTTAGATGTTGTCGGGTCCTCTTACTCCCTATTGTGCCTGGCTAATAGAATGTCATGGGCCAATCATAGCAGAGCCATACTGAACTTTCTGGGGATGATCAGTTGCCTTCTCACCTCCACTGGGCCTGTGGAATCATCCCCTGTGGCAACTTGATAGAGCAACTCTTGGTCCCAAATAAACTGTTTCCCTTCCTTCCCTAATTTGCCCTTGTTAGCCTTTTGCTGAGGTGCTATTGTCTTGTAACTCCCTCTTACACTCCTCTATGCTGGCCCAAGTAACACTAGTTCCCCAAGCAGGTAATGGACTTACCCTAGTCTGATGAGTGTGTGAGAGGTCTGCTGGCACTGGTTCTGGATCCTTTACATGCTTGGGCATGGGTCACATAGCGACACTCCATTAGCCCCTGGTCATTGCCCAGTAACACATCCGCAGGCAACCCCAACATCACTCCTACTTCCCGGAGACCCTGGCCGGTACCCCAATCAATATGTACCGGGGCTACATGGATGGAATGTCACTGCCCATCAGCCAACACTATGTTTCTTAGGAAGCAAAGCCAATGAGCTAACAAAGTCTGGATGGATAATCATGATGGTGTTCCCAGTGTCTCTAAAATCTTCCACAACATGTCCATCCACAACAACTGGTTATAGATGCCACTTGCGGTTGTCCACCTGGGAGAGCTGTACACTATTAAAATTAAGTGATTACTGTTCAGGGCCCTCATCCTCATAGAATGGGTCCTCCTAGTTCCCTAAATAATTAAATGGCTGGCTGGGGCCTGGACAAGTCTGACGGGAGATATGAGGGCAATCCCTCTTCAGTTGTCCCATCTGATTATAGACAAAACACTGGGGATCAAAATACCCCTCCCAGGTCACCGGTCGCAGTGGCCCCCTCCTCTGAGGTGCGCTGGCCCCGAGATTCTTGCCTGACTGCAGAGGCTCTGGGAGGAGCTGGGGCCTGGTTCTGTCAGTGTATGACTGCTGGTTGGGCAGGGATGGGAAGAAGCTCCCCTCTCTATTTGTTGAGCTGCTTTGATATGCCAACTGTGTAGCCAACCATGTCTCCTAGTACTGATCCACCAGGCGGCCCGCCTCCTCAGCGGAAGTGGGCTTCTGGTCTAAGATCCACTCTCGCATTGAGTCTGGGATCCGATAATACAACTGTTCCATCAACATGAGGTGTGTAGCATCTTCAAGGCTTTAGGCAGCTTCACCTCTCAACCAGCTTTCCCAGACGTGCCTCATCTTCCACATTATGTCCACATGAGTTTCCCTCTCCAACTTGGTGTGAAATTGCCTTTGGTAGGTAGGTCACAGGCCTGATTGTCGAGGAGTACTTGCTGGACCTTGAAGTAGTCCTCCGCCTGTCCAGGGGAATAGTCTGGTAGGCACTGCTGGCTTTGCCGCTAAGCCGACCAACAAGGAGCTTGACCCACTCTGCTTGGGGAATACAGTGAATCTCGCACTGCCGCTCAAAGTCCTGAAGGTAGCCATCAATATCTTCTCTGTCCAAAGTACCTCAAGCTTTTGTAGACTGCTTTGAGTGAGGGTGATCGGGTGTCCATTGCCCCACCGGTGGAGTTTTGAGCAGGAGCCTTGGATGATCTCCCATTCCACTGACTCTGGATCTCCTGGGAAATATCCTTCATCATTTCATCAATTAGTTCATTGGATGGTCTAGTGGCAAAGAGGGCTATCCGCGGTAATCTCATCATTCACTGCTGGTTGCCAAGTGGTGAGTTGTCCAGATCGGGTGGTATCACCTGCAGAACAGCCTAGGTCTTCTGGTCGGCCTAACTGTTGGCCAGCTTCCTCTAACCTTCTCAGCTCCTGGATCATGGCAGCTCGGGTTTACGGATATTTTGACATCCTTGCTAACGGTTCTTGAACCGAGCTCCCACAGACTGCCACCAGTTTGTGAAGAGTCCCTTGGACTACAAGGTGATCTAATAAATTGGTACTACAGGAAATCAAGACAAACTGTATGGTCAAGAGGGTGAACCTCAAACATTTTGGACATATCATGAGAAGACAGGGATCACTAGAGAAGACTCTGATGCTTGCAAAGATTAAAATCACTTGAAGAAGGGGAGACAAAGGCTAAGATGGATAGATGAGATCATTGAAGAATTAACATGAACTTCCGGTAGCTCAGAGGGGCTACCTCAAAATCAACAACAACTACTTTTCTTCAGTCTTTACTCCATCTGAAACTCACAAGACAGTAACTGTCAGTTTATCTCGTTATGTGCTGGTTATATCTGAAAATGTAGTATACAGAATCTGAAAATATGGGAAGGTATTGATAACATACACATAGAATGTTCTTCTCTGTAACATAGTACATATAGGATAACATATACATTATTATTATTATTATTATTATTATTATCATTATTATTATTATTATAGTTTATTTGTAACGAGAAAACAAAAAATAAACTAGAGGTGCTCAATCAGAGAACAAACTAACCTTAATAGGTTAGTTCAGTGGACACGATAACCCACTCTGAGAGCAACCTCTTTTAGATCACTTGTTTTTAGTGAGGTTTTGAAGGTTCTGAGGCCGGAGGATAGGTGTAGGACGAGAAAAGTTCTGAAGTGAGAGGAGGTAACAAGAGTTGTAGAAAGAAGAAGGTCATTAGTAGAATGAAGAGGGTGAGTGGGGGAGTATTTGGAGATGAGACCAGAAATGTAAGGGGGTGCGCTGTTGTTGGGGGCTTTGTAAATTACGGTCGTAAGTTTACATTTTATTCTGTGGAGTAAAGGGAGCCAGTGGAGTGATTGACAGAGAGGTGCTGATGACACTAAATATTGTGTACGGTACATGAGTTTAGCAGATCATTCATTTTGGGTTGAAGTGGGAAAAGCCGAGTGGTGGGCAGGCCAGCAAGAAGCGAGTTGCAGTAGTCAAGACGAGAAATGATGAAAGAATGTATTAGAATCTTAGCTGTGTCTTGTGAAAGATAGTGGCATATTTTGGAAATGTTTTTTAGATAGAGAAGGCAAGATTTCGTTAGTGACTGTATGTGAGGGATGATAGAGAGGGCGGGGTCCAGTAGAACCCCAAAGCAATGAGCTTGGGAGGTGTGAGTGATGATGGCATTGTTGACAGTGAGAGAGAGAGATGTGAGGAATTCAAGCTGTAGTAGAGGGTGGAAAGATTAGGAGTTCGATCTTAGACATGTTTAGTTTGAGATGGTGGGTGGACATCCAAGAGGATATACTAGAGAGGAAGTTGGAGACGTGTGTTAGAAGATTGGAGGATATATCTGGTGCTGAGAGGCAGATTTGAGAGTTATCTGCATAGGGATGATACTGAAGCCCAATAGAGTTTATTAGGGTACCAAGTGAGGATGTATAGTTGGAGAAGAGGAGGGGGCCTAGGGCTGAGCATTGAGGTAAACCAACAGACAGACGGTGAGGAGAAGAAGAGGTGCCAGAGAAGGAGACGCTAAATGTTCGATCTTCTAGATATGATGAAAACCATAGGAAAGAAGTGTCTTGAATGACTTTTGTGTGCGCTGTCTCAGACTTTTGTGTGAGCTGTCTCTTTTGTGTTGGCGCAGAAAGCCGGATTGGAAAGTGTCAAGAAATGAGTTAGAGGAAATAAAGCTGATAAAGCTGATAAAGCTGATTAGGTGGTTGTAGACAAGCCGTGTGAGCCACGATGAGAGGAGAAGTTCATTGCGGATGTTTTCAATTTTAATGAATAAAATGTCTTCAACAATGAGACAGGAAGGGACGGGAGGAGTTGGTGGGTGGAGGAGAGAGTCTGTAGCAAAGAGAGTGACTTGTCCAACTGAGGACTACTCCCTCTCATGGCGCCCAAAGGCTTGTTTATTTTTAAAAAAGTACAATAATAATCTCAAGAACTTCCTGATTATGATTTGCTATTAATATGGGGACCTTGCTGTGCTGCGTGGACTCTCTCTGTCTGTAACCTTGAAACCTCTCTGCAGGCTCTGAGCCTCACTCTCTATCTCTCTCTCCTGCTATGCTGCTGAGTCGATTGATTCAGTGGGGTCCCTCAGCCTTGTGTGATTAACAGGCGAATCTAAGTATAATAAATATTGCTATATTATTATTACCTGGTGTTATTTAACTTGTCAGTTAGAGTTGGATACAAGCACCACAAGCCAAGGGGACCTTTTGGATGGGAGTTTGGTAACTTCTCATCATTTTGGTAAATTGGTGTTTGCAGTTTTGGAAAACTGCACCACATTGTTACAGAGAGTTTTGAAAGTGGCGAACAGACGTTTGAGGTGGAGGATGGAGAGGAGTTGGAGGAGGGAGAGGAGCTCATGGGAGCAAAGAAGAGGGTTTAGATGGTTATATTGCTGTTGGGCAAGGTTGAGGGCATAGAGGTAGAGGCATAACATAAACTTGTAGTGGAGAAAATCTGCTGAAGTGTGTGATTTCCTCCATAGCCATTCAGCAGTGCGGGAGCACCTCTGAATGCATTGTGTTTGTGTAGTGTGCCATGTTTATGGATGAGAGCGAGGATGTCTGCATGTGGTTATGGGGGCAAGGATGTCACGGGTGGAAGAAAGAGTAGAGTTGTAGTGTGAGGTGGCAGTGTCAGGGCAGTTGAGTTTGGTGATGGGGCTGAGAAGGGGATTGAAGCACAGTGGAGAGGTGTGGAGGGTCAAGTACTAGCAGATTTCTGTCAGTGATGGTGGCAGGGGTTGAAGAAGGGTGGTGAGAGGAAGGTGTGTTGAGGTTAAAGGTAAGGTAGTAGTGGTCAGATAGAGGAGTGCGTGGATGACTAGGTTGGAGGTGGTGCTGAGATTGGTGAAAATAAAGTCAAGAGAGTGTCCAGCATGGGAGTTGAGGAATATGTTAGTTGTGAGCAGAGGGAAGAGATGAGTGCAAGCAGCTTGGCAGCTTCGGGGGAGGTAGGAGTGTCGATGGCAATATTGAAATTGCCAAGTATAAGTGAAATAATGTTAGAGGAGAGAAAGTAAGGGAGCCAGGCGGAAAAGTGACCAAGAAATTGAGAGGGTGGTCCAGGTGGGCGATAGATCACACCAACACATAGAGAGATAGGTGAGAAAAGGCGGGTAGTATGAACTTCAAAGGATGAGAATTAGAGGGATGGGACATGGGGTATGAGGTGAAATAAACAGTGAGTAAAAATAAATACACCCACACCACTACCTTGTTTGTTCCCAGATCTAGCAGTGTGACTGAGGTGAAAACCACCATGAGAGAGTGCTGCAGGGGAGGCAGTGTCTGAAGAGAAGAGCCAGGTTTCAGTGAAAGCCAGTAGATTTATTGAGTTGGTAATGAATAGATTGGGGAGTGGACTGATATTACGATCAAACCTTCGGAAACAGGAGGGAACATAGTTCTCTGGCCCAATGAGATGTATATACATGAAGCCCTAAGACAATTAAATGACAAAGACTGTTATAAAAAAATATTGGGCGATCTTACTCATGATTTTGTGGAAATATATGACAAAATAATCAACAAAGCCAGGGATGACCTGATAATTGATAAGAAAGAGCATGAATTTCTAGTCTCAAATAAACCGAGGACGGCAACCCTCTACATCCTACCCAAGGTCCATAAGAATGTTACAACACCTCCAGGTAGACCGATCATATCAGGTAATGGTAGTCTTGGTGAGAATGCCAGTAAGTTCATTGATATTCACTTACGCCCTTTTGTAATGAGCTTACCGTCATATGTGAGGGACACAATGGATGTTCTAAATAGATTCAATGACATCACTACTAATCCGGAAACTCTTCTAGTAACGTGTGACGTGGAAAGCCTATACACCTCTATTAAACATGAGGCAGGTTGTCAGGCTATGGAATACTTTCTGAAAATGCAAACCAACACTAAGATCCCCATGAGTAATTTCCTGTTAAAATTACTGCGATTCATTCTAAATCACAACTATTTTGTGTTTAATGACGTCTTCTACCTGCAAAAAAGAGGAACATCTATGGGATCTTCTTGTGCACCCACGTATGCCAACATCTACTTAGGATGGTGGAAAAAAGAATATGTCTTCAATGATACCAATTTACTGTTTTCCGATCATATCAGTATATGGCTGAGATACATTGACGATATCCTGTTCATTTGGGATGGTCCTGAAGAAAGTTTAAACCAGTTTATTAATCAACTGAATGTCAATGACCTCAATCTTAGGCTGACACACACTTATGATCGATGTAAAATAGATTTTTTGGATATATCCATTTGTAATGATGGAAGCGGCAATATTACAACTGATTTATTTTGCAAACCAACGGCCACAAACAGTACCTTGCATCATTCCAGTTCACACTTTCCATCAACAATTAAATTGATTCCGACAGGTGAATTCTTACGTATCAGAAGAAACTGCTCAACCTTAGATCTATTTGTTGAGAGAGCGAAAGAATTACGTGAATGTTTAAAGATGAGGGGATACAGCAACAACTGTATTAAAAAGGGATATCAACGAGCATATCATACTCCAAGAGAAGAACTATTATCTCCGAAGGTAAGAACTAATAAGGATGAAAACGTACGTTTTATCACAACCTACAATGAGAATTGGAAACAGATAGAAAGCATCCTTAATAAACATATTAACATTTTAAAGACAGATCCCCAGATAGAGACAATGATTGGCAACAAGATAACCACTGGTTGGCGACGATCCAGCAATATTCGAGACCAGCTAGTACGAAGCCACTTCTGTAGAAAAAGAAAAGTCAATTCACTATCGAATGGAACTGTAGGGTGTGGACATTGTAAATTCTGCCCGTATATGTTCAGACAAGAAGAAATATGTGACAGAACAGGAAAAGTTACCAAATTAAAAGGCCTGTATAATTGCGGCACAACCGCGGTGGTTTATTGCCAGGAATGCCCATGTTTTCTCAGATATGTTGGGATCACCAGCAGAGAGCTACGAAAAAGGCTGGGTGAACACTTGAGCAACATCCGTAATAGTGCTAGTGATATCATAAAAGGAAAAACGCTTACATCAGTAGCCAGACATTTTCATGAGAAACACGAGTCGAAAACTATTTTAAGATGTTGGATTCTACAAAAAATCAGTCTTGGAATTAGAAAAGGAAACTTAGAATTGGAGTTACTAAAGGCAGAAAGTAAATTGATATCTTTACTCAATACCGTTGTCCCTAGTGGACTTAATGAAAACAATTATTTAATCAAGATTATTAATCTTGACTCAGATATTATCTTTTCCTCAATATTGAGTTTTCCTTCAGTATTAGTCATATGTTTAAAATTATTTAATTCATACTTTGTTATCAGTTTTTTGATTCTGTGCAGCTGGAAATCAGATCATTACTAACTTAACAATAATAAATGGAATGTTTTAATTTAACAACCATGGTTTCATTTTTCAGTATCCAACAAAGATGTTCGTTTGTGCTGTCCATAGATTTGATTACACAGTATGCCTATAGATAGCTGTGTAATTAATTTTGCCTGTAGGACCAATGTCTTTGAAGTTGGTTTTGGTGAGCCCAATTTTATCCAATATTATGATAATCATAGGATCCTCTGTTCTGATCCCTTTAAATACTAATCATATATTGTTTAAATGTGGATATTGGACAAAGTGATAATAATATGTGATATAATAAGACTATGTGATATGATGCCAATATTGAAATTATTTTTGTATGCCCTAAGCACAAATATATGTCATTTGGTAATAATACACAAGTTAATCACTTGTTCCTCTTCCTTTGAGGTCTGATTCATTAACCGCCCTTTGATCCTGGCTTATTGAAGATTGATCTACACACCTGATGGGGATAAAGACAATCACTTACCTTTAAATAGTGAAGCGCCACCTTCATCGTCACAATCCCTGTTGAAGCTGGCGCAAAACGCGCGCATCGGATCACTTCTGGGCTGGTCTTGAGGACAAAAGGAAAAATAGAATTTTTTTTGTCACTACAGCACCCAACCAAGAACAAACCTTCCTGTGCAACCACTGTGGTCAAGTCTGCCTATCCCGCATTGGCCTTCTCAGCCACCTGAGAGCCTATAGATGTAGATACCCCTCTTACATCTTTGTTTGCGAAGCCAAGCCTATATACATAGTTTAAAATAAATAACTACAGTAATTATTTTTAACTAGTATACTCAATTTTGATTTAATAATGACAAACATTATGCCTTTGTTTCTAAATGGAAACGTTAGAGGAGTAAGAGGAACAGTGTATTTAGAAAACAGACAAAGATCTATATTTAGCTTTTTTTTGGAGATTGTCACTTCATATAGCCCATTAACAAAATAACTTATTCTTCTCAAGCTACAGGCAGACTGGAATTCCAATATTGAATCCCGAAAGATATTAGCAGACCTAGCTAATTTAAAAGATATTCTCTAAAACACTTTTATATTCAACCTTGCATATACACTCAAATAATTTTGTTTATTTTGTTACATTTATTTTGTAACAAGCATGCAAAGTTTGTTCTACATTGGTACTTTAAGTATTTGACAGTGTGATGTGTAAATAGCTGTAATTTGCAGGAAGTGATGGTATTTGCTTTTCACTTTAAATATTTACTCTGTGATAATACCAATGGAAAGGAATGAGCAACACCAATATTTGAATATATAATTAATAGGTATAACAGCGGTTAACTTAAATTTGGCAATTACGAAAAAAAACAATTGAACACATTAAGGAAAAACTGAAATCTATAACAAGATACACATATTTATTATAACCTTATTAACCAATGGCAGCCTACTCCAAAGTCTAGTGGTCCGCTGGGCATGACAGAGATCCATTGTATTAATCCCATCTGAAATTATACAGTCCCAGTTGAATTCAGCCCTGTATGAGAGGGTTTTTGACTGATTATGAATGATAAAAGTGAGGTCCAAAAGTCTTACGCCTTGACCCCAAGAATCTGGTCATATCAACTGCTCCCCCCTTCTAAATGCAGCATCCTGGTGAGCATCTTTATCAGATGATTGCTGGCATGCTGCGGCACTTAATCCAGGTGCAAGTCCTTGTCTTGGGCAACCAATAGTCCAAACATGTCCATAGTCCAAAGACAAATGGTAGTTAGGGATGCAACTCCAAGGGAAGGCACTGGGTTCCAGTATTTTTTCCCCAGCTTGTACCCTTCGATCTGTAGTTATTTTTTATTGGTCTCTGGCTTGCTCCAGGACAGTGGTTATCTGCTGGAGCCCTATTGCTGGTTCACAGTGCATGGTTGGTTCTTCCAAGAACCTGGTATCCTGGTAGCTTCAGCCCTGGCCTTCCACTTTCCATTATAGTACAGCCTTAAATAACCCCCGTGCCCCCATCCAGAACCACACTTTCCAAATAATCCTTGCTCTCTGAGGGCAAACAATACTACAAACAGCTGTATGTTTGCAGAGCCTCCTGGTACCAAAATGCATCTTCTTCATCTTCACCTGTTTGGCAGGGCTCCTTCGTACCCTGGCCTGCCTTCTACAGCAGCTTCATATACCTGGCTTAGAGATGAAACATTGCATGGATCAAAATGTCTCACAGTGCAGAGTCCTTGACCCTTGTTCCAGTCCCCATCCTTGACAGTGCTGATCATACATTATCACACCTTTTCTAAAGGTCTAATGCCATATGGTGAATTTATTATTTTTGTATTATTAACTTTTATTTGTAACGCACCAACATATTCTGTAGCTCAAAACAGGGGATAAAAAACAAGGAAAAATACAGCATTTACAACCTTCCAAAATTGGAGGACCCTGTTTTGAGCTTAGAATCTTTGCAGAAAGTGCTTTTTCGCAAAGCATCCTAAAAGACTGAAAACTTGCCACTTACAATCTAAAGGAAATAGAAGGGACAGGAATTAGGGAAAGATTAAACAGATAAGGAATAGAAAAGGTCAGAAGAGAAGTAAAAGTTAGAAAGGTTTTTCATTTAAAGGGAGAGAGAAAGAACAGAGGTGAGGGCTCTATCATTTAATATGTTGTCTCCCCATAGTGGTAAGATAATATATGCAAGTAGGAAAGTCAGGTGATTCCCATTCCACTATAAATGTAATCAGAAATGGGGTTGGAGGGTGAGGGGCAAGAAGGGAGGGTAGGACTCCCAGAATTCAGCGTAACCAGTGAGGCCTACTGAGACCAGGATGCAGGTAAAATTTGGGGCTGATGGTGTGTATGAAACTCCCAGAATTTAGTGTAAAATTGCAGGTAAAATTTGGGACTGATGGTGTGTATGAAACTCACAGAATTCATCGTAACCAGTGAGGCCTACTGAGACCAGGATCCAGGTAAAATTTGGGGCTGATGGTGTGCATGCATTTGGGGTTCATGGTGTGTATAAAACGCCCAGAATTCAGCGTAACCAGTGAGGCCTACTGAGACCAGGACGGAGGTAAAATTTGGGGCTGATGTTGTGTATAAAACGCCCAGAATTCAGCGTAACCAGTGAGGCCTACTGAGACCAGGATGCAGGTAAAATTTGGGGCTGATAGTGTGTATTAAACTCCCAGAATTTAGCGTAACCAGTGAGGCCTACTGAGACCAGGATTCAGGTAAAATTTGGGGCTGATGGTATGTATGAAACTCCCAGAATTCAGCGTAACCAGTGAGGCCTACTGAGACCAGGATTCAGGTAAAAATTGGGGCTGATGGTATGTATGAAACTCCCAGAATTCAGCGTAACCAGTGAGACCTACTGAGACCAGGATGCAGGTAAAATTTGGGGCTGATAGTGTGTATTAAACTCCCAGAATTCAGCGTAACGAGTGAGGCCTACTGAGACCAGGATTCAGGTAACATTTGGGTCTGATGGTGTGTATGATGAATCACCTCTATCTGGGCTATTACTGGACTACAGACCTCTACATGTACTGGGGAGGGGCAAGCAGGCACCTTTCTTATCTCTGCTTGGACTTCCTGCCTGATTTGTGCCTGGAGAGCTACCAACTGATCCATAGTTAGATCCTTAGGCATAACAGCTCTCCACCTTTGAAACCTCCTGGACACCTCATTCTCCTTGGTAGCCATACTACTTTTCTTTACAGGGATCTCATTGCCTGCTACCTGACCATGGACTCTTTGGGGCTGATGGTGTGTATGCAACTCCCAGAATTCAGTGTAAAATTGCAGGTACAATTTGGGACTGATGGTGTGTATGAAACTCACAGAATTCATCGTAACCAGTGAGGCCTACTGAGACCAGGATCCAGGTAAAATTTGGGGCTGATGGTGTGTATGAAACTCCCAGAATTCAGCATAACCAGTGAGGCCTGCTGAGACCAGGATCCAGGTAAAATTTGGGGCTGATGGTGTGTATGAAACTCCCAGAATTCAGCGTAACCAGTGAGTCCTACTGAGACCAGGATTCAGGTAAAATTTGGGGCTGATGGTGTGTATGAAACTCCCAGAATTCAGCGTAACCAGTGAGGCCTACTGAGACCAGGAGGCAGGTAAAATTTGGGGCTCATGGTGTGTATAAAACGCCCAGAATTCAGCGTAACCAGTGAGGCCTACTGAGACCAGGACGGAGGTAAAATTTGGGGCTGATGTTGTGTATAAAACGCCCAGTATTCAGCGTAACCAGTGAAGCCTACTGAGACCATGATGCAGGTAAAATTTGGGGCTGATAGTGTGTATTAAACACCCAGAATTCAGCATAACCAGTGAGGCCTACTGAGACCAGGATTCAGGTAAAATCTGGGGCTGATGGTATGTATGAAACTCCCAGAATTCAGCATAACCAGTGTTGTGGACGAAATTCATGAAAATGTATATTATGTCCATGCTGCATTCCTTTCCTTACAATATATATTATAAGATAAGGCACTAATTGCTTTTATTCTTTATTTCCTGGGAGTCTTAAGATGGCTACTGAGCTGTATCCTGGGAGTCCTAAGATGGCTACTGAACTATATCCTGAGAGTCCTAAGATGGCTACTGAGCTGTATCCTGGGAGTCCTAAGATGGCTACTGAATCATATCCGGGAGCTCCCAGATGACGTTCATATCCGTGACCAAATAAGGATATGAGCCCCGCCACCTTCCAGAGCCAATCAGAAGCTTCACATTAACTGACCATAATGACATCAACATCCGAGACCAAATATTGAAGGACCCTTCCTACCTTGTCAACCAATCAATAACTCACTCACTGTCTAACAATGAGTCGTACGATTGTTATATCTGATCAACTTATATTATATAAGTTGCTATGTTGTATTTGGCGGGGTTCGTTCATTGGGAAGAATACAAGAAGTTTTATACCAGAACTTTTGGGTCTGTGTAAATTCTTGTCTCTGTGTGCACACATGCCCAACAGACGGATGATTTGGACAGGAACAGATATTACATAATGGGATTATTTTTATCCATCCAAAACAATTGGCGCCCAACGTGGGGCCCTGGGTTGTGACAAACAGATAGCAGACAAGGAAGACTTTGGGATGATCTGTCGTGGCATAAAGGAGCCTGATCAACTCAACTCAGATATATGGTAAGGTTTAATGTTTTTAAAACCTTGCATATATATGAATAGTGCTGCTATAGATCTGCCACTTTGTCTTGGGCTGCTACTGAAGGCACCAAAAGTACAGATAAATTGCTTGCCCAGGGTCTACCTTGAAGAAATATCTGTACTGAATAATATCTGTTGCCTGTGTATGACTGTTGAGAGTGTGGGTCGAGTGATTGTGATTTCTTAGATATTGTGGTCAAGGACATACATGTTTGCTTGCGGCAGGTTTCAGGGACGGATTGGTAGTGTCCAAATAACACTATAGCCCTGAAATAGCCGTACGTACAGACGTGTAAGAGCATGTATGTGGGATGCAGACTTCAGGGACGGATTTATTGTGTCCGAATAACACGATAATTCTCTGAAGGCGTCAATTTTAACACACGACGGTGTGAGATTTTGAACTGCAATATTTTAAGAGTAAGAAATGTTCTGCAGAAAATGATAAATATTACTGTGATCTGTTTTTGCTGGTTGTGATGCATGTTTTAATGAGAAATGTAGTTTAGAATTTCTCTCCCTGTACATTGAAGCTGAAAGTTGATTTCTGTGCAGCTGTGTGTATGCTTCGACCTTGAATCAGTCTGTGAAAAGAAATTCCTCACCCCCTCCCATCTCGTTAATTCTTTTAAGGACGTATCTTAGTTAAGAGAATTCTTTCTATTTTAATGCTTAAGGTCGTATGAAATAACTGTCATATTTCTATTCATGTTTTCATGATGTTGTTAGATTTTGCTTACGAGAAGTAAATGTTTGTGTGAAAGTAGGTGTGTCCTGGGAGGAGATTGATTTAAAAAGTAAATAGTTCAAGATATATACACAGAATTAGACTTTGAGACTGCACCTCGAATAGGTATCTCAAAGGAAACAGTACCTTAGGATTTTAATGGTTATGTAACAATCATCAGAGGTGTCAATGAACACACCTTAGACAGGTATGTTGGGTTTTCTGATTATTGAACCAAGAAATAATCTCCATAAGATCTGCAATGTAATGGGAGATTATTTTGTTTGAATGCATTACATGTAACAGTTTGCATATTTCTATGTGTTTGTGAGTATATATATATGTATATATGTATGTATATGTGTGTATCCTTTCTTTACTCGATACTGTACTCTTTGGAGGGGGAGGTGATTGGTCTGCATTTTGAGAAGACATGTGGGAGGGACTGGCCCGCATTTTGAGAAGACGTGTGGGAGGGACTGGCCCACCCCCCCTCACGGTTAAGCATAGCAGACCACTCCCTTTCTAATCCCATCTTCTCTGTGTATATGTTAGTTTTTATGTGGAAATATGTCTGTCTGTATCATTGAGGGGAAATGAGAAGAAGGGAGGTTGCAGGCAGAAGAATGGTGGCTGGTTCTGGGTGGGAACCAAAGGTTGCTACAACATGACATGCTCCTACCTTTAAAGGTAAATAACATCTACTATACCACCGCTGCTGGAGTCAGTGCCCTGTATCCACTACTCATTGGCAATATTAATCTGTATTAAAAGGAAGATATAGGAGACATTCAATGTTTCATTAAGCTTTACTATGGAACAAGAAGTATACGAAAGAAAAAGTAAACGCAACGTTACTTTAGGATGTTTTTACTCCGAGACAATTTGTCTCCTTTACTGTTATTTTTAGATTCTCTGTGAAGCAGCTCCCCTGCTAGTCTCTGCTCATGTAAGTTAACTCCTACATGCCTGTCTGCAACGCTGATACAGAATTCTGTGATTTAATAATAACATGTGCTCCGGATGAAATAGCAAATCGGGCTATTAATTTGTCAGATATTACACAGGATAAAGCAGTCAGTGGTAATATATCATTCCAGACACGAGTCTCAGATGCTAGGAGCAGCCTTTGTGGAGGGATTGAAGAGAATCCATCAGGAAAGATTTATTAACATCTCGTCCTGAATACAAGGTGTTGCCATTAGAGACTTTGTTATTAGTTGCTAAAAAGGGCGTGAGTTCTCACAAGGTAATAAGGAGACTACACACATTATGGTCTTCTGAGCAGAAGGAGACAGAGCCAACAAGAACAAGAAAGTGTTTTAATTGTAACAAAGTTGGACACCTTAGGGTTTCACCAGTTATGGTGAAGTTAAAACCAGTAACTGAAATAGCACAAGAAACTGGTATCTCATGTCCAGAAAGTCTCCCTATAGCACTGTTAAGCGTGGGGTACACCCCTGGAAGGAAGTTTTCTCTGTCCCCTCATGAGATCCTATTTGGGTCTGCTTCTACATTAGGGTGTTATTATCCTCAGCAATTGAAATTTAAATCTGATGTATTTGTTGATTATGTGATTGCTATTTCTCAAGCACTGACTAAAATATATGAAAACGTGTTTTCTTCTATTCCAGATCTGGAAGTAGACACTGGTACTCATCAACTACTTCCTGGAGATTTGTGAGAAAGAATCCCTGGAATCCAGATATGATGGTCCCTTTCAAGTTCTTCTAATTGCTGCACCGTCAGTTAAACTTGAAGGACGGCCTACTTGGATCCACACATCTCATTGCAAAAAAAAAAGTTTCAGCACCAGACCCATAGCAACCAACATCATGATGATCATAACACATGTCCTTTCCTGTCTGTTCTTAACTAAAGTAGAACCTTCTGCATTCATTAGTGAGAAGAAAGATGGCCATGGAATGTCATGATGTTTATCGTCATACCTTGTTCTGACCGGGATCTGGAATACAAACACACAAATAATATATTAGTGGAAGCCTTACATATGCCATATGAGCAGCCACCAACAGATGCAGGTATGTCGGCACACATGTTATGCATTGGGATCTCGTACAAGCTAACCATCTGTCAGATGATAATGATGGCCCAGACTAATTTATCCTGATGTGGGAATATTAGGATTAGTATAATTATCATTTATTTGTATTGTGCAAACATATTCCGTGGCGCTGTACAGGGGAGAAGAACACGAAAATATACAGTATGTAATATTGCCAACGCCAGAAAATGGAGGGCCCTGTTTTGAGCGTAAAGTCTGTTGATAACTGATTTCTTCCCAAAGGCCCCCACAAGATTCGAAAATCACCACTTCCAAGCTAAAGGTAATGGACATGGGGAAGAGTAGATAAGGAATAGCAAGGTTAATAAGTAAGTGAGAGATACATAGGAAGGAGGTTGTGTCAAGTAGAAAGATATGCATTAGTCGGAGAGGAAAGGGTTCAGATGTAAAGTGCGATGCACTATTATGTAATAAGGTATCTGCCCCATGTGGACAGATAATGTAATCTGCAGATGGGACAGTCAGGAGACACATAGTTTAACCACAGCTTGAGTAAGATTAGCTGATGGGCGAATAAAAGGAGAGAGGGGGTCATGAGAGTTGAAATGAAAATATTGGAGACAAAAAAGGGAAAAGTAAAGAAGAGTCTGAGGAAAATGCAGGGGATGTGAGGAAGAAGACAAGAGAAAACATAGTGTAAAGGGTTAATTGGAATAGTTAGCAGAAGTTGCTAATTGGTCATGTGTCGAAGACTTGTGTGACTCAATAAATTAAGGGTAAACAGGGGTTGGTGGGATGAGGAGAGAGACAGACAGACAGACAGAGAGAGAGAGAGACAGAGAGACCAGTGCAGCCTGTTATAGAAATGGAAGATCCCAACTATCACATATTGATACATGTTCGGACATCCACATGTGGTTCTCTACCTTGGATAGATCAAGTGGAGTATTCAACGAAGAGATCTGTTCCCCCAGGACACGTCTGCATGGTCCGATAAACATTTCAGATCGCTTCAGCAATACATAGGGGATGTCTTGGGGAAAAGAAAGTTAGGCCTACATTAATGGAGTTATTAGTCATTTCCTCTCATGCATACATGCACATGTTTCCCGCAAATACTCACTTACAATGTAGACGACATTGATGTAGCTGATGTTCTGTTGCTGTACAGGTCGTTTCCCATGTCTGTGTGGGTAAACAATGTGTTGACACACGGCAACAGTTCTGTAATGGCAATATGATGAGATGAGTCACACAATCCATATAATATATTGCACAATGATTCCTAGTTAACACATCCTTGAGATTATTCCTGTTATCTGACTGAGAATGCTTTTACCAGCATTCGCTGACAAAGAACTGGAGAGATCCCCTCTTTGCATTCCATGAGGTACATTTATTATGGTTTACAATATGCTGGTATGTTCATATATCCAGATTGCTAGGCATTGCATTGACCTCCATGGGATGTGGAATAGCATGATCAGACAATGGGAACATTACTGTTTTGTGAAGATGTTTTCAAATACGATTGTGAGGCCTATATCCATTGACATTGTGGAATATATCATACCATCCATTTAGCTTAGCTTCTTGAGGTTGGCAGATATCAATATATATGATGTGTATGGGAATGTGCGCATACTTACCATTAACGGATATCAGAGCAGGCTGTATTTGATCCAGTATTAAGAATGCGTCACGAGACATATGTTACATCACAAAGCTATCCTCTACTGTGTACTGTTGGATATTCTGAAAGACAATGGGGAAGGAGAAAAGAGATGTATTAGTAACCATAATCAAGGTACATTATAGTTGGTTGTTATTAGTTTCAGACTTACATGGGAAGTACTCCCGAATGACGTGGGCACGTAGTTGCGACCCCTGAATGTTATCCTCACCAGGGGGAGGTACTGGATGCTCCGCTGGTTCAAGCGGAGCATCATCAATGTTCCCCAGACAGTTTGCCTGTACTGCTATATTGTGCAGACAACAGCAGGCCATGATGATGTGACAAACCTTCACTGGTGTATACTGTAGCGCCCCGCCAGTGGAATGTAAACATCTGAAGCGCATCTGGTAGTTAGAGATGTCGCAAATAGTTCACCGGCGGATTGTTCCCGGCGAACATAGCATATTCGCTTTCGCGGCGAACAGCGAACATATGCGAGATTCGACCCGCCCCCAATACTTTATCATTGAGCAAACTTTGACCCTGCATGTCACAGTCAGCAGACACATTCCAGCCAATCAGCAGCATACACACCCTTCCACACCCTTCTACCTCATGGACAGCAGTCATTTTGGAATCATAACTAACTTGCAGTCTTACTGAGAGGAGGCTGAGTGTAGGTGCTGCTGATTGAATAGGGAAATCAATAGCTAGGCAAGTTTATTCAGTGTCCAGTGCAGTGCTGAAGGACTCATCAGATCTCTGCTGTAAACTCAGCACCCCAAAAAGCCCTTTTTAGGGCTATAACATCATTTTATTTTCTTCGTTTTTTTTTGGAGTAATCTAACTTCATTTGCCTGTCTCCCTGCTAGCCCCTGCTTGCAAGTGTGTGTGTCAGGCTCACAGCTTATACTGTGTGTGCACAACGCATACAATATAATATTGTTTACTAGTTGTCTGCTTTTAAAAAAACAAACTTTTATTTTCTTAAATCTAAGTGCATTTGACTGACCGTCAATCAAAGTTCATTTTCTTGACCGCTACCCATAGTGTGTGTCTTGCTTACAAGTACTGCGCCAAGTTCAACCAATCCAATCTAGTTGAGGTACCAACAGTCCACATTTAAAAAACCCAAACTTTTATTTTCTTAAATCTAAGTGCATTTGACTGACCGTCAATCAAAGTTCATTTTCTTGACCGCTACCCATAGTGTGTGTCTTGCTTACAAGTACTGTGCCAAGTTCAACCAATCCAGTCTAGTTGGGGTACCAACAGTCCACATTTAAAAAACCCAAACTTTTTTTTAATTAAATCTAAGTGCATTTGCATAACCGTCAATCAAAGTTCATTTGCTTGACCGCTACCCATAGTGTGTGTCTTGCTTACAAGTACTGTGCCAAGTTCAACCAATCCAATCGAGTTGGGGTACCAACAGTCCACATTTAAAAAACCCAAACTTTTATTTTCTTAAATCTAAGTGCATTTGCATAACCGTCAATCAAAGTTAATTTGCTTGACCGCTACCCATAGTGTGTGTCTTGCTTACAAGTACTGTGCCAAGTTCAACCAATCCAGTCTAGTTGGGGTAAAAACAGTCCACATAAAAAAAAAAATGACAGACAGAGGCGGGACACCAAGCAGAGGCCGTCGTGGTCGTGGTGCTGTGATTCCCTTTGGCCCTACAATAATGCCCAGTGTTCAGAGGCCAGTTACCCTGAACTTGAAAAGTTCAGAGGACGTAGTTGACTGGCTAACACAGGACACCCAATCTTCTACAGCTACCGCTTGGAACATTGACGCACCATCCTCCTCCAGCTTAGCTTCGGGCACCTCTCAAGTTACCACTCACCCGCCTGCCGCCACCACCAACACTAGTACCACAGCCAATTCAATTGATCAGTCAGAAGAGTTATTTACACATCAGTTTGAAGAAATGAGTGATGTGCAGCCATTATTGCCAGAGAATGTAGATAACAGGGATATGTCTCAGTCAGGCAGCATTACACACATGTACGTACGATGTGATGATGATGATGATGATGATGTACCCGCTGCTGCTTCCTTTGTTCAGTTGTCATATACAAGTGAGGCTGCCTCTGACAACAGCGATGTCATTTGCAACCTGTGCCAAAAGAAACTGAGTCGTGGGAAGTCCAACACCCACCTAGGTACAACTGCTTTGCGAAGGCACATGATGTCACATCACAAACGCCAATGGGATCAACACATGAGTACAAGCAGCACACAAACTCAAAGACGCCATCCTCCTCCTGGTCCAGCATCTTCATCCACATCAACCACTGCTGTCCTCCTTGCCCCCTCTCAACTCTCCACCACTCCGTCTCTCGCCTCTTTCTGTTCCTGCTCATCTCCCCACAGTCAGGTGTCTGTCAAGGGCATGTTTGAGTGTAAGAAACCAATGCCACAAAGTCACCCCCTTGCCCGGCGTCTGACAGCTGGCTTGTCTGAACTCTTGGCCCGCCAGCTTTTACCATACAAGCTGGTGGAGTCTGAGGCGTTCAAAACGTTTTTAGCGATTGGGATACCGCAGTGGAAGGTACCCGGCCGAAATTTCTTTGCCCAAAAGGCAATCCCCAACCTGTACTCAATTGTGCAAAAGGAAGTAATGGCATCTCTGGCACACAGTGTTGGGGCAAGGGTCCATCTGACCACTGATACCTGGTCTGCAAAGCATGGTCAGGGCAGGTATATCACCTACACTGCGCATTGGGCAAACCTGCTGACGCCTGCCAAGCATGGAATGCGTGGCTCTGCAGAGGAGTTGGTGACACCGCCACGACTTGCAGGCAGGCCTGCTGCCACCTCCTCTACTCCTCCTACTCCATCCTCTTCCATAACCTCCTCAGCTGAGTCCTCTTCTGCTGCTGCGTCTTGCTCCACATCAACGGCACCCCCCCAGCTCCCCAGATACAATTCCACATCCCGGATACGGCAGTGTCATGCCGTCTTGGGGTTGACTTGCCTCAAAGCAGAGAGTCACACCGGGCCAGCACTCCTGTCCGCCCTGAATGCACAGGTGGATCAATGGCTGACCCCGCACCAACTAGATATTGGCAAAGTGGCTTGTGACAACAGAAGAAATTTGTTGGCGGCATTGAATTTGGGCAAGTTGACGCATGTGCCGTGCATGGCACATGTGTGTAATCTGATCGTACAACGCTTTGTCCATAAGTATCCAGGCTTACAGTACGTCCTGAAGCAGGCCAGAAAGGTGTGTGGCCATTTCAGGCATTCCTACACGGCCATGGCGCACTTTTCAGATATCCAGCGGCGAAACAACATGCCAGTGAGGCGCTTGATTTGTGACAGCCCCACACGTTGGAATTACAACACTCCTAATGTTCGACCGCATGCTCCAACAAGAAAAAGCCATTAACGAGTATTTGTATGACCGGGGTGCTAGGACAGCCTCTGTGGAGCTGGGGATTTTTTTGTCACGTTACTGGACGCTCATGCGCAATGCCTGTAGGCTCATGCGTCCTTTTGAGGAGGTGACAAACCTTGTCAGTCGCACCGAAGGCACCATCAGCGACATCATACCATTTGTTTTATTCCTGGAGCGTGCCCTGCGAAGAGTGCTGGATCAGGCCTTAGATGAGCGTGACGAGGAAGAGGAAGAGTTGTGGTCACCATCACCACCAGAAACAGCCTTATCAGCATCGCTTGCTGGACCTGCAGGAACGCTGGAAGAGGATTGTGAGGAAGAGGAGTCAGAGGAGGAATGTGGCTTTGAGGGGGAGGAGGAAGACCAATCACAACAAGCATCCCAGGGTGCTCGTTGTCACCTATCTGGTACCCGTGGTGTTGTACGTGACTGGGGGGAAGAACATATCTTCAGCGAGATCACTGAGGACGAGGAATGGGACATGACTAGCTCGGCATCCAACCTTGTGCAAATGGGGTCTTACATGTTGTCGTGCCTGACGCAGGACCCTCGTATAAAAAGGCTGAAGGGGAACGACCTGTACTGGGTGTGCACGCTACTAGACCCCTGGTATAAGCAGAAAGTGCCTGATTTGTTACCAAATTACCGCAAGTCAGAAAGGATGCAGCAGGTCCAAAACGAATTAACAAGTATGCTTTACACAGCATATAAGGGTGATGTCACAGCACAAGGGCAATATAACAGGGTTCGAGGTGAAAGTAATCCACCTCCCACGACCACACCGGTAAGGACAGGACGTTTAAAAGACGTGTTGTTGATGGAGGACATGCGGACCTTTTTCCGTCCTACGCATCGCATCAGCCCTTGGGGATCCACCCTCAGAGAACGACTTGACCGACAGGTAGCAGACTACCTCGCCATAACTGCAGATATCGACACTCTGAGGAGCGATGAACCCCTTGACTACTGGGTATGCAGGCTAGACCTGTGGCCTTAGCTATCCCAATTTGCAATTGAACTTCTGGCCTGCCCCGCTTCAAGTGTCCTGTCAGAAAGGACCTTCAGTGCAGCAGGAGGTTTTGTCACTGAGAAGAGAAGTCGCCTAGGGCAAAAAAGTCTAGATTGCCTCACCTTTATAAAGATGAATGAGGGATGGATCCCGAAGGGACTGACACTGGGCGATACATTCGACTGAAAAAGGCCTGATGAGATGAGCTGCCTTCGGCTATAAATGGTCCACACGCTGCTGTATGTTATCTGTGAATGCCGGATGACTTGCGTGAATTATCCGCCACCAACTAGGGTTCAAGAAGAGGCAATGTTTTATGGCACTTTCTGCCTGGGGAATAAAGGTAAATTTTTCTGGCCGCTGCATTAGCAGCGGCTGCAACAATACCTAATTTTTGAATTTCAATTTTTATGCCAGAAGGCGTACGGCATGTAATGGAAAAGAAAGCATATTGAACAGTCTTGCATAACACAACAGTTGTGCAAAAATACATATTTACAATGAAGACATTTTGTTAAAATTAGGTGGCTAGGCCTTCTTTTTTTTACTTTTTTGGTTAATACATTTTCTTTTTTTTTTAAAGAAACCTAAGACATGGTAAAACAGACAATAGTAAAGAGTATATCAGCAGTTAACACCAAAGTCCTATTATCTATCATCACTCCAGCAGTAGCTTATTATTTACAATATCTAACCTGCTCAATCGCCCTTGGATTACCCTAGGGCAGGCTTCAGTAGGCGACCTCTCCTTTCCTCGGATGATTTTGCCGCCGGTTGCTTCTGAAGGGTCTCCTCCAGGGCTCCCCCACTCTGGTCCTTCTCCCCGAGTCGCTTCAACCATTAACAAATGTTTTATTATATTAGGGGGGCACTAAATGGGGATGTTATCCAGGGATCCCAAATTGTCTGGAACTGGGTGATTCTATCCAAGACTACATGGTTAAATCTCTCGTTGAGCAGTAAATATTTGATTTTTTTTATTAGTTCCTGAAATTTTTTATTTGGGGTTTTCCAACTACTAGCTATGTGTATTTTTTCTTTCAAAAAATATTTTATTAGGTCAATCTTAAACATTTTAGAAGCTAGTAAGCATGTTTCTTCCCATAGTCTTATGACTGCCGAACACTCCCACCAGACATGAATAAATGTAGCCTCATTACCACTGTTCCTAAAACATGAGCTGCTCCATTTTGGATCCCGTTTATTAGCTTAAAAGGAGTAATATATGTCCTGTGTAGGACCTTTATTGAAGTCTCAAGCAAACTATAATTTAAAGATCCCCTACTTAAGCCTTGCCAACTTTTATCCCATGTGCTATCTGCCAACTCGGTGCCCAAATCCCTCTCCCAGGCTTTGGTATAGTCTGGTTTGTTTGCCCATGAGCTTTCATTAAATAGTTCATACATGAGGCTAATAATACCAGGCTGAAAGGGGGAATCCCCACATTTTTTGAGTAGCCAGTTGTTTCTTTGGGGGGTTCCCCTACCACTTATCGTATATATAAAATGATGTATCCTGCAAAAATTATAGTGTTCAGCCAGGGGTAAATTGTATCTATCTCTCACCCACTCAAAGGTCATTATTTTGTCATCATGCCACCATGGACCAACCCTTAGTAGGTTCTGAGACTTCCACCAACTGAGAGAGCTTTCCGGAAGATGTATCTTAAAGTGGGGATTGGGTACGATAGGGGTAAGATCTGATACCCGAGTGTCCAGGTTTTGTGTCCAGTTCATCTCCGTCCATGTTTTTAATGAGTGCTTAATCAATGGGTTTTTCAAGTTTCTCAAAAAAGTATACAGGCCTGGAATCCATATTACTGTATCCCATGTATAAGGTGACATGCTTACATTTTCCATAAATACCCAGAGCGGCTGATGTGTTTTGGAGAATGCGCCAGAGGAATGAAAGCCAGCTGCGCTGCCTTGTAATACAGTTTGAGATTCGGGTCCCTACCCTCTTTTGGAAAGACTATGAGGTCGGCCTGATTCAATTAAGGGGGCATAGGTTCTCCATTTAGTATAGCGTTAAACAAAGATGTTAGGTGCGGGGGTAAGCAAGGGCTCAAATTTCTTATAGTACAGATGAGTAAAACCGTCTGGCCCTGGGGACTTGCCAAATTTAAGATCTTGGATTGTAGATTTAACTTCCTCTTGGGATATGTCTAGGTTCAAGCTGTCCAATTGAGGTACAGGTATTTTGTGGACTTCTTGCTGTAGTAGGAAGGACTCTATGTCAGATCCGCTGCAGCGGGATTGGGATGAATATATGGTCTGATCGAAGTTTTGAAATGTTTCTTGGATAGCATTGGGGCTAAAGGAGGTTTGGCCATCAGGTAGTCTAAAGATACCGTATATTATGTCCTCTCTTGGGGGGTAAAGACACTAATAATTTCTCTAATAAAATTCTGCTTTTTTTTTTTGTGGGCAAGGTCCCTGGTTAGCCCCTTGGGTTATCTGTTAAAAAGAGTGGTGCAGAGACTGTGGGGGCTGTTAGCCTCCTTGTCCCTGTGTGGCCGTTTAGAATCCCTGCTACTGCATGTTTCAGCTTTATTAAAGTGTAATTGTACAGCGTTTGACTCAAGTAGCTGCCTGTGCTGGGTCAGTTTGGCTTAATTGCTGGGCCCTTTTCCTGCCAAGATGGCGACCGTCAGTCCATGGGCCTCTATGTCCCCTTCACTACCTTTGTCCCCGCTTGTGTGCTTATTTGGGATGGCCCCCTTTTATATCTCCGGCCCGTGGCCTTGTAAGGGTCGCCCCCTCAATCTCTGAGTGTGGATATGCAGGGATGGGGCGTTGAATCAGGCCTACCTTCTTCTCTGCTCGCTGCAAGATCAACAATACCTAATTTTTCAGGCATGTGTACATGCCTAATTTTTCTGGCCTCTGGTGCTGCACTGTGGCTTCAACAACCAAACCCCCAAAAAAGGCACATAACAGGGATCAAACTGATAGGAGTAGTACTACTTAACACACCACTCATATCTGGTGTAACAGTAGTGTACATTTAAAACAAAAACAAAATTCTTCTTTAATAGATTGCATAGCAGTTAGTTGTCTGCAAGCGTGTGTGTCAGACCTACATCGTCTACTCTACCAACTTCTGCAAGTGCACAGTGACACTCATATCTGTTGTCACAGTAGCTTGGACGCATAGTACCGATCTGTCAAAACCTGTAATGATGAATTTAGGTCTAGAGTAGCCTGGTTCCCTTATCCTCTACAGGTTGAGACCTAATATTTGGGTGACTCCAGACCAACACATGAGTACAAGCAGCACACAAACTCAAAGCCGCCATCCTCCTCCTGGTGCAGCATCATAAGCCACATCAACCACTGCTGTCCTCCTTGCCCCCTCTCAACCATCCGCCACTCCGTCTCTCGCCTTGAGCAGTTCCTGCTCATCTGCCCATAGTCAGGTGCCTGTAATGGACATGTTTGAGCGTAAGAAGCTAATGTCACAAAGTGCCCCAAAATTGAAGTGATACAACCAACAAAGCATCTTTTTCCATCTCCTGGTTCTAAAAATCCAGGCCTTATACACGCCCCCTGATAGGTGACGTAACAAGTATTAAACTGATAAGAGTAGTACTTACAAACACGCCACTCCTATCTGGTGCCACCTTTGACTGCACGTGCCGTGCCCCAAAATTGAAGTGATACGACCAACAAAGCATCTTTTTCCATCTCCTGGTTCTAAAAATCCAGGCCTTATACACGCCCCCTGATAGGTGACGTAACAAGTATTAAACTGATAAGAGTAGTACTTACAAACACGCCACTCCTATCTGGTGCCACCTTTGACTGCACGTGCCGTGCCCCAAAATTGAAGTGATTCGACCAACAAAGCATCTTTTTCCATCTCCTGGTTCTAAAAATCCAGGCCTTATACACGCTCCCTGATAGGTGACGTAACAAGTATTAAACTGATAAGAGTAGTACTTACAAACACGCCACTCCTATCTGGTGCCACCTTTGACTGCACATGCCGTGCCCCAAAATTGAAGTGATACGACCAACAAAGCATCTTTTTCCATCTCCTGGTTCTAAAAATCCAGGCCTTATACACGCCCCCTGATAGGTGACGTAACAAGTATTAAACTGATAAGAGTAGTACCTACAAACACGCCACTCCTATCTGGTGCCTCCTTTGACTGCACGTGCCGTGCCCCAAAATTGAAGTGATACGACCAACAAAGCATCTTTTTCCATCTCCTGGTTCTAAAAATCCAGGCCTTATACACGCCCCCTGATAGGTGCTGTAACAGGTATTAAACTTATAAGAGTAGTACTTACAAACACGCCACTCCTATCTGGTGGCACCTTTGATTGCACGTGCCGTGCCCCAAAATTGAAGTGATACGACCAACAAAGCATCTTTTTCCATCTCCTGGTTCTAAAAATCCAGGCCTTATACACGCCCCCTGATAGGTGACGTAACAAGTATTAAACTGATAAGAGTAGTACTTACAAACACGCCACTCCTATCTGGTGGCACCTTTGATTGCACGTGCCGTGCCCCAAAATTGAAGTGATACGACCAACAAAGCATCTTTTTACATCTCTCGGTTCTAAAAATCCAGGCCTTATACACGCCCCCTGATAGGTGACGTAACAAGTATTAAACTGATAAGAGTAGTACTTACAAACACGCCACTCCTATCTGGTGGCACCTTTGATTAAACGTGCCGTGCCCCAAAATTGAAGTGATACGACCAACAAAGCATCTTTTTCCATCTCCTGGTTCTAAAAATCCAGGCCTTATACACGCCCCCTAATATGTGCTGTAACAGGTTTTAAACTGCTAAGAGTAGTACTTACAAACACGCCACTCCTATCTGGTGGCACCTTTGATTACACGTGCCGTGCCCCAAAATTGAAGTGATACGACCAACAAAGCATCTTTTTCCATCTCCTGGTTCTAAAATTCCAGGCCTTATACACGCCCCCTGATATGTGCTGTAACAGGTTTTAAACTGCTAAGAGTAGTACTTACAAACACGCCACTCCTATCTGGTGGCACCTTTGATTACACGTGCCGTGCCCCAAAATTGAAGTGATATGACCAACAAAGCATCTTTTTCCATCTCCTGGTTCTAAAAATCCAGGCCTTATACACGCCCCCTGATATGTGCTGTAACAGGTTTTAAACTGCTAAAAGTAGTACTACTTAACACACCTTATAATAATGCAGAGAGAGGCAATGCAGTGAGAGGAGTCTGAAGAAGAGGAGTCAGAGGATGAAGTTGGCTTTGAGGAGGTGGAAGACCAAACACAGCAGGCGTCCCAAGGGGCTTGTTGTCACCTTTCGGGGACCCTTGGTGTTGTACGTGGCTGGGTGGAGGAAGAGACCTTCAATGACATCAGTGAGGACAAGGAACGGGACATGGCAACCTTGTGCAAATGGGGAGTTTGCGGTTGTGCAAATGGACTGTTTGTGGTTGTTTGCGGTGCGTTAAACGGGGAGTTTAGTCTGTCACTGTGAAGCGGGCCTAACCCTTACACTACCTGATCGATACAACATCATACCTGTTTTAAAGCACGTTATTCCAAACAATTTAGGAATGTTAGGTAATTTATGCCCTTTATGGCTTAAAACCAGACTCTGCATCAACTATGTAATTTTCCATGGGAGTTTTGCCATGGATCCCCCTCCGGCATGCCACAGTCCAGGTGTTAGTCCCGTTGAAATAACTTTCCCATCACTATTGTGGCCAGAAAGAGTCCCTGTGGGTTTTAAAATTCGCCTGCCCATTGAATTCTATGGCGGTTCGCCGATGTTCGCCGGTTCGCGAACATTTGCGGCGGATCGCGTTCGCGGTTCGCGAACCGAAAATGTTACGTTCGCGACATCACTACTGGTAGTAGAAACATCACTTCTAGTGGAGGACGGGTATTGCACTTTAGGAATGGCACTACAGTTCTTCAATCGCCTCACTCAATTTATTTCCTCCAATTCCCTACTTGACCCCTTCCAACCTGGTTTCCGGGCCCAACACTCTACAGAAACAGCCCTTACAAAAGTCACTAATGACTTGCTAACCGCCAAATCAAAGGGTCACTACTCTATTCTAATTCTCCTGGATCTCTCTGCTGCCTTCGATACAGTTGACCACCCTCTTCTAATCCAAACTCTCCGCTCTTTTGGCATCCAGGACACAGCTCTTTCATGGTTCACATCCTATCTTAAAGATCGTACATTTAGTTTCTCCTTCTCTGGCACCTCTTCTTCACCTCTCCCTCTGTCTGTTGGCGTTCCCGAAGGTTCTGTCCTAGGCCCCCTCCTCTTCTCCGTCTACACCTCCTCCCTTGGCACCCTTATAAAATCCTTTGGATTTCAGTATCATCTCTATGCAGATGATACTCAAATCTACCTCTCTGCACCTGATCTATCCCCCTCTCTTTTAGCTCAAGTTTCCAACTGCCTCTCTAGCATATCCTCCTAGATGTCCACCCGTCAACTCAAACTCAACATGTCTAAGACTGAACTTCTAATCTTTCCACCCTCTACTACAGCTTCCACACCTCAAATATCTCTCACTGTTGACAACACCATCATCACCCCTACCTCCCAGTCCCGTTGTCTTGGGGTTCTACTGGATCCCGCCCTCTCTTTTATTCCTCACATCCAAGCAATAACAAAATCATGTCAGTTTCCCCTAAAAAACATCTCCAAAATTTGTCATTATCTTACAGAAGACACAGCTAAAATTCTAACTCACTCTCTTATCATCTCTCGACTCGACTACTGCAATTCCCTCCTTGCTGGCCTCCCCATCTCTCGTCTGTCTCCCCTCCAATCCATAATAATCGCCTCTGCTAGACTCATCTTCAATACCAAACGATCAGTGTCTGCAGCTCCTCTCTGTCAATCACTCCCCTGGCTTCCCATAGCTTCCTGAATCAAATTTAAAATCATGACCCTAACATATAAAGCCCTCAACAACAGTGCACCCCCTTATATCTCTGCTCTTGTTTCAAAATACTCTCCCAACCGTCCCCTTCGTTCTGCTAACGACCTTCTTCTTTCCTCCTCTCTCATCACCTCCTCTTACTCCCATCTTCAAGACTTTTCTCATGCTTCCCCATCTTTTTGGAACTCCTTGCTCCACTCCATTATATTATCTTCCTGCCTCAAAGCCTTTAAGAAATTATTAAAAACACACCTGTTTAAAAAATCTTATCACCTTCAGCCTTAACATGTACAACTGAACATTCCACAGCTTAATAAAACTCCCACCCAAAATCTACAGTACAACACACAGACCCCTCCACTTTACTGAACCAATTGCTTTCAATTGCATTTGTCACCCTCTTGTATCACACATAAACCCTTAGGGCCCTATTAAATTCTCCCTCGTAGTTCTCTCGGTGCTCGCAAAAGGCAGTTTTCCTGCTGTTTGCGAGAACCGAATCTCTCGCAGCCTGCCTTACGATATGACTGCGAGAAAATGGCCGAGAATAGGCTCCGAGAGAGCTACGTAGCCTTAAATCTATGCACGAGTCTCGCATATCGTAAGAATCCCTACGTGGACAAAAAGTCCACGCAAGGGATCCGAAAGCCTCTACGTGCTGCCTCAGAACAGCCCGAGACAGCAGTGTGAGGCTCCCCCCTGCACCCTATACACATCCCCATGCTGCAGGGGTCTCTATCAGGACCCCTGCAGCACCCCCACATTAACCCCTTGCAGCGGGGGTCCCCGATCTGCATAGATCACGCCCCCCGCTGCTTTTAAAACTTTTAAATTCCCCGCCGCGGCTCCTTAAAGGGACCGCGGCACACTATTACCCAATCCCGGCCGCGGCACTTAAAATTAACCCCCCTCTATGCTGGGGGTCCCCATCGGGACCCCCGAAGTGTCCCCACATAAACCCCCTGCAGCGGGGGGCCCCGATCGGCACCGATCGTGACCCTGCTGCAATTCAATTTTAAATTTCCCGCCTCGCGGGTCCTCAAAGGACCGTAAAGGTCCTGAAAGGACTCGCACTAAAAATATTAACCCCAGGCAACTATAATTACCCCATTAATTCATGATGGTCAATCCAGACCACCATAAGGCCTAAATTAACCCATTAACTCATGATGGTCAATCCAGACCACCATAAGGCCTAAATTAACCCATTAACTCATGATGGTCAATCCAGACCACCATAAGGCCTAAATTAACCCATTAACTCATGGTGGTCAATACAGACCACCATAAGGCCTAAATTAACCCATTAACTCATGATGGTCAATCCAGACCACCATAAGGCCTAAATTAACCCATTAACTCATGGTGGTCAATCCAGACCACCATAAGGCCTAAATTAACCCATTAACTCATGATGGTCAATCCAGACCACCATAAGGCCTAAATTAACCCATTAACTCATGATGGTCAATACAGACCACCATAAGGCCTAAATTAACCCATTAACTCATGATGGTCAATCCAGACCACCATAAGGCCTAAATTAACCCATTAACTCATGATGGTCAATCCAGACCACCATAAGGCCTAAATTAACCCATTAACTCATGATGGTCAATCCAGACCACCATAAGGCCTAAATTAACCCATTAACTCATGATGGTCAATCCAGACCACCATAAGGCCTAAATTAACCCATTAACTCATGATGGTCAATCCAGACCACCATAAGGCCTAAATTAACCCATTAACTCATGGTGGTCAATCCAGACCACCATAAGGCCTAAATTAACCCATTAACTCATGATGGTCAATCCAGACCACCATAAGGCTCTATTTAACCCCATCAGTCCCATAAGGGTATATTATTACCATTATGGGCCTGTTACAACCCAACATTAACCACATAAGTGCCATGATGGTCCTCAAGGACCATCATGACACTAACTACAAACACTACACTATAACCCCCAATAAACCATTTAATCTAAACTAACCCCCCTCTACACTAATCTATTAACACTTACACTACCTACCTACACTACCTACCCCCTAATAAACCTCCCCAACACTCTTATTACAAAAAACAAAAAACCTACAGCACAGAAAACAAAAAACCTACAGTACAAAAAACAAAAAAACCTACAGTACAGAAAAAAAAACAATTACAACCCCACCCCTCACTACAGAAAACAAAAAAATACATTACAACCCCACCCCCCACTACAGAAAATAAAAAAATTACAAACCTGAAAAGGAAGGACAGATAAACACAATACAATACATACATATAATACATTACATACATTACATACAATACATGACATTACATATAATATATTACATATAATATATTACATATAATATATTACATATAAACATTACATATAATACATTACATACAATACATGACATTACATATAATATATTAAATATAATATATTACATATAATATATTACATATAATACATTACATACATGACATTACATACATTACATATAATATATTACATATAATATATTACATATAATACATTACATACATTTCATACAATACATGACATTACATACATTACATATAATATATTACATATAATATATTACATATAATACATTACATACATTACATACAATACATGACATTACATACATTACATATAATATATTACATATAATATATTACATATAATATATTACATATAGTCCTAATCAAATACCCCCTATCTATCTAACATACAATCTATTTAATTTAAAATAAATCCTAACTATATCAAATACATCCCCCTATCTATCTAATATACAAAAAATCCTAACTACATACACAGACCCTTATTCTAAAATAAAATAAAATAATTACAGTCCTAACTACATACACAGACCCTAATTCTAAGCTAAAATCAATAAATTAAGACCACTTACCTTTAAGATGTTGCTTCAGATCACTAACCTATGGGTCAAACAAAAAAGAAAAATTAGTACAAAACATTAACATCAAATAAATAAACATTCTATACATTCTAAATATTCAACTCACCTTTACAGCATGTCCAGTCACTGTTTAGCTCTTTCGGCGTGGCCCTGTTAAAAAAAAAAACACAATACATGAATACATGAATACAATATATAAACAATAAATAAAATACACAAATAAACATCTTAATATACATTTAACTTACCTCCCAGCGATGTCCCCGGCCTTCTCTCCTTCAGCCCCGGCTGGGCCGCGGAACCATCCGCGCTCTAAAAAAAAACAAAGAAAAAAAACTAACGGAGGTCTGCACTGGCAGACCTCCCCGACGCTAATGAACCTCCCGGAGTCGTTTCCGGGAGGAAATTGGCATTGGCGGCTTGTGATTGGCTGAAAAAGCTGTCTATCAATTTCAGCCAATCAAAAGTCGTCAATGTGTGAGCCAATCAGGATGGGATACACCCCAATATCCCACACTGATTGGCTAAAACACTTGTCTATCTTTCTGGGAACCAATCACAACGCTCAGATGCCTTCAGCCAATCACTATGGGATACACCCCCACGGAGTGATTGGTAGAAGACATCTGCGCATCCTGATTGGCTCCTACATTGACGACTTTTGATTGGCTGACAGCTTTTTCAGCCAATCACAAGCCGACAATGCCAATTTCCTCCTGGAAACGACTCCGGGAGGTTCATTAGCGTCGGGGAGGTCTGCCAGTGCAGACCTCCGTTAGTTTTTTTTCTTTTTTTTTTTAGAGCGCGGATGGTTCCGCGGCCCAGCCGGGGCTGAAGGAGAGAAGGCCGGGGACATCGCGGGGAGGTAAGTTAAATGTATATTAAGATGTTTATTTGTGTATTTTATTTATTGTTTATATATTGTATTCATGTATTGTGTTTTTTTTTTTAACAGGGCCGCGCCGGAAGAGCTAAACAGTGACTGGACATGCTGTAAAGGTGAGTTGAATATTTAGAATGTATAGAATGTTTATTTATTTGATGTTAATGTTTTGTACTAATTTTTCTTTTTTGTTTGACCCATAGGTTAGTGATCTGAAGCAACATCTTAAAGGTAAGTGGTCTTAATTTATTGATTTTAGCTTAGAATTTGGGTCTGTGTATGTAGTTAGGATTTTTTGTATATTAGATAGATAGGGGGATGTATTTGATATAGTTAGGATTTATTTTAAATTAAATAGATTGTATGTTAGATAGATAGGGGGTATTTGATTAGGACTATATGTAATATATTATATGTAATATATTATATGTAATATATTATATGTAATGTATGTAATGTCATGTATTGTATGTAATGTATGTAATGTATTATATGTAATATATTATATGTAATATATTATATGTAATGTATGTAATGTCATGTATTGTATGAAATGTATGTAATGTATTATATGTAATATATTATATGTAATATATTATATGTAATGTATGTAATGTCATGTATTGTATGTAATGTATGTAATGTATTATATGTAATATATTATATGTAATATATTATATTTAATATATTATATGTAATGTCATGTATTGTATGTAATGTATTATATGTAATATATTATATGTAATATATTATATGTAATATATGTAATGTCATGTATTGTATGTAATGTATGTAATATATTATATGTAATATATTATATGTAATGTATGTAATGTCATGTATTGTATGAAATGTATGTAATGTATTATATGTAATATATTATATGTAATATATTATATGTAATGTCATTTATTGTATGTAATGTATTATATGTAATATATTATATGTAATATATTATATGTAATATATTATATGTAATATATTATATGTAATATATTATATGTAATATATTATATGTAATGTATGTAATGTCATGTATTGTATGTAATGTATGTAATGTATTATATGTAATATATTATATGTAATATATTATATGTAATGTATGTAATGTCATGTATTGTATGAAATGTATGTAATGTATTATATGTAATATATTATATGTAACTAGCGACTTGCCCGTCAAAAAATGACGGCAATGTGATGTATATGTTTGTCAAGTTGTTTAGTTATTAACATATATTTTTGACACTTGTAAGTATTTTAATATGAACGTGTATTTTTGTAAAATGTTGATGTAATGGTTTTTTAAAATGTAATTAGTATCTGAAGAATTGTTAACTTTAATATACATTGAATGAATAGGAAAGCAAAAAGTAAAAACCCTTCTTTAAACGTTGCGAATTTTAACATGAATTTTAAACTATATGTAAGCAATAACCATCAAAGTATATATTTTTAAACTTGAACTTTATTTTTTATGTAAGTTTAGAAGTTAACAAAACATTTGTTTAATTTTGAACATTATAAACAGGAACATAGTGAATACATTTTGTAACCTAATTTTTTATTAAAAGTATTAACATTTGAATGTAAAAACAATTGACATTTAAATTAATCAGTATTAAAATTCAATTTCTATCACAATAATTGTTAACTTGAATATACATTGAATGTAGAGGAAGGCATACAGTAAAACTCTTCTTAAAACGTACGTAATTAAAGTAATTTATTACTGAGCACATAAACTGGCGATAAACATTAATGTAGGTAGTAATCTTAAGATAACAGACAATATTTACATTGTGACTTAAAAGGTGCTTGACCTGTTAACATCCACTTTGTAATCTGTTGAATGAAATAACTTGAAAATATATTTTTTAAACTTGTAACATTAGAAACATTAACATAGTGACTTAACATTTTAACATAATTTTTACTAACAATGCAAGGCAAGTATTTTGTGAGGCAAATCATTCATAAACATGACTTCCATTAATTATGACTGAATTAAACAACCAATTGTTATGTATTTTGCAATGCTTTAAAAAAAATCTTGGCATCGTTAATTTCTATCCTTCAAAGTTATAGTACTTCATAGTAGACAATGTTTTTAGTAAAAATACGTCCATCTTCTAATAAATCACCTTGACTTTCATTGTTTTCAATGTAAACTTTAATAGCCTGTGGATTTTTGCACCGTGACAACGCAACGTACAATTGACCATGTGCAAAAACTGGTTCTTCCAAGAAAATACCCACAGATTTGAAAGTTTGACCTTGTGATTTATTAATGGTCATGGCAAATGCCATAATAATGGGAAATTGTCTTCTTTGAAGTATAAAAGGGAGACTACTTTCACTTGGTGCTAAATCTATTCTTGGTATGAAAACTCTCTCTCCTTTATGGGTCCCAGTTAAAATTTCAGCATCTATAAAATGGTCCTTTAATTGTTGAACAATTAATCTTGTGCCATTGCATAGGCCTTTTTTGGGGTTCATATTTCGCAGTAACATGATAATTGCACCTTTCTTTAGCTGCAAAATATGTGGTGGCATTCCAGAAGGAGTTAAAGAGTTTATGAATTCAGTTGAAAAGTTAGCCTGACTTTCATTGTCATCAGCAAGTACAGAATCAGCACTGTGATAATTTCTTTGTGGTGCATAAATTTTTTTTAAGATTTCATTATTGAGGATTAATGCATCTTTATTTTTACACGTCAGTATGACTTGGTTGGCAAGCTCGGAATATTCTTCGTTATTTATGCTCCCTTCAAATATAGCCGATATAATATCTTGTTGACAAATCATATGAGGTGGGATCTCTACAGTGTCATCAGGTAAATGTAGTATTTTTTCTGTTCTCCCTTCTCCAATTTTAATAAGCCAATCATTGAAATCAGTTTGGCCTTCTGATCTCATATTTTGTTGCAGTTGAAGATGGGTAAAATGTTTCCATACTATACTTGACTTTATACATGTTTCGATAATGTCAGTTCGATTTCCATGTACAACGACAGGTAATGTTTGTCTGAAATCGCCACCCAACAACATTACCTTTCCACCAAATGGAAAAGTATTCTCCATGACTTCACAAAGCAAACGGTCAATACATTGGAGAGCATAGCATGACATCATTGTGGCCTCATCTATTATAATTAATTTACATTTCTTCAATTTCTTTGCTTGTAAGGATGTCATGCGAATATCTGACACAGAATTTTCTAAAATAGGCACTGGCAGTTTAAATCCACTATGAACAGTTCTTCCACCTTCTAATAAAAGTGCAGCAATTCCAGTAGTGGCAAACGCCATTGCTATTTTTCCTTGGGCTCGTACTGAACTCATTAATAAATTGTACAAATATGTTTTTCCTGATCCGCCAGGTCCATCAAGATAGAAATAACGCTCTGTCACCATGTCATCATCTATAGCATTTTTAATGGCATGAAATGCTTGCAATTGTAGTGTATTTAAAGTTGCAAGTCTTTCTTCTGTTCTTTCTGCTTGTAGTTGAATGTCATAGTCTTCAAAGTTAATGTCATCTATAAGACCTGGATCAGGCAAATTAAAACTTGCACAACTTAATCCATGAGTTAAAAAGACTTCTTGGATTTCCATTAACGCTTTTAAGTGTGCAATGGGTTCATTGTATCGTCGCATAAAGTCTTCAGCCATATTACTTTTAAAAGTCTCCCACATAGCTAATGCATTTGGAGCATTTGAGAAGATACAAATAAAAGCAAATTGTTCTCTCATCTGTCGTGGCATTTGACATTGTGCTGCTTCTTCTAAACATCTTTCCCACTCTGTATCATCAGCGAGTAAGTTTCTATGTCTTGCAGCTAAATGGAAGGATTCATATACAATGTCATTAACAGTTCTTAAGTGTTCAAAACTTTGTGCTCCAGGAACATTTAAAAGTAATATCCGTAAGCAAAAACGTTCAACATCTCTTGGACTGACTGTGTAAATTCTTGGAATAATTTTATTGCCTCTGGTTTTTCTTGGTCTCCATAATCCATTCACAAAAACATAGTGATATGGAATTTCAATATATAAGTATTGTGTTGCTTCAGCATCAGTGGAATTTAATGCAAACCATGCAGTTAGTGTAGTGTGACGATCTTCACTTTGGGCCAATGCATTCATTTCATTTCCAGCATGGAAATAGACTAAATGTCGTTGTGGCAAATGTACTGCTAACCTATATACTGCATGTGATCTATCATGCATTTCAAATTTTAAAAGCCGCCACATAGCTTCTGGCGCACTGACATAGCGAGCATCTACATGAGATGCAAGTTCATCATGTACTAACTCACTACTTTCAGGGTTGTCTGCACTTTTGACGACTACAGTAGCTGCATCGTAACCTTTGTAAATATATTTGTAGACATATTTAATGGATTTGATGGAAGTGCAGGCTTCTACGTTGATGTGGGCGTTGTACTTCATGAGTAAATGTGGATTGTAGGGTACTACATATCTATTGTCCACTTTTTTTCCACGAATAATGGCACTATCTCCTTCTCTTCTTTTATAAAGTGGATATCCATCACAATTGGCATAGGTTTTGTCTCTATAATCTTTTGGAAATTCTTTGGAACATTTATTATTTTCCATACATGGTGATTGTGGATTAAGGTCACCACAGGGTCCATGAATCATGCGATGAGTAACAATCTCATATAGTCTACCATATAGTTCTGGATCTGGTAGTTCAGCAACAATGACTGCATCCACTTTGTCTGAAGTATCTAATTTATCTTTTTCTTGAAGTATTATTAGAAGATGTGCATGTGGAAGGCCTCTTTTTTGAAATTCAATGGTATATACATAAGCAAGACATTTGCCAAATAACTGATTTATAGTGAAGTCACGTATTAATTCATTTAATTTAATCTTAAAAACTCTGGCTACTAAATCTGGTCGATCTGAAGCAGTTTGTCCAAGAAGTAGATTTAGTGTAATTTCTGGCCATTGTGGATTACATGTAAATGTCACAAATAGATCGGGTTTGCCAAATTTTGTCACAATAGCCATAGCATCATTGTATCTTTCTCTCATATTCCGAGGAGATCCTTGAAAGGAAGATGGTAAAATGATGGCTTTGCCAGCTGTCATGTCTCTGCTTGTAGCCACGTCAGCAACATAGTCCATGAGTCCAGAATATTGTTCTACACGGAGTTTATCTTGTTGATAATTGATAAAGTTTAAATTATTTGCCTCAACTTGCAAATATGAATCAATAATCCATTGTTGTGTTAGTTTCCCACCACATAAAATTGGATTAAATACATTGCGAATGGCAATTTGAGCTACTTTAAATTCAAGCATAGAAACATTATTTCGGATTCTGGCTTTAGCATTTGGGTAACTGGGAAGAGTTAATTTTGGTTGCCAACCTGCTTCTCCGTGTGGGAAAAAGATGGGATATGTCATTGGATCTAAATTTGGACTTAAGATACTCATATTAATAAACGGTTGGTCCTCATTTCTAGGATATATTCGAATGTCTCTTTGAAATGGTGGTTCTCCTTCATCATTGTGAAACACCATTGCAACCTCATTTGTTGTTGGCAAGTTATAACGACGTTTATCAGTATGTCTGTCTCTTTTAAGCACCATATTAACCTTCTGCATTGGTAATTGATGTGTTTGTGAATGAAGTAGTTGTTCATTTTCTACTTCTGCCAATTTTTTATACGCTTTACTGTAGGGATTGTTGTCCATAATGTTATTTAGCTCTATGAAAACAGTGGGTAAGCATTTTTTATTTTCTTCCATCTGCATACGTTGGTCAACAGCTTCCATTGTATCTAGGACATATAGTTGAGCGAATTTTCTTTTATTTCCTTCCTCTGGATGTAAATGGGAAGTGCGATGATAAATTTGTCCTTGGACTTTAAAACAGTAAGGACCATGTCCTGGTACATTAGCAGCTAATGTTGCCCCCATGGATGCAAAGGATATGGCACTATTGTAGGATCTTATGTTTGTCTTAAAATTTTTGTAGTTTGGAAAAGTAGGTTCAGTCATAATATTTTGTAAATAAATTGGAAATTCTTTCCTTTCTGGAAGTTTGAACTTGCCTTTTTGACAACAACTAATAAATTGTCCATCTCTGGGTCTCTCCTGTTTAAAATAATAAGCCTCACAAAACTGACATTGAGTAGTCATGTCCCCACAACTATGAACCTCTACTGCTAAAGACTTGAGTAGAGGACAATTTGCAAAGCATATAGGATTTTGACTTTCATATTCATCAGGTGAAATGTCATATAATGTTTCAACAACAGGTTCTAAATGTTTTGTTTTTTTTCGTTGCTTTTCTTGGTATATGTTGTATTGTTTGAGGTAAAATGTCATGTAATGTTTCATGAAACGGTTCTAAATGCTTTGTTTTCTTTGTTGCTTTTTTTGGTATCTGTTGTATTTTTTCTGGTAAAATGTCATCTGATGTTTGAGCAACAGGTTGTAAATGCTTTATTTTCTTTGTTGTTTTTTTTGACATATCTTTAATTTCTGCAAGTGACAGTCTTTTGCTTGCAATTCTTTTGCGTTCTTTTTCTCGTCGAATTTCCTTCTTCTCCGGTGTCTGCTGGCTGTCTGCTCTCTGTCGTCGTTCTCTAGCTTGGCGTCTTTTCTTTTCTTGTTTACTCTCGTTATCAGCCATGTTAATCTGTAAAAATAAAATAATGTACCATTAGTTTATTTTGAGATGTTAAGTTGTTTTTCATGACAAATAGTTATCAATAGTGTGTTAACATTTTATACTTAATCAATTTCAATGCGGTCAATTGAATAAAAGTCTAAATAAGGCCATCAGATAATTATTTAAAGAAATTTTTATTTATTAAACATGTATCCAAAAGCAAGTGTTTCAGTAACTAAAAAGGTATTTTCAAAAAGATGTTATGTCCTTATTTACAGCACTATTCAATTTGTCAAATGGCAATTAAATTAGGGTTTAGGACTGGAATGTTACAATGACAAATTGTATAGATTCTGTGTTTTTAGACTTTTTTGGACTATGCCAATTTATTTTTTAAGTTTACATTGAAGTTTGTAATTATTGTTAAAGATTATTGGCCCTAAAAGACAAATAAGAGATAGATGATAGATATTACTTTTTATACTGTACCTTGGTTGAAGTTTGATTTCAAGCAAAATTCTTTGTTGGTCCTGTGTTGAAAGCCTTCGTCCGATGGTCTGGTCCTGTGTTGAAAGTCCTCGTCCGATGGTGTAGTCCTCTGTTGAAAGTCCTCGTCCTCTGGTGTGGTCCTCAGTTCCAACTCCTGTTCCGATGTTCTTGACGCAGTATCTGTTATAAAATAAAAATGAAAATGTTATGTTATTTGAATGTCTTTGTATGAATGAAAAAATGGCATTATTTCTGTGTTTTTCTACAATCCTTTTTGGTGCGCCACAATTTTGGTATGCTTCTGTAGGCTATTTTCTAAGGCTTATAGGTGGTTAAACATTAAAGAAGAATATTAATTAATTTTTCTCTTTTTTTACTTGTTATACTGTACCTTGGTTGAAGTTTGATTTGAAGCAGAATCTTTGTTGGTCCTGTGTTGAAAGCCTTCGTCTGATGGTCTGGTCCTGTGTTGAAAGTCCTCGTCCAATCGTCTGGTCCTCTGTTGAAAGTCCTCGTCCGATGGTGTAGTCCTCTGTTGAAAGTCCTCGTCCAATGGTCTGGTCCTCTGTTGAAAGTCCTCGTCCGCTGGTGTGGTCCTCAGTTGAAACTCCTGGTCCGATGTTCTTGACGCAGTATCTGATATAAAATAAAAATGAAAATGTAATATTATTTTAATGTATTTGTATGAAGTAAAAAATGACATTATTTCTTTGTTTTTCTACAATCCCGTTTGGTGTCCACCACTTTTGGTATGCTTATTTAGGCCTTTTTCTAAGGCTTATAGATTGTTAAACATAAAATAAGTATCTAAATGTACTTTGGTATGTGTTTGTGTGAGTTTTCATACAATCCTGTTTGGTGCGCACCACGGTTGGTATGCTTATTTAGGCTTCTTTCTAAGGCTTATAGGTTGTTAAACATAAAATAAGAATGTAAAAGTAGTTTGCTATGTGTTTGTGTGAGTTTTCATACAATCCTGTTTGATGCGCACCGCTGATGGTATGCTTATTAATGTTGTTTTGTAATGCTAATAGGTTGTTAAACATAAAATAAGAATCAAAATGTAGTTTGCTATGTGTTTGTGTGAGTTTTCATACAATCCTATTTGGTGGGCACAAATGTTGGTATGCTTATTTAGGCTTCTTTCTAAGGCTTATAGGTTGTTAAACATTAAATAAGAATGTAAATGTAGTTTGCTATGTGTTTGTGTGAGTTTTCATACAATCCTATTTGATGCGCACCACTGTTGGTATGCTTATTAATGTAGTTTTGTAATGCTAATAGGTTGTTAAACATAAAATAAGAATGTAAATGTAGTTTGTTATGTGTTTGTGTGAGTTTTCATACAATCCTGTTTGGTGGGCACCAATGTTGGTATGCTTATTTAGGCTTCTTTCTAAGGCTTATAGGTTGTTAAACATTAAAATAAGAATTTAAATGTAGTTTGCTATGTGTTTGTGTGAGTTTTCGTACAATCCTGTTTGATGGGCACCACTTTTGTTATACTTATGTAGTGTTTTTTCTAATGGTTATAGGTTGTTAAACAAAAAGAATATAAATTTAGTTTGCTATGTGTTTGTTACAATCCTGTTTTGTGTGTACCAGTTTGTGTGTACCATATGTTGCATACTTTGGCCCTCATTCAATTGCAGTTTGGCCAATTCAATAGGGTTCTAAATGTGCTTATTTGGAGCCCTATTGAATTGTCCAAAATATCAATTGAATGAGGGCCTTTGTTTGCTGGATTTGTTATATTGTGAGGGCCTCATTGAATTTGGTTTTTCAATAGGGCTCTATATAAGCACAGAGCATATTTTTGAACAGAAGTTTTTAGTTAAATTGAGCCAAATGTGCTTATATAGAGCCCTATTGAAATGGTCAAATCACATTTGAATGAGGCCCTCGGCCATTAAACATATTTAGGTCCTGAATCAATTGCGTTTTGACCAATTGAATAGGGCTCTATATAAGCACCTAAAAATTTTTTGGACAGAAGTTTTTAGTTAGTGAAGACCTATTATGTGCTTATATAAAGCCCTATTCAATTAGCCAACTCAGAATTGAATAAGGCTCATGGTTCGGTTCTTTTTTATACTTAATACTTTACCTTGATTGAAGTGTGGAATGACAGAGGGTCCCCTCCTGCCAATCTTAATCCGCCGGTCTTCTTGTAGTGTCTGTTTGAAAAATAAAGTGAAATAGTGAATTATAGAATTTTTTATTTGTATTTAACAAACCATGGCCTTTTCAGCATTTAAAGTATTTTTGTATCTTACCTCTTCTTCTTTGTTGGTGTTCTTTAAAAGGGATTGTGCTTCACAGTGCACAGTGCAAATTGTTGAGAGACGCTGTTGATGCAGAGTCTGTTTGAATATTAAAAAAAGTAGAAAGATTGAGTTTTAGGTGATCTATTAAATTTCAGTAAATTAATTTCATTGAAATATACTTCTGTAATTAATTTGAATTAACATTATTTTTTGGTGGGGTCTACACACATATATGTCACATACATGAAGCACATTTCCATAGTTGAAAGTAATTTTTTTGTGTGCGTGTGACATATCAGTATACATGAATCATATTTTAATTGTTAAATTAACCTTATTTTTATTTTTGGCCAACATACATAAATGTGTGTGTGACATGTGACTATAGATGATACACATATATGTGCGTGTCACATATCAGTATACATGACTCATATTTTAATAGTATTTTAATAGTCCCAACTTATTTTTTTGTAATGTAATTTAAATGTAGTTGTTTAATTAGTTTGTTGCAGGGGCAATACACATAAATGTGCATGTAACATGTCACTATACATTATACACATAAATGTGCGTGTCACTTGTCAGTATACATTATACACATAAATGTGCGTGTCACATGTCAGTATACATTATACGCATATATGTGCGTGTCACATATCACTATACATTATACGCATATATGTGCGTGTCACATGTCACTATACATTATACACATAAATGTGCGTGTCACTTGTCAGTATACATTATACGCATAAATGTGCGTGTCACTTGTCAGTATACATTATACGCATAAATGTGCGTGTCACATGTCAGTATACATTATACGCATATATGTGCGTGTCACTTGTCAGTATACATTATACGCATAAATGTGCGTGTCACTTGTCAGTATACATTATACGCATAAATGTGCGTGTCACATGTCAGTATACATTATACGCATATATGTGCGTGTCACTTGTCAGTATACATAAACCTCTTTGTCTTCTTTAATTTTTTTTTTTGATGTCCTGTCTTGAAAATAAGTAATATATTATAGCTTACCTCTCAGTTGTAATTTGCACAATGTAAAGTAGTAAATTAGGAAAGAATTATCTTCTCAAGTTTTAGCAGCAGTTATCTCCGAAGTCACTCTGTTCATCACCTGAGGAGAAATGTATTTTTCTCTGTCAAATAGACAGTATTTATCAACTTGTAGAACATTCTGGAAAGTTAGACCTTTAGAACGTAATACGCATGCGCTATTTGCGTTCCAGCTTACAATTTGCGTTCCATCCGCCATTTTGTGCGTAGTAGTGTTTAAAATGGTGTTTAATATGAGTGTGATCCGTTCCGCATAGTATGTGTTTCATTATTGCGAGTAAGTGTAGTGTAGTTACGTCTGGAGCCTCGTTTTCGTTTTGTTCGGCGGCCATTTTTTCTCTCGCTTAGCCGATTTTCGGTCGTTTAAACTCTTTGTTTTGACTTAAATGGACGTGTAAATGAACTTTTGGAGGTGCCGGATGCCCCCCCGTGCTGTAAGTAAGCTTTTTATGTGTTTGTTGTGTTTATTTCTTGTGTTTGTGATGTTTTGATGCGCGGCGGTTGGAATGGGTCTTTCGCGGCCGTATTTTTTTCCGATGCGGCCGTATTTTGTTGCGATGTTGCCGTATTTTTTTGCGATATACGCAGTTAGCTTTTACGTGTACGACGCAGTGTATTTGTTTCTAAGTCGTGCGTATGTGTGTTAAGAGCGTGTGAAGGGCCTTTTTTACTGTTTTTTTGTTAAGTCTTGCGTCTGTGTGTCTGGGTGTAAGCGGGTGTGAGGCGACTTTGAGTTTTTTTTTGTTATGAAGTTGTGTGTGTGTGTATGTGTGTGTTAACACAGCCGATGTTGGGATGCTCCCACCACCGCAAATGCGGACCCTCGCTTCGCGAGGATCCGCATTTGCGGGGACGTTGTTTGGTTTTTGTTGGCTGGGCGGTTGGGTTTATTCTGTTAAAAAAGTCGTGTGTGTGTATGTGTGTGTTAACACAGCCGACTTTGAGCCTCCACAACCGCAAATGCGGGCCCTCGCTTCGCGAGGACCCGCATTTGCGGCGAACTGCATCCCTCGCTTCGCGAGGGACGCAGTTTCTTGCGGGCTCGCTACGCGAGCCCGCAAGCGTGAGCAACGACTTGGGTTTTTGTTGGCTGGGCGTTTGGGTTTATTCTGTTAAAAAAGTCGTGTGTGTGTATGTGTGTGTTAACACAGCCGACGTTGAGCCTCCACAACCGCAAATGCGGGCCCTCGCTTCGCGAGGACCCGCATTTGCGGCGAACTGCGTCCCTCGCTTCGCGAGGGACGCAGTTCTTGCGGGCTCGCTACGCGGAAACTGCCCTAAAACATTGCGTCTTGAACCCTAGTTGGTGGCGGATAAGTCCCGCAAGTCATGTTGCATTCAAAGATAAAATACTGAAGCTTGTGGACCATTTTTAGCTCAAGGCAGCTCATCTCATCAGTCCTTTTTTAGTCTAATGTATCGCCCAGTGTCAGTCCGTTCGGGATCCATCCCTAATTTATCTTTATAAAGGTGAGGCAATCTAGACTTTTTTGACCTAGGCGACTTCTCTTCTTGGTGACAAAACCTCCTGCTGCACTGAAGGTCCTTTCTGACAGGACACTTGAAGCGGGGCAGGCCAGAAGTTCAATTGCAAATTGGGATAGCTCAGGCCACAGGTCTAGCCTGCATACCCAGTAGTCAAGGGGTTCATCTCTCATCACTGAAAAAGGTCTGCATGTCCACCTTCAACAACACGTCTTTTAAACGTCCTGTTCTCTCCGGCGTGGTCGTGGGAGGTGGATTACTTTCACCTCGAACCCTGTTATATTGCCCTTGTGCTGTGACATCACCCTTATATGCTGTGTAAAGCATACTTGTTAATTTGTTTTGGAAGTGCTGCATCCTTTCTGACTTGCGGTAATTTGCTAACAAATCAGGCACTTTCTGCTTATACTGGGGGTCTAGTAGCGTGCACACCCAGTAAAGGTCGTTCCACTTCAGCCTTTTTATACGAGGGTTCTGCGACAGGCACGACAGCATGAAAGACCCCATTTGCACAAGGTTGGATGCCGAGCTAGTCATGTCCCGTTCCTCGTCCTCAGTGATCTCGCTGAAGATATGTTCTTCCCCCTAGCCACGTACAACACCACGGGTACAAGATAGGTGACAATGAGCACCCTGGGATGCCTGTTGTGATTGGTCTTCCTCCTCCCCCTCAAAGCCACATTCCTCCTCTGACTCCTCTTCCTCACAATCCTCTTCCAGCGTTGCCGCAGGTCCAGCAAGCGATGCTGATAAGGCTGTTTCTGGTGGTGATGGTGACCACAACTCTTCCTCTTCCTCGTCACGCTCATCTAAGGCCTGATCCAGCACTCTTCGCAGGGCACGCTCCAGGAATAAAACAAATGGTATGATGTCGCTGATGGTGCCTTCGGTGCGACTGACAAGGTTTGTCACCTCCTCAAAAGGACGCATGAGCCTACAGGCATTGCGCATGAGCGTCCAGTAACGTGGCAAAAAAATCCCCAGCTCCGCAGAGGCTGTCCTAGCACCCCGGTCATACAAATACTCGTTAATGGCTTTTTCTTGTTGGAGCAGGCGGTCGAACATTAGGAGTGTTGAATTCCAACGTGTGGGGCTGTCACAAATCAAGCTCCTTACTGGCATGTTGTTTCGCCGCTGGATAACTGAAAAGTGCACCATGGCCGTGTAGGAACGCCTGAAATGGCCACACACCTTTCTGGCCTGCTTCAGGACGTCCTGTAAGCCTGGATACTTATGGACAAAGCGTTGTACGATCAGATTACACACATGTGCCATGCACGGCACATGCGTCAACTTGCCCAAATTCAATGCCGCCAACAGCAGCAGAAGCAGAAGAGGACTCAGCTGAGGAGGATATGGAAGAGGATGGAGTAGGAGGAGTAGAGGAGGTGGCAGCAGGCCTGCCTGCAAGTCGTGGTGGTGTCACCAACTCCTTTGCAGAGCCACGCATTCCATGCTTGGCAGGCGTCAGCAGGTTTGCCCAATGCGCAGTGTAGGTGATATACCTGCCCTGACCATGCTTTGCAGACCAGGTATCAGTGTGCCAGAGATGCCATTACTTCCTTTTGCACAATTGAGTACAGGTTGGGGATTGCCTTTTGGGCAAAGAAATTTCGGCCGGGTAACTTCCACTGCGGTATCCCAATCGCTAAAAACTTTTTGAACGCCTCAGACTGCACCAGCTTGTATGGTAAAAGCTGGCGGGCCAGGAGTTCAGACAAGCCAGCTGTCAAACGCCAGGCAAGGGGGTGACTTTGTGGCATTGGCTTCTTATGCTCAAACATGCCCTTGACAGACACCTGACTGTGGAGAGATGAGCAGGAACAGCAAGAGGTGAGAGACGGAGTGGTGGAGAGTTGAGAGGGGGCAAGGAGGACAGCAGTGGTTGATGTGGATGAAGATGCTGGACCAGGAGGAGGATGGCGGCTTTGAGTTTGTGTGCTGCTTGTACTCATGTGTTGATCCCATTGGCGTTTGTGATGTGACATCATGTGCCTTCGCAAAGCAGTTGTACCTAGGTGGGTGTTGAACTTCCCAAGACTCAGTTTCTTTTGGCACAGGTTGCAAATGGCATCGCTGTTGTCAGAGGCAGACACACAAAAAAAATGCCTCACTGCTGAGCTCGGCGGTGACGGCATTCTGGTGGTGGCAACAGCATGCGTTGATTGGCGTGCTGTCTGGCTGACCCCGGGTGCTGATGCATGCTGTCTGACTGTGCCTCTAGCTCGTTGCGATGACCTCCCTCTACTTCCAACTCGTCTCCTCCTCCTCTCTGTCTCCCCATCTGAACTTTCCCCCTGTTCTTCTTCTCTTCTAGCAGGCACCCACGTGACATCCACGGACGCATCGTCATCATCATCACCCGCCTCACTTGTATATGACAACTGAACAAAGGAAGCAGCATCGGGTACATCATCATCATCATCACATCGTACGTACATGTGTGTAATGCTGCCTGACTGAGACATATCCCTGTTATCTACATTCTCTGGCAATAATGGTTGCGCATCACTCATTTCTTCAAACTGATGTGTAAATAACTCTTCTGACTGATCAATCGAATTGGCTGTGGTACTAGTGTTGGTGGTGGCGGCAGGCGGGTGAGTGGTAACTTGAGAGGTGCCCGAAGCTAAGCTGGAGGAGGATGGTGCGTCAATGTTCCAAGCGGAAGCTGTAGAAGATTGGGTGTCCTGTGTTAGCCAGTCAACTACGTCCTCTGAACTTTTCAAGTTCAGGGTAACTGGCCTCTGAACACTGGGCATTATTGTAGGGCCAAAGGTAATCACAGCACCACGACCAGGACGGCCTGAGTGGGGTGTCCTGCCTCTGCCTGTCATTTTTTTTTAAATGTGGACTGTTGGTACCCCAACTAGACTGGATTGGTTGAACTTGGCACAGTGTATTTTAAAATGATGAGAAAACATGTTCTGTAAACTAAATAAAAATCATTTTAGGAGGTTGAGAGATAAAGAAACCGGATGGGGGGATACCGAGCAGAGCACACCATCTACAGCCCACTGGGAGACAAACTCATCCATTCCCCCAGTGGACAAAGCCAGGTGGTACTCTGCCCGGATATGGGAGCGCACCAGCACCCGGAACATGGCCTCAGGTGACAAGGGAACCCCCCCTATCAAACACTGCTTCCTGGCCTTATATATAGCCAATTTGGCTAATGCCAGGAGCAGGTTGACGAGGAGGTCCCTGGCCTTATTTCCCCGGGACACTGGGTGCCCAAAAATAAAAATGTGAGGTGAGAAATGCAGCCAGAACTGCAGGAGGAGGCCCCTGAAGAGTGACAAGAGGGGCTGCAGTCTGGCGCAACTAAAATAAATATGATACACGGACTCTCCCTTGCCACAGAATGGACAAGTGGAGGGAGAGTCCGTGAATTTAGCTAAGTACTCTCCCGTGCTCAGTGCACCATGGAGCACTCTCCAACTCAAGTCCCCGGTGGGTCGTGGAACTAAATCAGAATAAAGTTCCCTCCACCGGGGCCTCTTGCCCTCGTCAGCTGGTAGGACCCGCCTCCAGATGGTATCGGGACGGGTCACGAGGGCAAGGAAGTGCACTGTATGGAGCACGAGAGAATATAAGCTCTTCCTCGGCATGCCGCGAAAGCATACCGAGGGTATGTCCCTCAACTTCGAGAGGTTGGGGACAGGAGGAGCCTGAGGGGAAACACGGGGCTTGTGTCCAATGTAAACAGCCGGAGCAGGGGTGTTGAAAGGTGCATGTGGCACTCCGGCCTGCAAAGCCCCGCGAAGGAAGGTGCGCGATTCGGGGGAGATGGCATCCCTAATCTCCTGGAGCAAGCGCCCTGAGACTTTGGGCGTCACATATCCCAAACGGAGCGCAAGCTCCTGGGGTGACACCCAATCAGAACGCCCGTATTCCAGGAGATCCCCGACTCGGGTCATCCGTGCATGACTAAGGCGGCGGATGATACTGGGGGACTGTAACATTGGAGCCCCCACTGCTGGATTAAATAGCAGGGGCTCCGTGAATATTTCATCCCCCAAAGGCACGCCCTGCCTGGTCACGGAGACCATGCTCCAGGCCTTGAGGGTTTCCTGGTAGTATGCCGGCAACACCAAGAGGTCTCTCCCAAACCCCTCCGGCCTGATCAGAAATAATTGCCGGTCATACCTCAGGTTGCGCAACTGGCGATAAAAGCTGGATGCCAGTGCGCACCACTGCGGAGAGGGATCTGCATATAGGTATCTCTGCAGGTACTGAAGGCGGAAGGTGGACAACTGGGAACACACACAAACTACTCCCTGTCCACCCTCCACCAAAGGCAGACTTGCCACCCCTGCAGAGACCCAATGCCTTCCCATCCAGAGGAAATCTAACAAATTCCTCTGGATATTGGTGACAAACTCGGGGGTTGGACTCAGACAAATCAGCCGGTGCCAGATCTGAGAAGCCACCAGCTGATTCACCACTAGAGTCCGCCCCCTAAGGGAAAGCATTTTTGCTAGACCCCTCCATCGTCCCAGACGAGAGAGGACACTGCCCTCTAACTCCCTCCAGTTGTCTGGGACGGAAGCGTCCGCAGGGGACAGGTAGACCCCCAGATATTTAATGACATCTGCCTCCCACGTGATGACATGAAACGTGGGAGGCAAAGAGTCTACCTGTAAATTACCCTCTAAAAGGCCTGTGCATTTGGACCAGTTGATCTGAGCATAGGAGGAGGCAGCTGAATATACCTCCTGGCACTGTTTTGCCAGCTCAAGATCAACTGGATCCTGGGCCACGAGGAGCACATCGTCAGCATAGGCTGAAAGGACAATCCGCATGTCTGGATCTTTTAGCACCAGCTCTGTGAGCCTTTTCCTCAGTAGGCAGAGGAAAGGCTCGATGGCCAGTGCATATAACTGTCCAGACAAGGGACATCCTTGACGCACCCCTCGTCCAAATACCAAAGGTGCTGTTAGGGACCAATTGATTTTAAGTAAACACTCTGCAGAGGCGTACAGCGTTCTTATAAAGCCCACAAACTGTGGGCCAAAGCCGTACGCTTGCAGAGTGGCTATGAGGTAACCATGGTCCACCCTGTCAAACGCCTTCTCTTGATCTAAAGAGAGAAAGGCGAGTGACAGACCAGTCCTGCGAGAATAATGCAATAGATCCCGGACCAGAAAGATACTATCAAAGATAGTCCGGCCCGGGATCGCATAGGACTGGTCAGGGTGAACCAATTCTGCCAGCACAGACCCAAGTCTAAGCGAGATGGCTTTAGCTACAATCTTGTAGTCCGTGCTGAGCAGAGAGACCGGTCGCCAGTTCTTAATAAGCCGGAGATCCCCCTTTTTGGGCAGCAGGGCAAGTACTGCCCTGCGACAAGACAGGGGCATCTCCCCGGTCTCCAGGGCTTCCCCAAGGACCAGATGGAAATCAGGTCCCAGAGTCTCCCAGAAAAATTGGAAAAACTCTACAGTCAGTCCGTCCAGTCCTGGAGACTTCTCACAGGACATGGCACGGAGGGCTTCAGAGAGCTCTTGAAAAGATAGTGGTATATCAAGCCGCTCTCTTACACCCTCACTGACTGTGGGGAGCCCCTCCCATAGCACCCTGCAGGCGTCTGGAGAAATGGGATCCGGAGAGTAAAGATCTTTATAAAAGTTCCGGGCTCTGTCCCGGATACTCTCTGGATCTGTAAGGGGGGCACCGTCTTCATCTAGAAGACAGGTGATGTGCCTACTGTTACCCCCCTTTTTCTCCAGTGAGTAGAAGAGGCGCGAGCCGCGGTCTAGATCTTTGAGAAAACCTAAGCGGCTGCGCACGTATGCCCCCTTGGCCTGGTGTCGTTCCAGGTCACAGAGGACACCCTTCCTCTCTACATACTCGCTCTGCAGGGATTGGTCCCTACAAGTGAACAGCCTCTGCTCCAGATGGAGTACCTCCCCCCGGAGTGACTCCAACTCAGCTTCTCGCTGCCCACTCGCACCCTTGGTATATTCCTGACACAGAAGTCGCAAATGAACCTTGCCCACGTCCCACCACAGTTTTAACGTGGCAAAGTCCCCCTTGCAACCCCTCCAGTCCATCCAAAACTCCCGGATCAATGTCATGAGCCCCTGGTCCTTCAACAAAGCATTGTTGAAGTGCCAATAGGCAGCTCGTGGCGCTGTTGGCGTTAGCGCCACCGTCACAGACACACAGTTGTGGTCTGTGAACAGAGCCAGCCTAATGGCACAAGAACCGACTCGTGACATATAGTGACTAGATATATATAGTCTGTCGATCCGGGAGTGGGACACCAGACCGGCTCTCACCCTGACGTAGGTGAAACCGTCTGATGCCCCTGGGTTCTGCTCTCGCCAGATGTCCTCCAGGGAGAAGCGGGCGATGATCTCCCGCAGCGCTGACGCAGAAGGCGGGTACGGCTCTGGACTATTCCGGTCCAGAGCGTCGAGGGTGCAGTTGAAATCACCCCCGAGTACCAAACACTCATCTGCGTCAACCGTCTCCAAAAACTGGGACAGTCTGGCGAGGAACCTCACTCTCTCGGGCCCTCCAGCAGGGGCATAAATATTAACTAGGTTAATGATGCTACCCTGCTCTCGGACCCGGAGGTGGATTAGACGGCCTGGTATAACAGCTTTCACAAGCAGCAGCTCTGGCTGAAAAGACTCTAAGAACAGGGTCACCACTCCACATGAGGCCGATGTGAAGTGGCTGAAGAAGACCCTGCCTCTCCACTCCAGTTGCCACGAGGCCTCAGCCTCTGGAGTGGTGTGAGTTTCCTGCAGGAAGCTCACATAGTACCCTCCCTGATATAAATAGGAGAGTACCTGGAACCTGCGGAAACTGTCTTGACAGCCATTGGTATTTAGAGTGCTGATGTGCAAAGCCATTACTGCGTGTCAGGAATTGTGCGTTCCTCAGACCCTTGAGACTGCTGATAGGACACGCACATTTTATAGAATTTCCGGACGCGGAGATGCTCCGCAGTCCCAGAATTCTTGGCCCTAGTGCTGACCACTAGATATTGCTGGAGAGAGTGGAGTATAAACGACATATTCTTCCACCTCTCCAAGGCCAGCCGCACCTTCCTTTTCTTTTGTCCATGAAGGGTGCTCTCAAGGAATAGATCTATTTCCTTGACAGGGATAACCCACCCAGAATCTGATGTTCCTTCTAGTGGGTCACCCCTGGGCTCCTCTTGGCTGAGGGCTTTTACTCCGTCCTCCCCGGCTGGAGTCAGTTTCCTCAGCTTTATTCTCAGGGACCCCCTCTTAGATGATACAGAAGGAGTCCCTTTAGCACCCTTCAAGGTAAATAATGGACCCTTGGATTGCTGCTGCACCCCTGTAGCTTCAGGCGTGCATTCAGGTGTAGCTGGCTGGACAGCAGTGGCTGGCATGGCTTCCTTAATGGAAGCCTTGGAGGCTTTATATGCCTCCTCTGCCAGTTCCACCGCTGCTTGCTCAGCTTGGATGGCACCGATGTTAGGGTCAGTGGACGGCTGAGGAGGGTAGACAGGCTCTCCCATGATGTTAACAGGAAAACCTGTTTTATCACCCTCCCCCATTTCCACTTCCCCTTGTGCTACATCCCCCTGACAGACAAATCCATGGGGTCCTGAATGGTGTCATGCCTATATTCCCCCCCTCCAGTAGTGACTCGGCCTGGGGCTCTAACAAAGCCCAAGGTATGTCACTAGAGAGTGACACTGGAGGAGGAGACTGACTGGTGCCCTTGAAGCTCAGCACCTCAGGGACACTGACTACCCATTCAGCAGGGGCTTTGTTGGGACCCCCCTCAAAGGCCAGAGGCAGAACCTGATCTTTCTTGTCTACCCCTGCCTCACTTGGGAGACCCTCTTGCCCCTGCTTTTCCTCCAGACCCTTTTCCACATTAACCCCTATAGGGTCTGGAGAGAGAGATGTGTGGTCTGGCACCTGCTGGCTGAGCTTAATAACCGGGCCAGACAATGTCACCGGATGAGGAGGAGATGTTTTGTTCCTCTTCTTGCTTTGAGAGGGAGGTGCTCCACTATAGAGCACTTCCCACTTATCAGCAACCTCCCTGTTGGTTTTATGCTTCCTCTTCCTGGGGACTTCACTCCTGGAAGAGGAGCTGCCACTAGCTGCCTCCCCTGCAGAGGGCTTATTATCCCTCTGCTTACACTGTGCCCCCACACTAACTGATGTAATTATGGTGGGGGCAGATTGGGACTTGGGAGATGCAGCTGTGACACTGGGAGGACCGGTGACATTCTTCCCCTTTTTCCCCGTGTCTGCAGTCTTGCTGGAGACCACAGACACAGATGGCTTTTTTGGGGAAGAAGGGGGTTTGGAGGCCGTGGTGGTGGCTTGAGGAACGGCCTCCTTGCCTGAGCTCTGTGGGGGGGCTATGACCCTTGAGGTCCCCGCTGTTATGGGCTCAGCGGGGATGGGTGCCGTACTGACGGAGGTGCCAGTTGCTGGGGCATGATGCTTTACATTAGGACAATTCCTACGTGTATGCCCCAACCCCTTGCAATGATAGCACTGCACCTCCGTAGTGCTGTAAAAAATCCTGTAGAGCACCCCCTCAAATGGAACCCCAAAAGACCCCTCTATGTTTTCTGCGCCCTGAGGCAGGCACATTTGTACCTGCCTCTTGAAAGAGAGCACATGACGAAGTGCTCTCTCTCTGCACCCCAGGGGAATTTTAATAAATGGTGTTTTTACTTCCCCTAGGGTTAGCAGGTGGGAGCGCAGGAGGGAGTCTGGTAGGAAGGGGGGCACATTAGAGAGTGTTACTTTTGTGCCCAACCCTTCCAGGGGTTCTATTGGGACATATAATCCCCCCACTGTGATGCCTCTCTGTATAACAATGTATGCAGCAGCCAGAGTACGGGTAAAGAAAACTGCTTTCCCGTACATTTTGCTGGCTGCTACTATAACAGAGGGGCTGATGACATTAGCTGCAGCACGCAGATAGATATCAATGCTGTAGACCCCAGACATCTGACATTTAACCCCATGCTTCCTGGTGATCTGCCCCTCAGCCCCAGCGGTGGTATTACTGGGGCCAGCAGAAACCACCTGTGACCAGGTATTAGCCACAGGGGTAGGTCTGCTGGCAGAACCACCAGGAGCTGGGGCTGCCTTATCTGCCTGGGGCCTATGCTGTGCAGTGCTGCAGCTAGAATTTTCAGGGGCCATTATTCCCCCTTTTGACCCCTGAGGCTTCTTAATGGTCTTATCCCTCATGTTTAGACCCTTTTTTTTTTTTAGTTTATTTGTTTTATTTATTTTTATTTTTTGTTTTATGATTTTCTACTGTTTTCTTTTTTTAAAAAATATAAAAGTGTGAAAAAGAAACAAAAAGACAAAACTAAGGGAGACAAAAACTAAGGGAGAGAGAGAGATGATGTTTGGCAGTGGAAGGGTTAATGGCCTGTTGCAAGGTGTTACTAATTGCAACAACACAGAGAACACAGAGGCTTTTTAACCCCTCTGTGTCTCTGTGTCAGATGTTAAAAAAGCCTTTTAAACAAATCTTCAAATTGTTTTCCCCCCCACTGCCTACAAAGATGTTACTTGTCTTCTCTCCCCCAAAACATAAAACCCAACACCAAACAAACAAAACTTTAACAAAACTTGAAAAACTTTTTTTTTTAAAAGTCAAAGTAAAAAAAGTTTCAGCAGTGAAGGTAAAGTGCTAAGGGAGGGGGTGTGGCAAAGTATCCAGGAGACAGCTCACTCTCCTGGGATAGAGAGTTGAGCCTGACCCCCAGAAAACTAAAACTTAAATTAAACTAAGAAAAAAACCACAAAAACTCCCAAAAATGAACAACACCGTGCACAAAGTGCTTATTAACAGAAAGGTGTTAAAATAAAACTTGTATTTGAGGGACTAAGACCCTAAAAAGCCTTTTGTTTGGAGCTCAAGCATGCACACAACATGCTCTCTTGCACAGTACTTGAAAGCAGGACACACACTATGGGTAGCGGTCAAGCAAATTAACTTTGAATGACGGTCAGTCAAATGCACTTAGATTTAAGAAAATAAAAGTGTTTTTTTTTTAAATGTGGACTGTTGGTACCCCAACTAGACTGGATTGGTTGAACTTGGCACAGTACTTGTAAGCAAGACACACACTATGGGTAGCGGTCAAGCAAATTAACTTTGATTGACGGTCAGGCAAATGCACTTAGATTTAAGAAAATAAAAGTTTGGGTTTTTTAAATGTGGACTGTTGGTACCCCAACTAGACTGGATTGGTTGAACTTGGCACAGTACTTGTAAGCAAGACACACACTATGGGTAGCGGTCAAGCAAATGAACTTTGATTGACGGTCCGGCAAATGCGCTTAGATTTAAGAAAATAAAAGTTTGGGTTTTTTAAATGTGGATTGTTGGTACCCCAAATAGATTGGATTGGTTGAACTAGGCACAGTACTTGTAAGCAAGACACACACTCTGGCTAGCGGTCAAGCAAATGAACTTTGATTGACGGTCAGTCAAATGCACTTAGATTTAAGAAAATAAAAGTTTGGGTTTTTTAAATGTGGACTGTTGGTACCCCAACTAGACTGGATTGGTTGAACTTGGCACAGTACTTGTAAGCAAGACACACACTATGGGTAGCGGTCAAGCAAATGAACTTTGATTGACGGTCAGGCAAATGCACTTAGATTTAAGAAAATAAAAGTTTGGGTTTTTTAAATGTGGACTGTTGGTACCCCAACTAGATTGGATTGGTTGAACTTGGCACAGTACTTGTAAGCAAGACACACACTATGGGTAGCGGTCAAGCAAATTAACTTTGATTGACGGTTATGCAAATGCACTTAGATTTAAGAAAATAAAAGTTTGGGTTTTTTAAATGTGGACTGTTGGTACCCCAACTAGACTGGATTGGTTGAACTTGGCACAGTACTTGTAAGCAAGACACATACTATGGGTAGCGGACAAGCAAATGAACTTTGATTGACGTTATGCAAATGCACTTAGATTTAAGAAAATAAAAGTTTGGGTTTTTTAAATGTGGACTGTTGGTACCCCAAATAGATTGGATTGGTTGAACTTGGCACAGTACTTGTAAGCAAGACACACACTCTGGCTAGCGGTCAAGCAAATGAACTTTGATTGACGGTCAGTCAAATGCACTTAGATTTAAGAAAATAAAAGTTTTTTTTTTTTTAAATGTGGACTGTTGGTACCCCAACTAGACTGGATTGGTTGAACTTGGCACAGTACTTGTAAGCAAGACACACACTATGGGTAGCGGTCAAGCAAATGAACTTTGATTGACGGTCAGGCAAATGCACTTAGTTTTAAGAAAATAAAAGTTTGGGTTTTTTAAATGTGGACTGTTGGTACCCCAACTAGATTGGATTGGTTGAACTTGGCACAGTACTTGTAAGCAAGACACACACTATGGGTAGCGGTCAAGCAAATGAACTTTGATTGACGGTCAGGCAAATGCACTTAGATTTAAGAAAGTAAAAGTTTGGGTTTTTTAAATGTGGACTGTTGTTACCCCAAATAGATTGGATTGGTTGAACTTGGCACAGTACTTGTAAGCAAGACACACACTATGGATAGCGGTCAAGCAAATTAACTTTGATTGACGGTCAGGCAAATGCACTTAGATTTAAGACAAATCACTGTCATTCCTGGTCACCACAACAGTAATCAAGCATTAGAGCAGGTGTGTCCAAACTCGGTCCTGGTGGGCCACAAACATGCCTGGATTTGATAACCCTGCTGTGCACAGGTGAGTAAATCGCTTCTTCAGTCATCCTGATTGACTCACCTGTGCACAGAAAGGATATCTTCCAATCCAGGAAAGAGTTTGGACACCTCTGTAATAGAGAGTCCATGTATTGGTGTGCCCGTTCAGCCTATGCAGTTACAGATAGCGTTGTGAGCCGAGAACCATCAAGAACAGAAACCTAAGAATAGATAACAGCTAGTATAAGATAGCTAATCAGCGAATCATCCATATTCAAGGCTAGATGTCAGATAATTAGAAATGAACACATATCAATGCGCTAATCAACATACTAATGACATGTACCTTTCTTCTCTATCTCTCAGCATCCAGGAGGAGCTCTGGGTCCTGTGACCAGGCAGAGGAGGCGGGGCCATTGGCCCCGTACCAGGATCTTCCAGCACAGGGGGAGGAGGAAGGAAGATCGGAGGGCCCTGGGTCAGAGGATGGGCTGGTCATTGACCTTGGTAGCTCAACTGCCACAAGCCCTGGGCCTATGCCCATCCTCCAAAGATTTGCTCTGGGGCCCTCCCACGCCCAAGGGACAGCACCTCCTTCCCCACACAGTGTGCTGGCCTGGTCACCACCGGGCACATTGTCCTCCCTGGCTCCAGCTTTGGACCTCCCGACTACACCTCACCAGGCCCATCCATCGGTGTCGTCGCCGCAGAGCCAGGCTGTGCAGGTGGAGATGCTGGCCGTCATGAAGGAGCAGCTGGCAAGCTCCCAGAGCATAGAGCCCAGCATTCTGGAGTCTACGGCCAGCCAGCTCCGGAGGCCAGAATCTCTGCCCTCCGGTCGCATATGACCCACAGCCTGGCCAGGCTGTCCAGGGAGGTGAGGAGGCACCACATGACGACCGAACACCTTCAGGTCAGGCTGCTCAGACAGGTGATGGTCCCCAGCCCAACATCAACGGGGATCTCCCAATCCCCCAGTCAAGAGCAGCCTGGCCCCTCCTCTCCTCCCATGTGTCCGCCACCACCCAGACCACCGCTGCCGGCACCGCCCCCCCCCCCCCCACCACCATCACCACCAGAGGGGAGACAGAGGATGGGCATAGGTAATGTGGGTCCTGGGCCCAAGCGGAGGAGGACATAGGGCCTCATTCAATTGCAATGTGGCCGATTGCTAAGGGCTCAATTTTAGCACAGAGCATATTTTCTACAGATGTTTGTAGTTAGTGAACTTCTATCCAAAAGCAAGGTCTTCACTAACTACAAACGTCTGTAACTAAATATATGCTCTGTGCTTATATAGAGCCCTTTTCAATCGGCCAAATCACAATTGAATGACGCCCATAGGGTCTGCAGACATGTTTTAGCCTTCTCAACAGCACTCCTCAGTGACCATCAATTGGTGACAGGTTAAACAGAACACAAAGGGCCTCATTAAAATGTGATTTGGTCAATTGAATAGGGCTCTATATAAGCACATAGGATATATTTTTTACAGTAGTTTTTAGTTAGTGAAGACCTGGCTTTTGCATAGAAGTTCCCTAACTAAAAACTTCCTTTCAAAAATATGCTGTGTGCTTATTCAAGTTGTTACATAGCAATTTAATGAGGCTGTTAATTAGTAGTGTGACCAATACATTGTCACTAAGGAGTGCTGTTGAGAAGAGATGCTGCAGGCCCTATGATGTTTTCAGGCCTTATTTCTTAGGTTTTGTCTTTTTTTGCTTCTTTATTTATTTATTTTTTAGGTCCATGAAGGCATCTCCTGCATCTGCAAGCATTGTGGAGGAATTATGAGGTGTAAGGTTTTCCCAGTGCCTCTCAGGTAGACATGCCTTCAATGGCAGCCCCCTTAACATGTAGCTCCCACAATCTTACAGCTATCATATAGCCGACATGATTGTTGGTAGCTTAAATGTAGACTAATACCGCTATAGCGGTGGGCTTGCAAAGTCTCACAATGGCATGTTAATAACAGCCAGCAATAATATATGCACTAGTGACGCATGTGATCCTGACCTCAATAGCAGTCTGAGAACAGATCTTTGGGTCTGATGTAAGAAACAGTGAATCTGGCTGCTGACCTTTGTGTCCTCTCCATAATAATGGCTATTTGCCCATATTTCTGATTATCCACAGACCTAGCTAAAGGTTAGTAATGCTTGCAGATGGGAATCAGGTGAGTTGGTATATTGGTACAGTATTTAGAACTGTACTGTACATACATCGTGATTCTAAATTGTTTTGGATCCTCCTCCGCATTTTTTGATTTGAACACTTGTTTCAGATTTTTGTTTGGTCAACACACTGTATGTGTGAAACTGGATTGGATTACACAGTCCAAAGGTTGAATCATCTGTTTCATTGAGCAGATCTAGTTACAAGTTGTAAGTGCTATGCACCTAAATGGTTTCTTCAGTTAAATGGAGAGATTTCTGGTTCTGGTTGCAGCATGTGACCCTGGTAGGTGCTATGCATCATGCTTATTCTAGACTATTAGATTGACCCCTGTAGGTTTCCCCTTTTTTCCAGCCTCTTGCTCTTCAAGGACCCGCCCACACCACACCCATGATATTAATGCAGTTTTGACCTTTATGACTGCGTCCATGTGTTATGAATATGTTTGGTTCTGTGAAATCCACATGCATTACATTAGTGTTACATTCCTATAATAGTAAACTGATGAGCCATAGTTAACATGCAATAGATCGATACATCTAAAACTGTTGAGAAGTCAGAATAGCTTTAGATATCATATGATCCCAAATATCATATCTACTACTAATATAGGGTTAATACCCATGACAAGTCTGATTAGCGATACTGTGGAGTAGGAACATTCCCCTGAGGGCCTACAATGAATAGGACAGGTGACACTGGAGTGCTATTCCAGTTCCTTCTCTAGTTGATTGGGATTAGTCTGACCTCTCTGATAAGACGTACCCCCCTACACTGGCCCTATGTAGGATAGCTCACAGCTTCATTGAAGTACACAAACTCCTTCACCCACATCACTTAGCATATGTGTGAAAACAGTTAGTTGCCCAATAATGAACATGCATTGGCTAAATATACTTTGGTTATCATATGTTGTAATGGTCATGCACATGCCAATATGACAAACCATGCTCTCTATCTAATTGCATATACATCTCGCTCATCACATCTACATTTGGTAACACAATTATTTTTCAAATTATACCGCCACATGGCATATATCAAGTAGCAGGGAAACATTGTAATGTATGTTGTTCAGTTCTTCAGTTGTGTCTGACACTCTGTGACCCTATGAGCTGCAGCACATTCAGCTAGGTCTCTGCCTGTGCTGTTATCCACGGTTTCCAAGCTAAATATACTTGTGTGGTTTGTCAGTTCCTTCTCAAGTGGATTGGACCTTGTCTGATCTCTCTGCTATGATGTGCCCACCTACAGTGGCCCTACATGTTATAGCTCACAGCTTTATTCAGGTACACAAGCCCCTTCACACCACTTAGCAATGCTGAAGGGGACCAGGGGAACATGCACCACACATATCTACTCTGACCCATCAGGAAAGGCCGCAAGCTCCGGGATTGACAGCAAACTCACCGCCATCAGGCATAATCTCTGCTACGCCCATCCTGGTGGGAGCCATGTGCCAGGTGTCTAGTTATTCCCATGTGGTGAACTTCCAAACTGTTCTGCTATTTATCAATTTACATGGGTGAGGCTTGCTAAGTGGTGGTGGTGGTGAAGCAGCTTGTGTACATGAATGAAGCTGTGAGCTACTGTAGGTGGGCAGGTCATAGCAGAAAGATCAGACAAATCCCAATCCACTAGAGGAGGAACTAACAACCCACTCCAATCTCTTTGGACTTCAAACTTTGGAGAACAGCACAGGCAGAGACCTAGCTGAATCTGCTGCAGTCCATAAGGCCACGGAGAGTCGGACACAACTGAAGAACTTAACCACATATAATTAAATATACCCCTGGTACTTGATATATGCCAAGTGGCGGTCTGATTTGGCCACTATTTGTATTCTCTAATGTAGATGTGATGAGCGAGATGTGTATTCTATCGTTTATCAACCATATAGCGTGCATCGAATGTGCGCTGTCATCTGCGCACCGACACATGCGCACATCAACAACAGCAGGCCCGACAGGAGGCTAGCGGATCTAATGGTTAGGATTAGGCTGTGGGGTGTAAGTGTTAGGATTAGGCTGCGGCTACAAGGGTTAGAAGGGTTTATGGCATTAGGTCATATCACTTGCGCCCTTTCATCGACGCGCACTAGTCAAAAATATTACAACTGCGCAATGATGTGGGACCGCTCATGTCAGCTACATGTTGTCAAAACACATTTGCTGTGCGCGCCAATGTTGGGGTGACATATTCTATTATAGGGCTGTTTTAGAGGCTACAATGGAACCTGTATGTGTGCTGACCAATCAAACATATGAGGAATATTAAACTAATTTGAAGTCTTGTTAATTTGGAGGCTGTAATGCTTGGGCCTCCATTTTAGGGTTACAGGCTTAAACCATGCAGACTGCAAAAACCGTAACAAAATGGATACCTTTAACCTCAAAGCACATACGGCCTTTAAAAACGAGCTGCGGGCTTGGAGGACAGCCCGCACGGGCTTGAATACAGAGCTACGGGCTTGATCATTGAAGTCCGTGGGACTTGTACGGATTTTAAAATCAAAGTACAATTTGGCGATGTGCAAGCTTGAGAATGTTTGGCTAGTCATCCTCATGCCCCCCAATTATGTTCCCCATCATTTACAGTGCTTTGCAGTGCTGGATTGAATATATATTGGCTATTACAATGCTTGGTTTGCGGCGCTCCATCTCCGAACCCATACGGGTTTTAACAAGGACAAGCCCGCAGAACTACGGGACCTAAAGTAATCCGTAAATAATATATCGGATTTGGGATGATGTGCAAGCTTGAGAGGGTGTTGCTATTGATCCTCATGTCCCCCATTATGATGCCTAGCATTTACGGAGCTTTACAGTGCATTCTCGATTTTATATTTGCATTTTCAGTTTTCTGACTTTGCGGCCGGAAAACAAGATTTACGGGCGCTGGGAAAAAGCTTCCGGCCGTTTGCATGATATGCGGCCGGCCGGAAGGGGATATCCTTGCAGCGCCGTATAATTGAATTGCAAGGTAAAAGTAGCTCTACACGGGGCCGTAAGGCGGCCGCAAGGAATCGCAGCTTTGCAGCCGTTTTACGGCCGTTAATAGAATGAGGCCCATTGTATTTAGCTGTGTGTGTGTCTTTTTTCTATAACTTTGTCTCATTGCAGGATCTTTACCTGTTTTAGGATATGTTTGTCTTTAATAGGATTGCATGTATATACCTTCATTTTAGGGGCACACCATAGCCCTTCAGATAGGGGTTGTCATGATGAGACAAAGGACTGTTGGTGACTGATAAAGAGAGGTTGAACTTCTGGAAAGGTCATCAATATAAATAAGGTGTTTGTCCAATACAAAAAGCGTCTTTATATATATGATTACCTTATATAAATATATCCAGGGCCAATACAAGGCTTTGCCAAGTGAGCTTTTTGTGCCAAGATGTGTTCAACGGACAAGAGGACATTCTTTGAGATTAGAAGAAAAATGATTTCACCTTAAAGAAAGAAAAGGGTTCTTCACAGTAGGGGTGGCTGATCTGTGGAATTCTCTACTAAAGGAGGTGGTGACAGCGGTTTTGATAGATAACTTTAAAAAGGGATTGGATATATTTTTAAATAAAAAAGGGCATTCGGGGTTATCCTGGATATTGAGAGAGATAATATTGATCCAGGGAGGAATCCGATCACCAGTTTCTGGAGTCAGAAATACATTTTATATTTTCTTCTTTTGAGACAATTGGCAAAGTTTCACTGGGGTTTTTTGTGTCTGCCTTCCTCTGGATCAATTAACAATTAATCTGCATATTGCAGATCAGAGGAGTTATAAAAAGGTTGAACCTGATGGCCTAATAGGCTTTTTTAACCTCAATTACTATGTCACTATATTCATGTTTCCCCCTTGCTGTTATTATGAATATATGTTCATGGTAATTAGGGTATTATAGCCTTACACATAGACCCTCTTAGGATCCTTCTTGTACTCCCATCCGAGCAACTTTGAACATACATTATATTCAATCTGTATTTTTGGCAATTGGATCATTATTGTCCTGCAATTTGAGTTTTTTTAGGGTCATTTTTTCACTCCTGAGTAATTCAATTCGGTTTTTGTGGCGTATTAAATAAATTGTGTAAATAAAATTATTATTTAAAAAAAAAAAAAATATTTTGAATATAAAACTTTCTCTACATTAAAAGCCTCCTCCCATCTGCAGAAGTAGATCACTGGAAACTATGGCTTACTCATCAATAGCATCCTTACATAAGAAAGAAAGAAATGACAGGCTTTATTATTATGCTTTTTATTTTCTAAAAACATTCTATGTTCAAATGAAGTTATTCATGTTATTTGAGTAGTTGTGACTTATTTTATCTTATTTGCTTTATTATGATTTCTTCCTTTTCTTACACTTTTGTTTTATTTCATATTTTTATATTTTCTTGGATGCTTCAAAAACTTAGTTAAATGTAGATGAAATATCCTAAACACAAGACAATGCGAGGGATGAACACATAAAACAGGCAATGTTTCTAAGCAGGATGCCTTATGGGTAACCTAGCAAAGGCCCACAGCAAATAACATTACATAGTTACACAGTAATTGAGGTTAAAAAAAGACTTTTAGTCCATCAAGTTCAAACTTTTTACATCTCCTATGATCTGCAATATGCGGATTAATTGTTAATTGATAATTCACCATTGTCTCCATTCCACACTGCTGAGTTTGCCTGGAGATAACCACAATGTCAGTTTGATTTCCTGCACTATAGGTGGAGGCATCTTTTTGGCCAAGAAAGGGCAAGAGGAATCTGGGTTAACCAAGAGAGGGTAAGATGTTACGGAAGCCTTCAGATCCCAGAATTTTTTTCACATACAATGGTCCACTAGATGATCTGGACATCGTCTTTTCAGTAAGGTCTGTCAGTGGCTTGCCAGGGAACTATAATTGGGAACAAGCCAAAGGTAATATCCTTCTCTTCCTTTTGCCATGTGTTGATATTGTATTTTTCTTATGCTCAAACCTTAAACAGAGCCACCGAAAATATCTCTAACTCACTGGGGTGGGCTACTGCTCTATTGAAGTTACCTTGTCTGGCTCTGGCTGGATCATCCAACTCCTTACTTTGTGTCCTAGGTACGGCTCTCCGCCTCTTGCATCCTGACACTTTTAAGGTTCTAATCTTAATCTTTATGGTGCCATTTATTTTCTAACAAAGCATCCTGCTTTACTTCCTGCTTAAGCTCACTTGGGTCTCACATGACCCTAACCTTTTCCCCCGTTTTTATCGAGCTTTGTGTCTCTCTGTTGGTGTCCCTTTTGGCTTGGCTTTAGGTCACAATGGCTACATAACTAGACAGGGGACACAAAATGCTGCTCTTTGGACCAGACTCCATCCTCAGAGCAATCGTGGAGTTGGTTCTCCATTGTTACAGGATCAGTCCCCCACTCACGGGCAAACAGCACAGGGCGGACATGGGGACAGTTCCACTTCAGATGTAACAACTGTTGTCACCCACATCAACACACTTTCCGCTATGGGCTTCTCTACTCCTAGGGTTAAGGGCCGTAGTGGTGGGCTGGTGAGCCAAGGAACATTGTGGCTATTGTGCTGAGTATTGCTGTTTTAGGTGGTCTAGCAAGCTGTAGGCCACTGGATTAGATAAAAAAATAGTTCAAGTTCTGCATGTACTGGTCATCTGCAGTGGTGGGTAATTGGTCTTGGGCCTAAACTCTTAAGAGAAAAGTTAGAAAAATTGTCCAGGAAAACAACTTGGGTAGCCCCACAATAGTCCACTCCAGCAGCAATCACTGGCATGGTCAAACTTTCACACCAGCTCCACATAAGTCCTGAGCACTTTGGGTCAGGTACTTGAATTGTAAAGTTCAGTGGTTACTGGCTAAACTTTATGGTGGTTCTCTGCAAGATGGCGGGGAATGGCTCATTAAGCTGTTATAGCTTGCCCATTAAGCAACCAAACCAGGAGTCAGACGGAGTCATTGGGTTTACCATACAGGAGCTGGCACTACAGCTCAAAGTCCTGAAGAAAGCTGTCAATGTCCAACCCCACCATCATTAAATCACTGAAACGCTCGATATGGAGCTTTCTGGGTGGTATGTTATAGTCATCAGAGCTCTGGCTGTTATATGGCGATTCTCTCTTGATTGTTATAACTGCAAATCCTCATCACTTCCATTTTGTTATCCAAGGACATCCCTTCTCCCAGTAGGACAATACAATTTCTAGGTTCTTAGCACTGTATATGGAAGCATCATAACCAAGTTCTCTACCCGGGGACATCACTGAATCCCTCAGGGACCTCTTGCTCCTCATCCAGGTGGTGCATTCTGTCAGAATGGCATTCTATGTGGCTGGCAATCAGTTGTCTTTGTTCTGTTATGCTGAGCTTATTATATAGTGCCTTGCAAAAGTATTCACCCCCCTTGGCATTTTTCATGTTTTGTTGCCTCACAACCTGGAATTAACATGGATTGTTTGAGGATTTGCATCATTTAATTTACAGAACATGCCCACAATTTTGAAGATGTTTTTTGTGAAGCAAACAACAAATTGCACAAAGTAACAGAAAAAGTCTCTATGAGCTTGCCACATCTTACCACTAGGATTTTTGCCCATTTCTCCTTGCAAAACTGCTCCAGCTCCTTCAAGTTGGATGGTTTGCTCTTGTGAACAGCAATCTTTAAGTCTGACCACAGATTTTGGATTGTGGTCTGAGCTGTGACTAGGCCAGTCCAACACATTTACATGTTTCCATTTAAACCACTCAAGTGTGTCTTTAGCTGTGTGTTTGGAGTCATTGTCCTGCGGTAAGGTGAACCTCCGTCCTAGCCTCAAATCACGTACAGAGTGGAACAGATTTTGCTCAAGAATATCCCTGTATTTAGCACCATCCATCTGTCCCTCAACTCTGACCAGTTTTCCCAGTCCCGGATGCTGAAAACCATCCTAACAGCATGATGCTGCCACCACCATGTTTCACTGTAGGGATGGTGTTCTTGGGTGATCTGATGAGTTGGGTGTGCCCCTCACATAGTGTTTTCTTTGTTTGCCGAAAAGTTACATTTTAGTCTCATCAGACCAGAGCACCTTCCTCCATATATTTTGGAGTCTCCCACAAGCTTTTTCTCAAACTCAAAACGTGCCATTTTGTTTTCTGCTAAAAGTAATGGCATTCTTCTGGCCACTCTGCCATAAAGCCCAACTCTATGGAGCGTTCAGCTTATTGTCATCCTATGTACAGATACTCCAGTCTCTGCTGTGGAACTCTGCGGCTCCTCCAGGGTTCCCTTAGGTCTCTGTGCTGCCTCTGTTGTGCCGTGTTCTTTCCATTTGGTTATGATAGATTTGATGGTTCTCCTGGGGATCATCAAAGATTTGGATATTTTTTTATAACCTAACTCTGACTTGTACTTCTCAAAAACATTGTCTCTTACTTGTTTGCAGAGTTCCTTGACCTTCATGGCAGTATTTGGTTAGTGGTGCCTCTTGCTTAGTTGTTGCAGCCACTGGGGCCTTTCAAAAAAGGTGTGTATATGTAATGACAGATCATGTGACACTTAGATTGCACACAGGTAGACATCATTTCACTAATTATGTGACTTCTGAAGGTAATTGGTTGCACCAGAGCGTTTTATCGGCTGCAATACAAAGGGGGTGAATACATATGCACATGCCAATTTTCTGTTTTTTATTTCTAAAAAATAGTTTTATGTATATATTTTTCTCATTTCACTTCACCAACTTAGACTATTGTGTTCTGATCCATCACATAAAATTGAGATTAACAAAACATTGAACTTAAGGCTGTAATGTAACAACATAGGTAAAAATGCAAGGGGGTGAATACTTTTGCAAGGCACTGTACTTCGCCATCTTTACCGCTGCTTCTCTGCTCTCTGTTGCCTGACTTTTCTCCTTGATGCACCAATCCCACCACGGTCACAGTTAGTGAAGAGGACTTACTGGCTGAACAGGACAATGATGGATCCCATTGATTAGGTCCTCTCCACTGTGTGTTCCTGTGTATTGGTGCTAGAGATTCCCTGGCAGGAGGTCTACTTTAGGACCAGAAAATGATGGGAGTTATTAAGTGACTCTGTCCTACACATTGAATAGGTTGGAATGGAAATGGTTTAAATCCATCACATTACCTCTATATGTCTCAAGCATACAGCAATACATAGACAAGAAGTTTTATGGTACCCATAATGTTAAGACAATCTTCTGCTGTGACTCCTCTGTGCACATGAGCTGAAATAGCACTTTCTCTCATGCAGACAATTAATGTTCGCTTTGCAACCATCACTGTTGCCATAGCAACCTGCAACACCACAGCAGTTCATTTTAGGATTCTTCCTGAGCAAAGCAGTCTTCACAGGAGGGTAATGTATAATATAGTATTTCAACAATATAAAAATAAGAAAAGCTTTATTTGAATCCACAAAAAACACAACACTGCAATTAAAACCAAGGGTGAAATATGCCAAAAAATTGTTGGGGATAAAACTAATCAAACTAGTGTAGCAGTCATTAATTGTACCACAAGGTATTCATGTCAGATGGTATATTAGTATCATTCATCCACACCAACAGAAGCTATGATAGTAATACCCTTCTCTTCTTTTTGCCATGTGTTGATATTGTATTTTTCTTATACTCAACCTTTGTACAGCGCTACAGAATATGTTGGCGCATTACATCAACTTTACTTTAAAGGAAAAATAATGTTTTATGAAAAAAATATGTGAAGTCTCCAACTGAAATGTAAATATATATGGGTAGTCCCTTATATAGATTATTTAACTACTTAAATCATAAATGAAAATGTAAGAAATGCTTTATTTTAATTAAGTCTTTACTTGCAATATCAATGTACTCACAATAAAAATCTATATAAAAATCCTGGTTAACTTGTATTCATACAAATAACCTCCTAAAACATATACTATAATCAGATAACCAAAGAAAAGAAAAACACTTACACATTTCCTTATAAATCAGAACATTTTCCTTAAAGCATATTATCAAATATAAAATGACCACTAGATGTCGCCAACTCTCCCTAAGTCAAACATTCATAATTATAATTATAATTTACATATTACAGTTTTAATATTTCTATAAAAAATGACATGACATTAGTATCATCTACAATTATTTTTTACATTTAGTACTTTTAATAGTTGTTTCTTTTTTATCATATTTGCTCATTTATTTGTAGAGGATTGTAGCACTCTCTGCAACAAAGCAGCTGAAAATATATATATTTTTATAGGTTTTAGTGCTATCTTATATTTCTTTTTTTTATAAACTAGAAACAGATCAATGGAAAGTGACTAAAATGGTACCCTGTCGAAAGCTCAGAACATACAAGGAAGATATATATGTATTATGTGATATATATGTGAAAGAGGATGTTACATTGGAAAAGTCAGGCAAAAATGGCACTTGTCAATACATTTACACAGACATTCAACAAGAAAGTACAATGAAGACAATTATTGTACTCCAGTTGGACACCATTTTAGCCAGAATGATCTTCCCATTCTAAAAATCTAAATATTCAGTGGAAATGTTAAAAACATCCAGGATAGATAAGCATTTGAAATAAAGATGAGCACATTCTTAAATGCTAAAAATACCGGACTTAATATGGACTTAGGTTTTCTAACACATTATGACAATTTCATGTGATTTTTTTTCTTATTATACAGGCTTGTCATTCTTAGTGAGGTGAGAAAGTATTTTCTAACACATTTTCTCAATTTCTTATTAATTTTTCTTATGTTACTGTAACAGACTTGGAACTCTTATTGAGGTGTTTTTCAGACAGGAAGGATATCACTGTGGACTACAGTGCTCTAGTTTTTCATGTATATAGTGATGTATATGTGTATATAGAATATGCATATTTGTTTATTGGGAGCCTTGCGATGAGCGTCAAAGGTACTCAGCGCGGGGCTTGCAATGAGCACCAAAGGTGCTCAGACGACCAAAAACCTTAAATTGTGTGCCGCAACGCATTCCCAGCCTTACAATTTTATTGACCGTTTTTTTTTTGAATGGCAAATCTCTAGTTCTATTTATAATTGGATAAATAATTACTACTGTATATACTCGAGTATGAGCCGACCCGAGTATAAGGCGAGGCACCTATTTTATCACAAAATACTGGGTAAAATGAGTGACTTGAGTATAAGCCGAGGGTGGGAAATGTGCTGCCCCCTGTGTCCCTCTTGTGCCCTCTGTGTCCCCCTCTCTCTCCCGTGTCTCTTCTCCCCTCTCCCGTGTCTCTTCTCCCCTCTCCCTGTGTCTCTTCTCCCATCTCCCTGTGTCTCTTCTCCCCTCTCCCTTCCCTGTGTCTCTAACAACCTCTCCCTTCCCTGTGTCTCTTACAACCTCTCCCTTCCCTGTGTGTCTTCCCCACTCCTCATCCTCCCTCCTCATCCTCAACCTCCCTCCTCATCCTCAACCTCCCTCCTCATTCTCAACCTTCCTCCTCATCCTCAAACTCCCTCTTCATCCGCAACCCCCTCCTCAACCTCCCTCCTCATCCTCAACCTCCCTCCTAATCCTCAACCTCCCTCCTAATCCTCAACCCCCTCCTCAACCTCCCTCTTCATCCTCAATCTCCCTCCTCATCCTCAACCTCCCTCCTCATCCTCAACCCCCTCCTCAACCTCCCTCCTCATCCTCAACCCCCTCCTCAACCTCCCTCCTCATCCTCAACCCCCGCCTCAACCTCCCTCCTCATCCTCATCCTCCCTCCTTAACCCCCCATCCTCAACCCCCCTCCTCAACCCCCCTCTTCATCCTCTCTCCTCAACCCCCCATCCTAAACCCGCCTCCTCAACCTCAACCCCCTCCTCCTCATCCTAAACCTCCCTCCTCAACCCCCCCATCCTCAACACCCTCCTCAACCCCCCCCTTCTCAACCCCCATCCTCATCCTCAACCCTATCGTAAACCTCCCTCCTGAACCTCAACCCCCCTCCTCAACCACAACTTCTCTCCTCAACCTAAACCCCCCTCCTCAACCTAAACCCCCCTAAATACCTCCCCCTCTCCCCTCACTTACCTGCTTCTGCTCCGGCTTCCGCTCCTTGACCCGGCGCGCATGTGACGTCACAGCATTAGCATATACCAGGTGCCAGCACCCGGTATATGCTAATGACGCGGCACTCATGTGACATCGCATGCGCGCCGGGGTCAAGAAGGAGCGGAGGCCGGAGCAGAAGCAGGTAAGTCAGGGGAGAGGGGGAGGTATTTAGGGGGGTTAAAATGAGGAGGGGGATTAGGTTGAGGAGGGAGAATGAAGAGGGGGTTTATAATGAGGAGGGGGGTTTATAATGAGTAGGGGGTTGAGGATGAGGATGGGGAGGGAAAGAGACACGAGGGATTAGACAGACACAGGTGGGGTAGAGAGACACGGGGGGTAGAGAGACATGGGGGTAGAGAGACACGGGGGGGTAGAGAGACACGGAGGGAGAGTGACTCGAGTATAAGCCGAGGGGGGCCTTTTTAGCCTTAAAAAAAGGGCTGAAAACTCTACTTATACTCAAGTATATACGGTAAATAGTTTTGAACCAGGCGGTGTATTTTATTCAGCATTGACTAACCCATTGTTATGTGATTATTATTGGGATTGTTTGCATTATTATGTACTATTTATGTTTTGTCATTTTATGCGATGGTGCCAGCAGTGCTTTCATTCTTTTCACTACCTATTCAGGGGTGATCTCTTATATGGCTAAATAGACAGTGTATTTAGCTGTGTTTGTGTCTTTTTGCTTGACCCTGGCAAGATCCATTAGGCGTTTAGATAAATAAACACACTGACCCAGCGTTTCTTGAAAAAATGACGGGCCGCAGCTTTATTAAAGCAACCATAATCCAATAACCAATTAACATAATTAACATTGTTACATCACAGCTCAAATAACATCCCGGAGGAGGAGCCTGACCCGGTCAGTAACCTCACGCCCTAGGCCCGCGCCCAGAGCCTCCCAGTGCTTTACTAAGCACGCCCATGAGGCAGGGCAATGCCCACTTAAGCCCGTGGGCCGGGTGCCTCACCTCCCGCCAACCAAAGACATTCCTACTTGCATCCTGACTTAGAATTCACAAAATCCTCACCTACATTCCTATCTGACCACCAATTCAAGGGGAGGGAGGGAATCAGCTCAATGGCTGGTGAAGAGGAAGCCTGCAAAACGGGCCAAGTCCCTCCTCCTCCTTCCAACCAATCAGCAGTGCCCAGGCTCCGCCAGGTCACGCAGTGCTGCGTCAGACCCGGCATGCCTGGGCTGCCTCCACGCCGGCCAATAATTTGTCTCATTGCAGGGTATTTAACTGTTTTAGGATATTTTTGTCTTTAATAGGATTGCATGTTATATACCTTTATTTTAGGGGCACACCAAAGCCCTCCAGATAGGGGTTGTCATGATGAGACAAAGGACTGTTGGTGACTGATAAAGAGAGGTTGAACTTCTGGAAAGGTCATCAATATAAATAAGGTGTTTGTCCAATACAAAAAGCATCTATATATATATGATTACCTTATATAAATATATCCCGGGTCAATACAAGGCTTTGCCAAGTGAGCTTTTTGTGCCAAGATGTTTTCAACGGACAAGAAGACATTCTTTAAAATTAGAAGTAAAAGTTATTAAGTGACTCTGTCCTACACATTGAATAGGTTGGAATGGAAATGGTTTAAATCCATCACATTACCTCTATATGTCTCAAGCATACAGCAATACATAGACAAGAAGTTTTATGGTACCCATAATGTTAAGACAATCTTCTCCTGTGACTCCTCTGTGCTCATGAGCTGAAATAGCACTTTCTCTCATGCAGACAATTAATGTTCACTTTGCAACCATCACTGTTGCCATAGGAACCTGCAACACCACAGAAGTTCATTTTAGGATTCTTCCTGAGCAAAGCAGTCTTCACAGGAGGGTAATGTATAATATAGTAGTTCAACAATATAAAACACTGCAATTAAAACCAAGGGTGAAATATGCCATAAATTGTTGGGGATAAAACTAATCAAACTAGTGTAGCAGTCATTAATTGTACCACAAGGTATTCATGTCAGATGGTATATTAGTATCATTCATCCACACCAACAGAAGCTATGATAGTAATACTCTTTCCTTCTTTTTGCCATGTGTTGATATTGTATTTTTCTTATACTCAACCCTTGTACAGCGCTACGGAATATGTTGGCGCATTATATCAACTTTACTTTAAAGGAAAAATAATGTTTTATGAAAAAAATATGTGAAGTATCCGACTGTAATGTAAATATATATGGGTAGTCCCTTATATAGATTATTTAACTACTTAAATCATAAATGAAAATGTAAGAAATGCTTTATTTTAATTAAGTCTTTACTTGCAATATCAATGTACTCACAATAAAAATCTATATAAAAATCCTGGTTAACTTGTATTCATACAAATAACCTCCTAAAACATATACTATATACAGATAACCAAAGAAAATAAAAACACTTACACATTTCCTTATAAATCAGAACAAAATATTCCTTAAAGGATATTATCAAATATAAAATGACCACTAGATGTCTCCAACTCTCCATAAGTCAGACATTCATAATTATAATTATAATGTTATATACTTTAATTAAATGCGCACATAGAAATACTCAAAACAGCCTGAAAAATATACATTCTTAAGAACATCAACAAATGTTGATATTTCTTAAAGGTACCACTACAGTTTTAATATTTCAATAAAAAATGACTTTAGTATCACCTACAATTATTTTTTACATTTAGTACTTTTAATACTTGTTTCTTTTTTATTATGTTTGCTTATTTATTTGTAGAGGATTGTAGCACTCTCTGCAACAAAGCAGCTGAAAATATATATATTTTTATAGGTTTTAGTGCTATCTTATATTTCTTTTTTTTATAAACTAGAAACAGATCAATGGAAAGTGACTAAAATGGTACCCTGTCGAAAGCTCAGAACATACAAGGAAGATATAAATGTATTATGTGATATATATGTGAAACAGGATGTTACATTGGAAAAGTCAGGCAAAAATGGCACTTGTCAATACATTTACACAGGCATTTAATAAGAAAGTACAATGAAGACAATTATTGTACTCCAGAGGGACACCATTTTAGCCAGAATGATCTCCCCATCCTAAAATCTAAATATTCAGTGGAAATGTTAAAAACATCCAGGATAGATAAGCATTTGAAATAAAGATGAGCACATTCTTCAATGCAAAAAATACCAGACTTAATATGGACTTAGGTTTTCTAACACATTATGACAATTTCATGTGATTTTTTCTTATTATACCACAACAGGCTTGTCATTCTTAGTGCGGTGAGGATGTATTTTCTAACACGTGTTCACAATTTCTTATACATTTTTCTTATGTTACTGTAACAGACTTGTCACTCTTATTGATGTGTTTTTCCAACAGGAAGGATATCACTGTGGACTACAGTGCTCTAGTTTTTCATGTATATAGTGATGTATATGTGTATATAGAATATGCATATTTGTTTATATACTATGTTGTGTTTATTCCCCCTATATGTTTTTATCTGATGATGTCAGAAGCTGTCTCCACTCTTTCTGTTTATTTTCAAACTGAGGTTCCATCTCATGTCAGTATTGCTTCAGACTGATAAAGAGAGAGTGAACCTCTTGAAAGCTCGTCTATGTAAAGAAGGTGCTTGTCCAATACAAAACGTATCCTTCAAGTTGGATGGTTTGCGCTTGTGATCAGCAATCTTTAGTCTGACCACAGATTTTGGATTGTGGTCTGAGCTGTGACTAGGCCAGTCCAACACATTTACATGTTTCCATGTCTTTAGCTGTGTGTTTGGGGTCATTGTCCTGCTGGAAGGTGAACCTCCGTCCTAGCCTCAAATCACGCACAGAGTGGAACAGGTTTTGCTCAAGAATATCCCTGTATTTAGCACCATCCATCTTTCCCTCAACTCTGACCAGTTTTCCCAGTCTTGGCTGCTGAAAACCATCCCCACAGCATGATGCTGCCACCACCATGTTCCACTGTGGGGATGGTGTTCTTGGGTGATCTGATGAGTTGGGTGTGCCCCTCACATAGTGTTTTCTTTGTTTGCCGAAAAGTTACATTTTAGTCTCATCAGACCAGAGCACCTTCCTCCATATATTTTGGAGTCTCCCACAAGCTTTTTCTCAAACTCAAAACGTGCCATTTTGTTTTTTGCTAAAAGTAATGGCTTTCTTCTGGCCACTCTGCCATAAAGCCCAACTCTATGGAGCGTTCAGCTTATTGTCATCCTATGTACAGATACTCCAGTCTCTGCTGTGGAACTCTGCAGCTCCTCCAGGGTTACCTTAGGTCTCTGTGCTGCCTCTGTTGTGCCGTGTTCTTTCCATTTGGTTATGATAGATTTGATGGTTCTCTTGGGGATCATCAAAGATTTGGATATTTTTTATAACCTAACTCTGACTTGTACTTCTCAACAACATTGTCCCTTACTTGCTTTCAGAGTTCCTTGACCTTCATGGCAGTGTTTGGTTAGTGGTGCCTCTTGCTTAGTTGTTGCAGCCACTGGGGCCTTTCAAAAAAGGTGTGTATATGTAACGACAGATCATGTGACACTTAGATTGCACACAGGTGGACATCATTTCACTAATTATGTGACTTCTGAAGGTAATTGGTTGCACCAGAGCGTTTTATCGGCTGCAATACAAAGGGGGTGAATACATATGCACATGCCAATTTTCTGTTTTTTATTTCTAAAAAATAGTTTTATGTATATGTTTTTCTCATTTCACTTAACTAACTTAGACTGTTGTGTTCTGATCCATCACATAAAATTTAGATTAACAAAACATTGAACTTAAGGCTGTAATGTAACAACATAGGTAAAAATGCAAGGGGGTGAATACTTTTGCAAGGCACTGTACTTCGCCATCTTTACCGCTGCTTCTCTGCTCTCTGTTGCCTGACTTTTCTCCTTGATGCACCAATCCCACCACGGTCACAGTTAGTGAAGAGGACTTACTGGCTGAACAGGACAATGATGGATCCCATTGATTAGGTCCTCTCCACTGTGTTTTCCTGTGTATTGGTGCTAGGGATTCCCTGGCAGGAGGTCTACTTTAGGACCAGAAAATGATGGGAGTTATTAAGTGACTCTGTCCTACACATTGAATAGGTTGGAATGGAAATGGTTTAAATCCATCACATTACCTCTATATGTCTCAAGCATACAGCAATACATAGACAAGAAGTTTTATGGTACCCATAATGTTAAGACAATCTTCTGCTGTGACTCCTCTGTGCTCATGAGCTGAAATAGCACTTTCTCTCATGCAGACAATTAATGTTCGCTTTGCAACCATCACTGTTGCCATAGCAACCTGCAACACCACAGCAGTTCATTTTAGGATTCTTCCTGAGCAAAGCAGTCTTCACAGGAGGGTAATGTATAATATAGTATTTCAACAATATAAAAATAAGAAAAGCTTTATTTGAATCCACAAAAAACACAACACTGCAATTAAAACCAAGGGTGAAATATGCCATAAATTGTTGGGGATAAAACTAATCAAACTAGTGTAGCAGTCATTAATTGTACCACAAGGTATTCATGTCAGATGGTATATTAGTATCATTCATCCACACCAACAGAAGGTATGATAGTAATACCCTTCTCTTCTTTTTGCCATGTGTTGATATTGTATTTTTCTTATACTCAACCCTTGTACAGCGCTACGGAATATGTTGGCGCATTATATCAACTTTACTTTAAAGGAAAAATAATATTTTATGAAAAAAATATGTGAAGTATCCAACTGAAATGTAAATATATATGGGTAGTCCCTTATATAGATTATTTAACTACTTAAATCATAAATGAAAATGTAAGAAATGCTTTATTTTAATTTAGTCTTTACTTGCAATATCAATGTACTCACAATAAAAATCTATATAAAAATCCTGGTTAACTTGTTTTCATACAAATAACCTCCTAAAACATATACTATATACAGATAACCAAAGAAAAGAAAAACACTTACACATTCCTTATAAATCAGAACAAAATATTCCTTAAAGGATATTATCAAATATAAAATGACCACTAGATGTCTCCAACTCTCCTTAAGTCAGACATTCATAATTATAATTATAATGTTATATACTTTTAATAAATATCCACATAGAAATACTCAAAACAGCCTGAAAAATATACATTCTTAAGAACATCAACAAATGTTGATATTTCTTAAAGGTACCACTACACTTTTAATATTTTTATAAAAAATGACTTTAGTATCACCTACAATTATTTTTTACATTTAGTACTTTTAATACTTGTTTCTTTTTATTATGTTTGCTTATTTATTAGTAGAGGATTATAGCACTCTCTGCATCAAAGCAGCTGAAAATATTTTTTTATAGGTTTTATTGCTATCTTATATTTCTTTTTTTTATATAAATTAGAAACAGATCAATGGAAAGTGGCTAAAATAGTAAAAAACTCAGAACATACAAGGAAGATATATATGTATTACATATGTATAGGAAGGCCTGAGATCTTAACCTTTTCCAAATAGGAAATAATCCATCGTAAATAAAGGGATGCACATTTGAGCCACTTGAGATGCTTAGTAATTTCCCTCCAAGAGGACAGGATGTGACATAGGAGGGCAGTAGATTTAAGGCCTCATTAAATTAAGTTTGCGTTTGAATACGTAGCTCGCAAATGTGCTCTTACATTCCTTGCGTCCGACTTTGCGTAATGAGGCTGAGATTAGGCTCTGTGGTGTACAACATAGTACGTCACGAACGCAAATTCATGGCGTGTAAGCTCGTACATCAGAAATCAAATGAAAACCTTTATGGGCTCTAAAAAGCACCCACAAACGGTTTACTTACTACGTAGAGACAATGTAAAGTGTAAAATTACACCACGGTGCAGTTTAACATATAGAGAAAGCATGGAAGGCCATTACAATTACTTGCACAATAACCCCGCCCACCTCCAAATCAAATGCATTATAAAAACAATTAGTATTTATCATATCTTGGAATGGTCATGCACATGTCAATATGAAAAGCCATACTGCGACATACATAAAGCAATTAAAACACGACCTGATTAAATAGCAACACAAAAAAAATCTAAATGATGCCATATTAACCTTTTATTACTCCCAGAGGCTCTATTGTTGCCCCTAAAATATCAATATAATTGAATCTAAATTTTGCTCATCACATCTACAATTGGGAACACATAATATGGGGCAAATTACACTATATCCCATTGTGATTGGTTCAAAAAAGATTGACAGGACTTCAGCCAATCAGAAAAGGAAATAGGGGGTATATCCCATTCTGATTGGCTCACACCTTGACACCTTCTGATTGTCTGACATTTGATTGACAGCCTTTTCAGCCAATCAGAATGCGCCATTGCCAAATTCCTACTGGAAAAGGCTCTGGAGGCCTCCTTAGCGTCGGGGACCTCTGTTAGTTTTTTTAATTTATTTTTTAGAGCGCGGATTCATTAAGGGCCCAGCTGGGCAGAAGAGGAGAAGGTCGGGGACATCGCAGACAGGTAAGTTTTACATTTCTGATGTTTATTGTTTATTTATGTTTTGTGTTAACTTGTGACTAATGTGATGCATCTTTTTTCCAGGGGCCTGAGCTGGAGAACAGAAGAAGATGGATGGGGACATGCTGGAAAGGTAAGTTTAATACTGTATTTTTAATATTTATTCATTATGTGTAATGTTTGATTCTGTACTAATCTGATGTTTCTTTTTTCCTAGGGGGTGCGATCTGAAGGGACATCTGCAAAGGAAAGTGGTTTTATTTATTCTATTTTAGCTTAGCTTTAGGGGGTATTGTATAGATAGGGGGTGATGTCTAGATAGGGGGAAATGTATTGTAGTTAGCAGTATATTTATAATGTCTTTATAATTGTAATGTTACATATATTTGTGTATGCCTTTTCTTTGCAGATGTGTAATTTTTTTTTTTTTGTAGTGGCGGAGGGTTTGCAATGTTACCTTAGGGTTTTTTATTTTTGGTAACAATTTTTTTTAATTTTGGTAACATAATGATTTTTTATTTTGTGTAATTAGTGGGGTAGGGGGTTTAATAGGGGGTTAGGTAGGTAGTGTTAGGTAGGTAGGGGTTAATAGGTATATGTAGAGGTGCTAGTTTAGATTTAGTGGTTTATTTGGGGGATAGTGTAGTACTTGTAGGATTAACCTAGGGGTTATTACTGTCCTATAGGGGTCTATATAGACTATATACACTTATGGGGTTAATAATAGGCTTCAAATTGTCCTATGAGGGTCCTCATAGACCCTTACGGGACTGATTGTGTTAACAAGAGGCTTACATGGGTCTGTATAGACCCCCATAATGGATGGGATTAAATAGTCTAGATGGGGTTAAATAGGCCCAGTTACAGTTATTAGATAGGTTTAAATAGGCCCAGTTAGGGTTAGATAGGGTTTAGTATGGTTTAATGGGGTATAGTTAAGGTTAATAGTGTAGTGTAGTGCTTAAACTTTGTCATGAGGGTCCTGGAGGACCCTAATGGTACTTGCAGGGTTAACCTATTCTATATAGACACCTATTGGACTGAGGTGGTTCATTTTAGTGTCATGGGGCTCTGTATAGAGCCCAAGGAGTTATAGGATTAGTTAAGTGCTCATGGGACTCTGTATAGAGCCCGTTGAGTTATAGAATTAGTTAAGTGCTCATGGGACTCTGTATAGAGCCCGGTGAGTTATAAGGTTAATTAAGTACTCATTCTTGAATGACCTTCTGTTTCTTAACTCCAGAATTGCTCACTCTACCCGCAGGATGTCCCCCATGTCTCACATATATAAAGTAAAAAGAACATACATATTTGACAGAAAAAAAAATCATAAAAACATACATACGTTTTTGGTCTCAACGGAACTGTGTTGACCAATATAGTCCTAACCAAGATCTTATTCTACTGCAACCAACTTCCCCCTTTCCTCTCCTTTCCTTTCTGAATTCCCCTTATTCCTCCATTCTTTCATTTCTCTGTTTCCCAGCACACAAAAAAAAAGGTGTTGTATATAGCCGTGTATATTATATATATATTTATTTAACTGTAGTTTTTTTTACGGTGTTGACATATCCTACCGTGTACATTTTAATTATCCTACTTATGTGTGAATTCCAGAGGGTACCTGGAGTCAGTATGGGGGAAGGGGCATTTGACCGGGCAATGTGTTGGGAGTGTAAAATTGTGTTATATAAGGGGAGGAGCTTACAGTGAGTCACCAGGCTGGAGTTTTTCCTGCTCTGGGCAGTTGTTCCAGGGCACTTCATGGTGAAGGTCCTCACCAGCATGGCACAACCCAGCATGGCAGAGCTGGTGGCCCTGATCAGTGAACACACAGCGGGGCTGCCTGGCTGCAACAACTCATGCAGTCCATGAGTGGCACTACACAAGATGCGGCAGGGGGGAGCTCTGGCCTCCCGGTGAGGCAGTCCAGACCCCAGTCAGACCCAGCAGGAGAAGCAGCACAGTGGGACCCAACCCTCCCAAAGAGACTGCACCAGTGAGGGAGAAGTGGAGGAAGAGAGCTGAACAGGAGGGCTGTCAAGGGGCCAAGGAGCAGCGTGGACGAGAGGCACATGTGGACGTGAGATGCAGGACGCAGGAAGGGGAGACTGAAGGAAGACATAGGCAACCATGGTTGGGACACAGCGCAGGGAAGTGGCACTCCAGGTGCATGAACGTGGGGGCACCGGTGCAGGGAGGAGGCAGACATGGTCGTGGGACATGGGCCGCAGACCAGGACGGTGGAGACAGCGGTGGGACTAGTGGCAGTGCAGAGAGGATGGCAGGCCCAAGGCAGAAGGAAGTGGACCTGGATCCAGGAAAAGGGACCTGCGGTGCTGGGGAGGGGTTGAGGCAGCCCTTTACCTGCAGGGGCCTGGGGTTTGGGGTTTCAGCTATGGGGGAGGGCCGGTGGGGGCAGTCACTAGCGGGCAGCAGGGGTGAGCAGTATTTCTGGGGAGCAAAAGGGGGGGTTGCTTCTCTCCCATCCGCTCTTCCCTGTTTCCGCCTTCTTCCTGCGTCCCCCTCTTTTTCATTTAATTGACCGCCTCCCCCTACCCCTCCTCTCTCTCCACTTTTCGCTGTTATGGGTCTCAGCTAGCAGGTAGAGCGGATAAGATTAGAGGGAGGTGGGGGATTAGACAGTGAATTTTTTGTTTTCTGTAGTGCGGGGGAGTTATGGAGTTAATTAAGTGATTATGGGGGTCTGTATTGACCCCCATGAGTTACGGGGTTAATTAGGTGCTTATGGGGGTCTGTATTGACCCTCATGAGTGACAGGGTTAATTAAGTGATTATGGGGGTCTGTATTGACCCCCATGAGTTATGGAGTTAATTAAGTGATTATGGGGGTCTGTATTGACTCCCATTTGTTACGGGGTTAATTAAGTGCTTATGGGGGTCTGTATTGACCCTCATGAGTGACAGGGTTAATTAAGTGATTATGGGGGTCTGTATTGAACCCCATCCATGAGTTATTAGGTTAATTCTAGTTGCCCGGGGTTAATATTTTTTAGAGCGAGTCCTTTCAGGACCTTTACTGTCCTTTAAGGACCCGCGAGGCAGGAAATTAAAAAAATTAAATGCAGCGGGGTCACGAATGGTGCCGATCGGCGACCCCTGCTGCAAGGGGTTAATGTAGGGTCTGCGGAGGGCCCTATGGACCTCTGCAGCAAGGGGTTAATGTGAGGACAATTCAGGGGTCCGATGGGGACCCCCAGCATAGAGGGGGGTTAATTTTAGGTGCCGCGGCCAGGGATTGCTAATAGTGTGCCGCGGGCCCTTTAAGGAGCTGCGGCGGGGAATTTAAAAGTTTTAGATGCAGTGGGGGCCTGATCTATGCCGATCTTGGACCCCTGCTGCAAGGGGTTAATGTGGGGGGCTGCGGGGGTCCTTATGGACCCCTGCAGCATGGGGTTAATGTGGGGACACTTCAGGGGTCCAGATGGGGACCCCCGCCTAGAAAGGGGTTCATTTTAGGTGCCGGGGGGGTAGTTGGAGTACCTCCCACGGCAGGGCTTAGGTGTGGGACTGCCGTGGAGGTCTTGTTCAGGACCCTCGCAGCAATTGCTGAGGTGTGGGAGCCTGTGAGATCATCTTGCAGGCTGTCACTCCTCATGTACATTTTTGCAGTGTTGATACGGACCGCCCTGCTGCGTAGCTCACACGTAGCTCGCAGCAGGGCTAATTTAAAAGCGTCGTAACTTTGAGAAATTTGCAGTACGTACTGTTTAAGTAGAAGCCTCTTATCAAGGGGGCTGGAATTTAATAAGGCTGCAAATTTTTCGCAGGGTCACGAAAGTACTTGGGGGGGGGGGGGCGCTTGCCCAAACGCCCCAATGGACGGACCGCCACTGCTCTACACCGTAAACCCCTCCCGCACCCGCAAGCTGTTAATGGGCTGGAATAAAAGTGGTCCATAGTTACGATCCAGTCACGGTATTATGGAGTGCAATGGAGGCCTGCCAATAGATTCTGATGAAGTAGCGCGCAGGTCTCGGAGTTGGAGGTTTTTCGGTGAGAGAGAGGAGAGTTTTGAGAGCAGTGTCTTCGATTTTTGTTTTCTTATATTGATCTATTTATAATTTTACACTTAATCTTTGATTAGAATCAAAAAGAAAAAAAGGGAATCCTTTTATATGGTAGTGCGCACCCTCTGCCTAATGAACAATATAGAGGCAAAACAAATATTAAAACTTAACATTTAATAATGAAATTTAAAAGAACTGGTTTAAAATCCTGGAACTCTGACGTCATACAAAGAGTATTGGGAAGTGGACCAGACTTCAAAGCTACCATATAATTATAAATCCTTGTAATATTAGATTCTATAAGTCCAAAAAGTATACGTAATATAAAAAAAAAGTTAATGGATATTAGGTATGAGATTAAAAAGAACTTTTATAATTATATCCACTTCAACCTCTCATCAGAAGGAGCCTCAGCAGATGTTGCCCTATCCCGAATATCACATATAATAGTTGTCAAACTACGAATCGTCGTCATGCTTTGCGAGCTCGCAAAACAAGCTTTCAAGAACTGCGTCCCTCTAATGCTGCAGCAACATCAAAACAGATTGCCAGCTCTTCAACACAATGCTTCCTGCATACATTACTTCAAAATATGTAAAGTATATTACTTTATTAATCTATTAGTTATTTTATTATTATACACCGAATAGCATTAGCTCACTTACAATTTCATTGCCGTCATTTTTTGACGGGCAATTCGCTAGTGTATATATAATTGGTGGTATTTATTATTAATCACCAAATTTATTGAATATCGCACATATCTTAATTTTAAGTGTGCCAAATATCTATCATATTATATCGTATATATATACTAATAAAGTATATAGCAATATAGAATCAGATAAAATATAAGTATTTCTATTCCTACACCATAATAAGAAATATGTAGTGATTTTACATCTCGCCATTTATATAACAAGTGTATTCAATATCACATATATAGTTGTGAGCGTACGAGTTGTTGCTAACGCTGCGGGCTCGCTACGCGAGTCGTGGCCCTCGCAAAGCGAGGGCAGTGGCCGAGGGTCTCAGTTGCTGGCATGGAGCGCCGTAGGCGCTCCATGCCAGCAACTGCGACCCTCGCAAACTTTACGTCGCAAACCAAACAGCACGACACACACATTACGACACTCGCAAACAACATACGACACACGTTCACACACATTACGGCCTCGCAACACTCGGATGCAACTCGCGAACATTACAAAATGTAAAACACAATACATACACACAGCACATACATAAAAAACTTACCTACACCAAGAGGGAGCACCCAGGACCTCAAAAATACAACTTACACCTCGATTTTACTCGAAATAAAACAGTTTAGAGACAAAAAAAAAATCGAAGCGAGAGAAAAAATGGCCGCCGAACAAAACGAAAACGAGGCTACAGCACTCTAAACTCGCAAAACACCACAAGAAACTCGCAAAACACCACAAAACACCTACGGATATTCCGATACAGACGTATACCACACATTAACCGCCATTGTAATGAGGAAGTACACGACTACGCTAACGGTTTGGTCTCGCGCACGCACAGTGTTACACTGCACACATTCAGCACGCTTACACAGCAGATCCACACCACTAATGCTGCAGCAACATCAAAACACATTCACAGCTCTTCCACACAATGCTTTAAAATAGGTAAAGTATATTCATTTAGTAATGTATTATATATTTCATTATTACACACTAAACAGCATTAGCTACCTTACAATTTCATTGCCGTCATTTTTTGACGGGCAATTCGCTAGTGTATATATAATTGGTGGTATTTATTATTAATCACCAAATTTATTGAATATCGCACATATCTTAATTATAAGTGGGCCAAATATCTATCATATTATATCATGTATATATACTAATAAAGTATATAGCAATATAGAATCAGATAAAATATAAGTATTTCTATTTTGTACACCATAATAAGAAATATGTAGTGATTTTACATCTCGCCATTTATATAACAAGTGTATTCAATATCACTTATATATTCGTTATATACAACTCAATGGGAGATTATATCACTATATATCTAATTTGCTACAGACAACTTATAAAGTTGTCTATCTATTGATATTGTCCCCAGTTATTTGGGTAATATATATATATGTATATAGTAAAATCATCTTGTATGGTATGACATAGTAGAAAAGGTCAATCTAAGGACTCGATAATCTTGAGAAAAATTAAATAAATGGTGTAAAAGTGAATCCATCATTAAGGCCCAAGGTTTTTTAGTCTTAAGCGTATAAATCCATTGGGCTTCTTTTTTTAGAGGTTCCTTGTCAATATTGCCTCTTCTGATATTATGCTTCACACCATCAATAGCTATGAAAGATATGCTATTAAGATCTCCATTGTGTTTTGAATTTACATGGTTGGCTACTGGTGTATCATATTCTTTAGTTATGCTATATATATGTCCTAGTATCCCACGTCTGAGCTCTCTGCAGGTTTTACCCACGTACCTCATACCACATTTGCAAAGCATAAGGTATACCACCCCTACTGACTTACATGTCCAGTTTTCCATTAGTCCTGATACACATCACATGGATATAGAGTCACTTTATGTGTGTAGCCACATGATGGCAAACCTCGCTGCCACGTCCCAAACCTCATTATAAAAGGCAGTAATAGTGATTCCAAGTCCTGGACAGCTCCAAGACGCCAGAGATTTCATTGTCAGTTACATCATTCATCTTAATGAACTTGGCAGAGATATATAATATTTGTCACATGTGAATATCAAACATTAATGTCCTGAGATGTTCCACCTAAAGTAAACAGTCATTTTTAATTAAAAATTATTGGCACACAATGTATAGTTTCTGTACATTCATAATGGAAAACAACTATAAGATAACCTGACCTCACAATACCCAAGTAACTGCAGGGATGGGATTTTAAATGTATTACATTGAAAATATAACAATCTAACGATAATGGTGTGAAAGTTATAGTAATAACCAAAAGTAATAACCAAACATATTAATTACAATAATAACCAAAAGTACACAATATATGTGTGTATTACCAGGTACATATGTGTATCATGTATTTCCTAATACATACGTGTATGATGTTTGTGTATTACATGGTACATATGTGTGTTGTGTGTGTGTATTACCTGGTACATACATGCATAATGTGTGTGTATAACCTGGTGCATAAGAGACTAATATTCCATATACTTTTTATACAACTGCCCCTCACTGCTATATATAAATACAATAACATGAAGAGTATTTTGTGCAATTACTCTCTGCACTTTTCCATATTTTTAAGTTCAAGCTCTTTCAGACTGAAGACAATGCATGCAGACTCACATCAAGTAATTAGCAATTATAGCTAATCATCACCCTGTGTGATTCGTATACCAACACCATCCCAACAGATCCCATTATAGACCGTCTTCCTTTCTCAGTCATAATGTATATGGCCCACTTGGCACCACCCCAGCATTATCACCTACCTTATGATGACTTCACTGTCCACCATATAACACACTGGCTCCACATCATGACCATACAATGTCCTCTTGTCCAGCTCTGACTTAGTGAGACTTATATTCCATATACTTTTTATACAACTGCCCCTCACTGCTCCACCATAACATTGTGTCCCTCCTGTACCCACAGCATATCTAGATTGTAAGCTCCCAAGGTCAAGGCCATCACAGACCTCTATACTGATTAGAAGACCCCTAGATGTAATTATAACTACCTCCAACTGCATTACTGGGTAATAATTTGAATAATACTACAGTATACTAGTTTTTAAGTAAATGTCACATGTTATATTCTATATATATTGTTCTATTAAACCATGCTGTAACGGAACCCATCACTGTTTTATCCTGTTTTATGATTATTTAATTCTTGGTTAAAATATGATCACATTGCTGTACTGTAGATATGTTGTTTTATGTTCTACAGAATATATTGTCTCAGAATATTAGCCAGACTTTTGCAGACCTAGGCTAATAGATAATCCTGTTACAGAGATTCAAGAGATAAGAAAGTTGTAAAGGATCCTTGCATTTTCCAAAGTGTTTTCATTCTTTGATAAGAACAAAGAAGAATGATCTAATTAATGTCTGATTGTATCCAAGTTGCCAGGGAGGTGTGACTCACCTATTGTCCTATATGTGTATTGTATGGGGGATATGTGCAATGTCTGTGTGTTATGTGTAAAAACATACTTTTACTAACTTTTGAACCCCTGGTCTGATTCATGCCATTTTTGTATATGTTGTTCCCCTGGGTGAGAGATATTGAATGGTGCGGGACTTAAAGGTGTACCCCCTGTATTTGGGGTACATCCAGAATGTGGTTAAAATTGTGTCTGTTTTAATTGTGTTACCTGTTATCTGAGGGGAGGAGACGTGGGGGTTGAACCATGTAGATAATTGGCTGTTGTGATAATTATGTGGGTGTAGCCCTTCAGAGGGCACCATTGCATAAAAGGAGATTCCCTGTCATTAAAAGAGAGTTCTACTTGACCCTTCAAAACGTAGTCTCATCTCGTTATTGAGGGGATCGCGATATCATACTGGGGATTGCTATGCTTTTGCATACTCCCTTGAGCTGTAACTACTGAACGCTTGTTCCTGTCGTACTATCCTTGGAGTCTGTGGTGGTTTTGGTGTCCGGTGCAGTGCTTGTAGGCCTCGATGCAAGCTAGGACGCATCTATCAACGGAGGTACCCGGTCGGGGTGCCAGTAGATCCGTTACATTGGCTGGCAGTGGTGGGATGGCGTCCTAGTAAGAGGAAAAGCAGCACGGAGACACCGGTAACGTTTGGAGTTACAAATTGAGGGCAACGCTAGTATCCGTACAGCGCCCCTGGCTACAGCAGGATGGAACCGGCTAGTTTTCAGACAGCGTTTCATGATGAGGAGGAGGAGGCGGCCGCGGACTACAGGGATGCAGACAGAAAGGAACTCTGGTATGATGCCCTGGAAGATGCCCAATGGCGGCGAGGTGAGAGTCTCCCCAGTGATGAGCAGCGGCTACAGAAGCGTGTGGCGATGCGGATGTATCTATTGGGAGAGCAGCCCCTGGATGAGTGGGTGACAAGACTAGAGACCCTGGTATGGCGAGAGCTCTGGCTAGACAACGCATACCAGGCACTCTGGTGGCATACCGTTCGACTTACCCCCTGGACGTCTGAACACGACTTACCGGAGGGGGATGATTATGATGGCCCGGGTTTATTATGGGATGCCTTGGAGGACGATATTGATCTTGGCAGCACGGAGGGGTCTAGGTTTTGGGACATCTACGACTACCGGATGGGCATGTATGTCTGGGATGACGAAGCCGAGGTGAGCAAAGACATGACCCACCTGGTAACGAGAGAGTGGGAGCTGGAGCAGGGCTACCAACACCTGCTCAGCCTTGTGCAGCCCCAACCTACTCGACAAGCAGAACCAGACTTCATTGGCTGGTCCTGGGATGACCTCCAGATGGCAGGTAGAGATGGGACCGAAGTCTCTCTACCGGCCCTCCAGGGGGCAGAAGGTGTCGTCCTTCCCCCCCAGCGGCAGTGTGAACCCCAGGGGGCAGAAGGTGTTGTCCTTCCCCCCCAGCGGCAGTGTGAACCCCAGGGGGCAGAAGGTGTCGTCCTTCCCCCCCAGCGGCAGTGTGAACCCCAGGGGGCAGAAGGTGTCGTGCTTCCCCCCCAGCGGCAGTGTGAACCCCAGGGGGCAGAAGGTGTCGTCCTTCCCCCCCAGCGGCAGTGTGAACCCCAGGGGGCAGAAGGTGTCGTCCTTCCCCCCCAGCGGCAGTGTGAACCCCAGGGGGCAGAAGGTGTCGTCCTTCTTACCCAGCGACAGGGTATACCCCAGGGAGCTGAAGGTGTCGTCCTTCCTCCCCAGCGACAGTGTGTACCCCAGGGAGCTGAAGGTGTCGCCCTTCCTCCCCAGCAGCAGTGTGTACCCCAGGGGGCCGAAGGTGTCGTTCTTCCCCCCCAGCGGCAGTGTGTACCCCAGGGAGCCGAAGGTGTCGTCCTTCCTCCCCAGCGGCAGTGTGTACCCCAGGGAGCTGAAGGTGTCGTCATTCCTCCCCAGTGGCAGTGTGTACCCCAGGGAGCTGAAGGTGTCGTCCTTCCTCCTCAGCAGCAGTGTGTACCCCAGGGGGCCGAAGGTGTCATCCTTCCTCCCCAGCGGCAGTGTGTACCCCAGGGAGCAGAAGGGGCCATCCTTCCTTCCCAGCGGCAGTGTGAACCCCAGGGGGCAGAAGGTGTCGTCCTTTCCCCCCAGCGGCAGTGTGAACCCCAGGGGGCAGAAGGTGTCGTCCTTCCCCCTCAGCGGCAGTGTGAACCCCAGGGGGCAGAAGGTGTCGTCCTTCCCCCCAAGCGTCAGTGTGTACCCCAGGGAGCAGAAGGTGTCGACCTTCCTCCACAGCCGCAGTGGCTACCCCAGGGGGCCAAAGGTGTCGTCCTTCCCCCCCAGCGGCAGTGTGAAACACAGGGGGCAGAAGGTTTCGTCCTTCCCCCCCAGCGACAGTTTACCCTAACCAGGGGAGACACCAATCTCCCAGACAGCGCAGATGGGACCGTGGTCTCTGCGCCCACAGCTTGTCCAGATCCCCAACTACCATCACTGGGACAACCGGAGGAGGGGGTAAGTACAAATTCCCCTCCCCAGCTAACTTCTAATGTGGCCCCAGGGTTAACAGAGGAAATGTTAACCCCCACTGACCGCCACGTTTCCCTGGCTACTGAGCCGGAATATGTCCCAAGTACCCCAGCAGAAGAGCTGACAGCGGGGCAGAGTGCAGTCGGCCTCTGCCCTCCCTTTGTCCCTTGTACAGAGCAGAATGTCCTGCAGGTTATACCAGCAGAAGAGCTGGCATCAGGGCAGAGTGCCGCTGGCCTCTGCCCCTCAAGTTCCCTCAGCGTGTTGCCCCATCACCACAGCAAAATATCCAGGTACCTGGTTAGACTTCCCCCCAAAGGAGAGATGTGTGACGAAGTGCCCTTCGCCACTTTGGCTTGGAGAGGACTGTTTGCCAGCCTCCTGCCCTGCGACTATGGCCCTGGTACATATTGCCCTTTGGAACACAGTATTCGGCCATACCAGAGTGTATGTCACTCATTCTGGCCCTTTACATACAGGGGGGTCATTCTGTACTTGCCCTGTGGGAGCGGTGATACCCCAGTTAACTATGCCATGGAGCCCATTCATAGGATGAAAGACTATGGGAAAGACTTTAGCTACATGGCAATTGAACTGTGTGAAGAGGATCTGAGCGCTATTCGGTGGTTTTGTGCGCTCAGATCCCAGCTATCTGGGGATATGGGAAATGTGAGTAAATGTGAATTGCAGTAATGCTGATGGGTTGTCAAACTAGAGAATTGACCAACAAATACTTTTGTCCAGACATCCCCAGGCCGATCCGTTGGGATCAGACCGTGTATGCCGGCTTATGGTCACGGGGGAGGTGTGTAACGGAACCCATCACTGTTTTACCCTGTTTTATGATTATTTAATTCTTGGTTAAAATATGATCACATTGCTGTACTGTAGATATGTTGTTTTATGTTCTACAGAATATATTGTCTCAGAATATTAGCCAGACTTTTGCAGACCTAGGCTAATAGATAATCCTGTTACAGAGATTCAAGAGATAAGAAAGTTGTAAAGGATCCTTGCATTTTCCAAAGTGTTTTCATTCTTTGATCAGAACAAAGAAGAATGATCTAATTAATGTCTGATTGTATCCAAGTTGCCAGGGAGGTGTGACTCACCTATTGTCCTATATGTGTATTGTATGGGGGATATGTGCAATGTCTGTGTGTTATGTGTAAAAACATACTTTTACTAACTTTTGAACCCCTGGTCTGATTCATGCCATTTTTGTATATGTTGTTCCCCTGGGTGAGAGATATTGAATGGTGCGGGACTTAAAGGTGTACCCCCTGTATTTGGGGTACATCCAGAATGTGGTTAAAATTGTGTCTGTTTTAATTGTGTTACCTGTTATCTGAGGGGAGGAGACGTGGGGGTTGAACCATGTAGATAATTGGCTGTTGTGATAATTATGTGGGTGTAGCCCTTCAGAGGGCACCATTGCATAAAAGGAGATTCCCTGTCATTAAAAGAGAGTTCTACTTGACCCTTCAAAACGTAGTCTCATCTCGTTATTGAGGGGATCGCGATATCATACTGGGGATTGCTATGCTTTTGCATACTCCCTTGAGCTGTAACTACTGAACGCTTGTTCCTGTCGTACTATCCTTGGAGTCTGTGGTGGTTTTGGTGTCCGGTGCAGTGCTTGTAGGCCTCGACGCAAGCTAGGACGCATCTATCAACGGAGGTACCCGGTCGGGGTGCCAGTAGATCCGTTACACATGCCCAAAACTATACTGCTACGCCATATAACACCAGCTGGGACCGCTCTCATATTTTATAGTTTGGTGTCACAGGGTCATTCACTTTGTGCTCTGTGCTGTGATGAAGTGGTCACTGGGAAGTGCTAGTACACTCGGCCACCAAGCACTGTGTAGATGGGAGAAGCTCCAGCCTAAAGATGAAGAAAAACAACTATTTGCAGGATGACTTATCTTACAAAAGATCAACTTTTTGTAAATACAAGAAACTGAAAACATTTTTATGCTGATATTTAGTTCTTAATAGCTATAAAAGCTGAACAATTACTAAGTCCTTTATATTTAGGGTCAGACAGCAGGAAAGAAGCAAAAGTTACTTTTACTTTCTTGGGGTCTTTAAAAGATCACTGCCGTCTTTATTTTTTAAGTATTTTATTCAATTTTGCATTAATGATGAACCCAGTGGTCTTTAGGGACAACAAATAACCATGGGGTCACAGGATACAATAACACCACTTCTCCCCTTTTTCCTAAAACCAATGTTCAAATACTTATGTTCTTGGATGGTCAACATTTAATATTGCCTAGAATATCATAGGAGTTGTTTTTCTGTTGCCATGTTTAGGATTTCTGACATCCAGGGGCCCCTATGGACTTGTTGGGACTGAGCAAACTAATATGGGTCCTGAGTGGGCACGGGTTAAAGTGGCACCACTGGTCTCTTTCTTCAAAGACATTGCCCACCATCTGGATACATGGACTGGTATTGTTTTATTTGCATGAATTGGTTAATATTGCCTGTGGTATGACTGTAACATATATAGGAACCGTAATAATAATTTAAAGGGAAATGGGCCATAGTAAGTGGCAAAGGAAACAGAGTCACCTAGGCAGCCAGAAAAGCTGTCTCCATCCTTGATTTGTCAGCTAACCCTCTTGATAGGCTTATCAAAGGAGTCAGTAATTAATTGCTGGGGTGATCATTAGGATATTTGTATGTCCTTGATGAACAGGTGGCCCATGTGGTTGGGGGAATATAGCTTGGGGATTGACTAACGGAATAACGGAATGGATCTACTTGTTCCCATTAGGGATCTGCATGGGTATGCATAGGTATACATGGGTAGACATTGGTGTAGATAGGTGTACATGGGTATAGATAGGTATACATGGTATACCTGGATATATATGGTATACATGGGAATAGATTGGTAATCATGGGAATAGTTGGGTATCGATCAGTATGCATAGGTGTACATGGGTTTAGATAGGTATACATGATATACATGGATATAGATGGTAACTATGGGAATAGTGGGGTATAGATGAGTATGCATTGGTGTACATGGGTATATATAGGTATACATGGATATACATGGTATTCATAGGAATAGTTGGGTATAGATGAGTATGCATAGGTGTACATGGGTATATATAGGTATAGATGAGAAAACATTGTATGGACATTGTTGGTGGGATTTTCACTCCATGATATAACTCACTATTCCCTATTTTCTTCAGACTGGAGATTGCACAGATCTTATCACTACGTTTGGTCACAGTCTCCAGACAGTCCTATCCGGCATTATCAAAGTTGTCCTTACACTAGTGGTAAAGTGACATTTATTTATTTTCATTACAAGCCTTTCTACATTTAATGTACAAGACACTGTGTGACAAACCGTCCTCTGAACATTAAGGCCCTTGGTCACCAAGCAGCGTATTGGAACACGCCATCCATGACAGCAGGCAGCTCGCCGCCGTATACACAAAGTTGCGCTGATCAAATGGCGAACTCCCCTATACGGCATTTAATGCGAAAAAAACACTGCATCCAATTCTACAGCACAAGGGGTGGAGAACAGCTTAAAGTCATACCCGCAATAACATTATCACCACATTTACACTAGAGGGGCAAATAATATGAAAAATTGAATAGAAATGCTAACAGATATTATTAACAGTATATATAATGTAATAATATAACAATAATAACAATAACAATCCCAATAATAATAATAATAAACATAATAGTAATTAATATTAGTAATAATAATAATAATGTATACAATAGATTGTTCCCATGACATGTTCTATGCGCCGTGTGTACTAATCTCTGACTCTTACCAATGTATTTCAGCATTCACTTGTTTCTGATTTAGAAGGTCTACTAAAAGACGCGCTCGTTACATTGGTAAGAAATCCACATGTTCTCAGAGTGCTGACACATGTCGACTAAATCTTCCTTTTGTACAATGGGAATGTGGCAGGAAAAACTGCCAGTGCTTACATTAACACATTTGGATCTTTGTCATGTTTAGTTATCCAGAGGGTGGTATGGAAAATGTGACATGTATGTACCTGGTAATACACCCACACACGTCATGCACCTATGTACCAGGTAATATACACACATCATAACGTATGTACCTGGTAATAAACATACATCATTCACATATGTACCTGGTAATAAACATACATCATTCACATATGTACCTGATAATACACACACATCATTCACATATGTACCTGATAATACACACACGATACACATATGTACCAGATAATACACACACATCATTCACATATGTACCTGATAATACACACACAATACACATATGTACCGGGTAATACACACACATCATACACCTATGTCACAGGTAATACACACACACATCAAACAGATATGTACCCGATAATACACACACATCATACATGTATGTACTAGATAATACACACCCAACATACATCTAATAAGTTCACTGAGCGATCTTGGACTAGTACTTGGACCAGTTCTTCCTTCCTTAGGTTCGGAGGATTACTTGGCTAATACAGGAAGTAAAGCTCTCTATTTATTAGTAACATTACAGGATTTTATTTATAACAAAACACTGAGCAGGTATATTGTGATATCATGACGGGTGTTGGCAAACAATAGGTTAATCATTTGCTTGTTTGTTTTCATTTTTTGGGCATTTTCATGTTATATTATATGTAGCATTTTCCTAAACAGATCAAATGGTGTAATATGGAGTAAGGGCCAGATTCACTAAACATTGCTCACACTGTGAATTACCCTGCGAGTCGCCGCCTGGGGAATGTAACCCCAACACTGCCCTGGCTCAGTCACTCATGCCCAGGGAATGTAACCCCAACACTGCCCTGGCTCAGTCACTCGTGCCCAGGGAATGTAACCCCAACACTGCCCTGGCTCAGTCACTCGTGCCCAGGGAATGTAATCCCCAACACTGTACTGGCTCAGTCACTCATGCCCAGGGGATGTAACCCCAACACTGCACTGGCTCAGTCACTCATGCCCAGGGAATGTAACCCCAACACTGCCCTGGCTCAGTCACTCATGCCCGGGGAATGTAACCCCAACACTGCCCTGGCTCAGTCACTCATTTCCGGGGAATGTAACCCCAACACTGCCCTGGCTCAGTCACTCATGCCCGGGGAATGTAACCCCAACACTGCACTTGCTCAGTCACTCATTCCCGGGGAATGTAACCCCAACACTGCACTGGCTCAGTCACTCATTCCCGGGGAATGTAACCCCAAGACTGCCCTGGCTCAGTCACTCATTCCCGGGAATGGAACCCCAACACTGCCCTTAGCTCAGTCACTCATTCCCGGGGAATGTAACCCCAACACTGCCCTGGCTCAGTCACTCATGCCCGGGGAATGTATCCCCAACACTGCCCTGGCTCAGTCACTCATTCCCGGGAATGGAACCCCAACACTGCCCTTAGCTCAGTCACTCATTCCCGGGGAATGTATCCCCAACACTGCCCTGGCTCAGTCACTCATTCCCGGGAATGGAACCCCAACACTGCCCTTAGCTCAGTCACTCATTCCCGGGGAATGTAACCCCAACACTGCACTGGCTCAGTCACTCATGCCCAGGGGATGTAACCCCAACACTGCACTGGCTCAGTCACTTATTCCCGGGGAATGTAACCCCAACACTGCCCTGGCTCAGTCACTCATGCTCAGGGGATGTAATGCCAACACTGCACTGGCTCAGTCACTCATGCCCGGGGAATGTAACCCCAACACTGCCCTGGCTCAGTCACTCATGCCTGGGAATGTAACCCCAACACTGTCCTGGCTCAGTCACTCATGCCCAGGGGATGTAACCCCAACATTGCACTGGCTCAGTCACTCATGCCCGGGAATGTAACCCCAACACTGCCTGGCTCAGTCACTCATGCCCAGGGGATGTAACCTCAACACTGCCCTGGCTCAGTCACTCATGCCCAGGGAATGTAACCCCAACACTGCCCTGGCTCAGTCACTCATGTCCAGGGGATGTAACCCCAACACTGCCCTGGCTCAGTCACTCATGCCCGGGGAATGTAACCCCAACACTGCCCTGGCTCAGTCACTCATGCCTTTTATTTAAAGTACAGTATTCAATTTGTTTTCTGGTTGCTTGAGAGTTCTGGTTAACTGAGAGTCTACTTTATTGTACAATCTAAATAGACACAAACAGTTTCATTGTTATCATCAGGGATCTAAACATGACAGATGGTGCCGACAGGGGCAGTTAGGTCATTATTTATTGTGTTACTTGTACTAGTTTAGGGCGATGCGTGCAATTATCATGCTATAAGTTTAGCTCAGTACATTGCCCAAAGTACCCTGTGATCAGGCGATGGTGCACAGAGGCTTCATATATTGGTACATGACTGCATTGGGTACCTCACCATCATCTAAACAGAAAGAGAACCTCATATCTCTACATGTATATAGTCAGGAAAATATATCATCTCGATAGAGACCATTACATTACCATGATTGTACCTCCAGCCACCAGGCAATGTTACCTGCACAGGTGACTAGTCATATATCTGGGTTTATTGCAGCATCTTAAAGAGTCACTACAGTTCAAGGAACAAGAAACTTGTTTGCCAAGAATGTAATATAAAAAAAAATAATATTAGCAGCTGCTTAAGATATGGACATCAAACATTTTCTGGTAAATCTGAATTTCTGAAGTCTCTAAGTATAGGCATCCATTTGTGTTTTTACATGACTTCCTCAGAACTGAATCATGAGGGGTGTGTTTTAGCTATCTGTGGAGAGACTGGAAATAATTTAATGTATAAAGCAAACAGAAGAAAAAGCATTCAAAGATAACCAAGACATAAGTCAAACAAAAGGAATCTATCATACTGAATAAAGAAATATTAAAGAAATATTGTTTATCATCATTAAAAGACCCCAAGAAAGTAAAAGTAACCTTTGATTCTTTCCTGCTGTCTGACCCTAAATATAAAGGACTCAGTAATTGTTCAGCTTTTATAGCTATTAAGAAATAAATATCAGCATAAAAATGTTTTCAGTTTCTTGTATTTACAAAAAGTTGATCTTTTTTAAGATAAGTCATCCCACAAATAGTTGTTTTTCTTCATCTTTAGGCTGGAGCTTCTCCCATCTACACAGTGCTTGGTGGCCGAGTGTACTAGCACTTCCCAGTGACCACTTCATCACAGCACAGAGCACAAAGTGAATGACCCTGTGACACCAAACTATAAAATATGAGAGCGGTCCCAGCTGGTGTTATATGGCGTAGAAAATAGAAAAGCTAAAGGGGATGTAATGTCATTTTCAGAAGCATTTTCTGGTGTTCAGTCTGCATAAGTTTGGGGTAAAACGCGCTTACGCATAGTATGTTACGTGAATGGCTTGGAGGGAAATTTGAATGTGACCGGTCACCATAACTGGCGCAATCTGTTCCTTTTTTCGTATTCAGCTGCGCATTCGGGAGAAGCTGAACATCTGAGTGTTAGTGATAGGTCACTTGTACAGTAACTGCCTGTACAAAATATTGTGACCCGGCCCTTACTCTTTTTTTATATCTTATACTTAAACTAACATTATTAGTCACAAATATGTTTGATCGTATGTAAAAAGGTGTAATCCTGGAGAAGTCTTTGATCTGTTACATTTTAGTGAATCTGCCCCATAGCATAAGATGGAAGTGGAGAAGATCTCCTATAATTGTTCAGTTTTGGATAATAACATCATTTTGCTTTAAAGAAATCAGAACGTGGCGCTGAATTGCACAACACGGTCTGTTTGCCAAGTACTGGCGTCACTGAAAGAAGAAAACAGGATCCTTACACCCGGATACACTTGCGCACATGTAAATAAAGAAATCTGGCACGTAGAAGCGAGAAAACAGAAGAAGTAAAATGCCGACAAATAATCTACATTGAAAATTACAAAATGTAGAGAAAAAGATATGAAAATTACAAAATGTATGGAAAACGCACACAGGGACTGGGGGGAGATGGCGCAAAGAGGCACATGGCATTCCCAAGCACAAAAGTGACAGGTTAACGAAAAGTAGGTGGGAGGAAAGGGTCGCAATGAGCAGATTGGACGGCCAAACCCCAAACCACTGGAGAAGGAAATGACAATCCACTCCAGTATCACCAGCATACAAACCTTGTAAGAAAGCAGTGACAGAGGGTCACAGACATTCAGACCCGACCGAAAGACCAAACAAGAGATAATGTGTACTTCAATGAAGCTGTGAGCTATACCATTAAGGGCCATGACATCTTAATCAGAGAGGAACGGGAGGTCGCACCATACCCGCAGACATTCGTCCATCTGCGATCGAGTTGCGGGCTTGGAATTGAATGTGGCTCATAGTATCATCTGTCTACAGATTAATCCCCTCTATCTCTCTTCTCATTGTGGTCCCTCTTTTCTTTCATTCATTTCACACATTCATTCCCTAAATAGACCTTAAAGCTTTTACTTAATGGACAACTATTGTTTCTACAATAATTGTTTCTATATAATGTTTTACAAAGCAAAATAAATACATAAATAAATAAGTACACGCATACATATATCAAATAATTCTTTCATGTATATATGTGATAGTTATTCACTGAGCTGCATCTTTCACCTGCTCTCTCTGAATAATTCTATTGAAAGCACTGCCACTTTTAGATGCTATATTATCTTATAACAATGTAACCTTCCTCTATATTCAGAGTCTACTCCCAACTCAGTAAGTTGATCAACAGAAAATAAAGTGATAGATTCCAATGCAGCCCTGTGACATATAACTGTAAACAAATGGAAGGTTATGTTATCAAACCACCGTCTTTTGTCCTCCATAAGCTCAATTAATTTATGTATTTAAAAGAGCAGATCACATATATAGTTGTGAGCATACGAGATGTTGCTAATGCTTGCGGGCTTGCACAGCGAGGGCCGCAGTTGCTGGCAAGGAGTGCGCAACTGAGGCCCTCACGAAGACCCCAATCAGATACGTTGCACCATCCCCAGTGCCAGACACACACACACTGCATCCGGAAGACACCCCCACCCCAAGGGCTCCCATCCAGCACTCAGAGTGCCCTTACCTTGCAGGGCTCCAGCAGGCTGAGCATGCAGACCAGGGAGAGCAGGTCCGGATTGCATGGCTTCAAAGGTGCAATGAGGACCCTTGGGGGAGGAGCCAGGCTCCAAGTGAGGCTCAGCTGCAGGCATGGGGGAATGTAGCAGGCAGGTAAGTGATAGATGGAGGGGGAGAGAGAAGGAGAGGGGGAGAGAGAAGGAGAGGGGGAGAGAGAAGGAGAGGGGGGAAGAGAAAGAAGGAGAGGGGGGAAGAGAAAGAAGGAGAGGGGTGAAAGAGAGAGAAGGAGAGGGGGAAGAGAGAGAAGGAGAGGGGGGGGAGAGAAGGAGAGGGGGGGGGGGGAGAGAAGGAGAGGGGGGGGGGGAGAGAAGGAGAGGGGGGGGGGGGGGAGAGAAGGAGGGGGGGGGGGAGAGAAGGAGAGGGGGGGGGGAGAGAAGGAGACGGGGGGGGAGAGACGGGGGGGGGGAGAGAAGGAGAGGGGGGGGGGATAGAAGGAGAGGGGGAAGAGAGAGAAGGAGAGGGGGAGAGAAAGAAGGAGAGGGGGATAGAGAAGGAGAGGGGGAGAGAGCAGGGGAGAGAAAAGGAGAGGGGAGAGAGCAGGGGAAGAGAGAAGGAGGGGGGAAGAGAGAGAGAAGGAGAGGGGGAGAGAGAGAGAAGGAGAGGGGGGAGAGAGAGAGAAGGAGAGGAAGGAGAGAGAGAGAGAAGGAGAGGAAGGAGAGAGAGAGAGAAGGAGAGGGGGGAGAGAGAGAGAGAGAAGGAGAGGGGGAGAGAGAGAGAAAGAAGGAGAGGGGGGAGAGAGAGAGAGAAAGAAGGAGAGGGGGGAGAGAGATAGAGAGAAGGAGAGGGGGAGAGAGAGAGAGAGAGAAAGAGAGGGGGGAGAGAGAGAGATAGAGAAGGAGAGGGGAGAGAGAGAGAGAAGGAGAGGGTGTACAGAGAGAAGGAGAGGGGGAGAGAGAGAAGGAGAGGGTGTACAGAGAGAAGGAGAAGGTGTAGAGAGAAGGAGAGGGTGTAGAGAGAAGGAGAGGGTGTAGAGAGAAGGAGAGAGAAGGAGAGGGGAGAGAGAAGGAGAGGGGAGAGAGAAGGAGAGGGGAGAGAAGGAGAGGGGAGAGAGAGAGAAGGAGAGGGGAGAGAGAGAAAAGGAGAGGGGAGAGAGAGAGAGAAGGAGAGGGGGGGAGAGAGAGAAGGGGGGGAGAGAGAGA
>JAPZIH010000706.1:0-25000 GCA_027410445.1 Discoglossus pictus
TCATCACATAGACCATGGTGTCCCAGTAGTATATCAGCAACAAACTCCTTGGATATGATAAGGAATGATTGTCTGTGATACCTCATGTGGCACAACTAAAGATGGATGCCAGTGCTTGTCACTGCAGAGAGGGGTCTGAAAGCAGGCATTTCCTCAAGTTCTGAAGGTGGAGGGGGAGCACACACGCTACTCCTTGTCAGTTTTCTTCCGGAAGAAGACTTGCTACACCCTCACAAACCTAATGCCTTCCCATCTAAAGGAACTCCAACAAGTTCCTCTGGATATTGCTGACAAACCTGGGAATTGGACTCCAACTTATTAATTACCCCAAGTAAAAACATTTTTGCCAGACCTCTTCCTTATACCAGATAAGTGAGGCCATGATCTTCTAACTCCATTCTGTTGTCTGAGCCAGAAGAGTCTGAAGAGTACAAGTAGATAATTGAATATTTGATGATGTCTGGATCCCAGGAGATATTGTGAAATACGAGAGGTAAGGAGTCTACCTGCAGCAAATCCTAGAAGGCCGGTACACTTGGGCCAGCAAATCCTAGGAGGCCTGTACACTTGGGCCAGCAAATCCTAGAAGGCCTGTACACTTGGGCCAGCAAATCCTAGGAGGCCTGTACACTTGGACCAGCAAATCCTAGGAGGCCTGTACACTTGGGCCAGCAAATCCTAGGAGGCCTGTACACTTGGACCAGCAAATCCTAGGAGGCCTGTACACTTGGACCAGCAAATCCTAGGAGGCCTGTACACTTGGGCCAGCAAATCCTAGAAGGCCGGTTCACTTGGGCCAGCAAATCCTAGAAGGCCTGTACACTTGGACCAGCAAATCCTAGGAGGCCTGTACACTTGGGCCAGCAAATCCTAGAAGGCCGCTACACTTGGGCCAGCAAATCCTAGAAGGCCTGCACACTTGGGCCAGCAAATCCTAGAAGGCCAGTACACTTGGGCCAGCAAATCATAGAAGGCCTGTATACTTGGACCAGGTAAGTGGGGTTCCTCAGGGTTCAGTATTAGGTCCTCTCCTTTTTAACATATTTATTAACGACTTAGAAGTAGAATTATAGGAGTGTCTCCATTTTTGCTGATGACACAAAGTTGTGCAAGGTAATTAAATCAGATAATGATGTGCTTTCCCTCCAAAGGGATTTGCATAAATTAGAGGAATGGGCATCTAAATGGCAGATGAGATTTTATACGAATAAATGTAAAGTTATACATCTGGGAAGGAAAAATAGCCATACAATTTATAATCTTAATGGAGCAAATCTAGGGGTATCAGATATTGAAAGGGATTTGGGAGCTTGTGGACAACCACCTAGGTAACAGTGCTCAAAGCCAAGCAGCAGCTGCAAAGGCAAATAAAATATTACCATGTATTAGGAAGGGTATAGAAGCCAGGGAAGCAAATATAATTCTGCCACTATACAAATCTCTAGTACGCCCTCATTTGGAATATGGAGTACAATTTTGGGCACCAATTCATAAAAATGACATTTTAGAGCTGGAAAAAGGTACAGAGAAGTGCAACAAAACTAATAAGGGGAGGGGCTAAGTTATGAAGAAAGACTAACCAAATTACACTTATTATCTCTAGAAAAAAGGCCCCTAAGAGGAGATATGATTACCTTATATAAATACATCCAGGGTCAGTATAAAGATTTGTCACGGGAGCTTTTTGTGCCAAGAGGTTTTCAACTGACAAGAAGACATCCCTTGAGATTAGAAGTAAAAAGATTCCACCTTAAAGAAAGAAAAGGGTTCTTCACAGTAAAGGTGGTTAATCTGTGGAATTCTCTACCAAGGGAGGTGGTGACAGCGGATTCAATAGATAACTTTAAAAAAAGGATTTGATATATTTTTTATTTAAAAGGGCATTCAGGGTTTTCCTGCTTAATTAGAGGGGAGTATTGATCCAGGGAGGAATCCGATCGCCAGTATCTGGGGTCAGGAAGGAATTCATTTTTTTCCCTTTTGAGACAATTGACAAAGTTTTTTTGTTTGCCTTCCTCTGGATCAATTAACAACTAATCCGCACATTGCATATCAAAGGAGATCTTAAAAGGTTGAACTTGATGGGCTAAAGTCATTTTTTAAACCTCAATTACTATGTAACTATGTAACTATAAGCTGTATAGTCGCAGACCCCTTTTCCATTTCCTAGATCTTAGTCCATTGAGCCACCATAAAGGACTGTCAAGGACCCCTTTTTCCAGTTCCTGGATCTTAGCCCATTAAAGGACAGAAGGCTTGGCTCCAGCCACTCCATTGTTTTGTAATCTGCTCTGACCAATTGTTAGCAAATTAAGTTAATCCCATCTGCCATGTACTCTATCTAAGGTCTGGACCACTCAGAGACAGCAGGATTTGTATTCGAAGGTAGCCCTGTTGTTCTCAGGTGCTAGCTATCAAGGTACTGCTAGACCCCATGTGGGTCATCTCCTGTAATTGTCTGCCACACCCTATGATTGTTCCATTGTGTACACCCCCTCTATATCTATTGCTTGACTTTTCAAAATAAATCAGTTCACTTCTGGAGACATATTGAAATTATGTTTATTATTTTGCTCCTGGTGGCTGTGATACCGAACCTATCTCCACCCTCTAAGTAACCTGTCCTGGTCACTACAATAGACTCCTGGAAGTGCTGACTCCTGATGCAGAGACTCTGACTGATACAGAAGCCAGATATCAGAGTGCTAGTGCCGAGATTTCCAAGAACTCAACGGTCCTTAAGGATAGTTAACCTGTAGTCTATAGCAGGTGGCCCTAGGCAGTAATAGTCCCTACCCCTGGAGCATCACAACTGGTTGGCAGTGGTGGCATCTCAGTGCTTTAACCAGCAGCAGAAGTATGGCATATGGTGGGCACACAGACATAAGAGCTCAGACGACGCGCGCAACGTCATGTGTGCACCGACAAACGCAAGCACCAACACCAGCGCGGCGCCTGTACAATACTCTCACTCACCCTGCTCTCCCTATCTCAATGTGCAGCTCCTGCAGGACCCCCCAGTCCAGACTCTCCCTCTCTGTAACCCCCCAGAACACCACAACACTCAACCACCTGGTCCTTGCCCTGCTTGGAGTGTATATGTGGAGGACCGGCGAGGAGGTGGGGTACATCCCCGGGAGATGGACACTAGAGGAGAGGGTGAGTGCAGCACTATGTGGGTGCATGCTGGTGTGGGTGCGCGCTTTTTTCATGCATTTTGTGCATGCACAGGACGGCGCACACGTCTCCCTCGCTCTAAAGTCGTGCCACCCATATGGTGACCTATGCAAGATTGAAGTCCAGTTTTTTCGGGGGGGATGAAGAAACCTATCAGTGATTTATCCAAATCTACAAGCCCAAGGGAGATCATTGCTGGTTGGATGATATATTTGGCCACATGGATACCTGCAAGTTGGAGGTGATCCAGGAGAAAAGGAGCCTGATCAACAGTATGAGGAAGCGGCGATAGCAATGGCTTGCCACAGAATGCGATCAGGGGAACAGCTCTGAATCAGCGGAAGGCTTCCCTGGGGCTTCAGCAAGATGAGAAGCTAGCAGAGCGACTTGTGGAACAGCTGTGGATGGAGCTTGACTTGGAAGATCAGTATGAGGACCTGAAGCTTCCGGCTACTGTAACACAAAGGCCAAGCTACCATAAGATTGGACTGCTGGAAGGACTTCCGGATGTGCTGCAGGGAGATCCAAAGTCTAGCCTTGGTAACACAGAGTGCTGGGAAATCCTATTGGCATGATGCCAAAAGGACACTGAAATAGGCCCAGGGGCAGAAGAAGAAAGGTTTCTCAAACAGTTGGTCCATAAAGAAATGAATTTGGAAAAAAGTATGAGGAACTGCTTGAGGTGGGCCCAGGTAGGACCTGTCTCAAGTACTTAGTTACCCCATGATTCCCTAGCTGAGCTAGCATAGGATACACTGCCAGAGAAAATGGATTGTTGGTTACACCCCTATAAGGTGGAGGAAGGAAACCAGAAGGTTGATCTGACCACTACAGAACAGGCGAGATCAGAGGGACTGCTGGGAACTCACCAGTATAGGGAGGCCAGGAGAACAGTCCAGACCCTGTTAGATGCAAGACCGGGGAGCAGTGTAAAGCAGCACAAGCCACTGTGAGATGGCCAACAACCAGAGAACTTCCAGTTGCTAACCAAAGGTGAGGAGCTGGAGGATGAGCAGTTGGCAGAGAAGCGTGCAATCCCTGAGAGTCTGTCCAACTACCCATGGACTGTTATCAGTCCTGAACCACAGACCACTGATGTACAGGCAGTCAGGAAACAGGTGGAGATGCCAAGGCTGACAGTCATGGAAAGTGTGATGCCAGATCGGGGTATGAGGCTATCAGGAGAGGGTCATCCCCCGAGACCCTGAAGCTCTTCCCCAGCAGGGATCAGGTGGATCCAGATAAGTGTGCGAGTTCAGGTGAGAGCACTGACCCTGAGACCCTAAGGAAGGAGCAAGTGGAGGCTCCACTTCCAAGCCCTGCAGAGTTGCCAGCAGTGCTGATGGGGATTGCTTTATTCCAGGCAGGCCCAGAGGATCTGACACAGTGTACCCTAGCTGCAGAAGTGATCCCATGCCTTGAGGATACTCACCCTAAGGAGCTACTGACCCCAGCGAAGTCTACTACCCTGGGTGAGCCTCAGCCAGGAAAGGATCTCCATCCAGAGACCATACTCCTTAGTACTGCTCCTTTTTCCCAACCCTGCTTTAACAACTGACCCAGAGATGGGATATGCCAGAGCCACCACCCTAGATGGGATATGCCAGAGCCACCTGTGGTCAAGAAGTATGCACATGGATGAGATCCTGAGATCATGGAGGTGTCCCCAAGAATGATGTCTGCACTTTGGGGTGGTCTGGAAGAGGGGAGTAATGTCACTGACACCTTTTCCAGTTCCTGGATCTTAACCCATTGAGCCACTGGACTATGTGTGTAAACCTTTGTATTGTAATCTGTTTTGCCCCATTGTTTTCCAGATAAAGTTAATTACTCTATTTGAGGTCTGGACCATTATGGAGACAGCATTATGGGTATTTGAAGGCTGGCCTATTGTTCACAGGTGCCAGACAGGATTCCAGGATGCCAGACTATTAGACCCCATGTGAAGTCAATCTCCTGTGTTTGTCTGCCACTCCCTGTCATTGTTGTGTTGTATACACCCCCTCTGTATCTAACCCCTATAAACATTGTTTGACTTACCAAAAATTTAAAAAAAATCACTGCTAATATATATAGAAATGGTATGTTCTCTTATATGCTCCTGGTAGCTGTGATACTGATCCTTTCTCCACCCTGCAAATAACTTGTCCTGGTCACTACAACAGGAAGGTTACGGAGACCCCTGAAAGTGCTGATTCCTGATGGAGAGACCCTGACTGATACAGAAGCCAGATATCAGGGTGCTGGTGCTGAGATTTCCAAGAACCCAAACGGTCCCTGTGGGTAGTTAACCTGAAGTCTATAGCAGGTGCCCCTGTGCAGTAATGGCTCCTACCCCTAGATCATCACATTGAATCCTTCTGATTGGTCGCTATCTCAGACTCCGAGTGCTGCGTGTGTCAGAAACCTCAAAAGTAGAACAAATAGACAATCTGGATAGAGAAAAGGTTTTAGGAACGAAGAAAATAAAAAAACTGCAAAGCAGAACAAAAATAACCTGAAAAAAATACTGTGGGACCAAAAACCTCAGTGACATTGAGATTTCTGCTGTTGCTTCTGGGAAATTTTTACTAGAAAGGAGAAAGGAGAAGTGAGACACTCTAATGTGATTTATGGACTGAGCTTGTTCGGGTTTCAGTTTTGGAAATACATTAGTACTTTATCCTAAAAAGTGCAGAGGAGCTTTCAGACACACAGCGTGACACCGAGCCATTGTGTGGACACTTAAGGACAGCACTGAGTCATCTTTTTATATTGTCTAACAACTCAGAGCACCAATAGTAACATATTAATATACAGTCTAAACATGTCTAGAATGAGAGGAGTAGTAACTAGCAATATATCAGAACTAGAGTACTAGTAACCAGTAATACATCAGAATGAGAAGACTAGTAACCAGTAATACATCAGAATGAGAGGACTAGTAACCAGTTATACATCAGAACTATTCTCTGTTCTATCCCTCTCCCATGTACCCGCCTTCACCCATGTTCCAGCCCTCTCCCATGTACCAGCCCTCTTCCATGTTCCAGCCCTCTCCCATGTACCAGCCCTCTCCCATGTACCAGACCTCTCCCATGTACCAGGCCTCTCCCATGTATCAGACCTCTCTCATGTACCAGACCTCTCCCATTTTCTAGCCCTCTCCCATGTACCAGACATCTCCAACATCCCATTCCTCTATCATGTACCAGCCCTCTCCCATGTCCCAGCCCTCTCCCATGTCCCAGTCCTCTCCCATGTCCTACTCCTCTCCCATGTTCTACCCCTTCCCATGTCCTAGCCCTCTCCCATGTTCCAGCCATCTCCCATGTACCAGACCTCTCCCATGTACCAGACCTCTCCCATGTACCAGACCTCTCCCATGTACCAGCCCTCTCCCATGTTCCAGCCCTCACCCATGTTCCAGCCCTCTCCCATGTACCAGCCCTTTCCCATGTACCAGACCTCTCCCATGTACCAGACCTCTCCCATGTACCAGACCTCTCCCATGTACCAGACCTCTCCCATGTACCAGCCCTCTCCCATGTTCCAGCCCTCACCCATGTTCCAGCCCTCACCCATGTTCCAGCCCTCTCCCATGTCCCAGTCCTCTCCTATGTCACAGTCCTCACCCTAGTCCAAGTCCTCTCTCATGTACTAGACCTCTCCCATGTTCTTGCCCTCTCCCATGTACCAGACCTCTCTCATGTTCTAGCCCTCTCCCATGTACCAGCCCTCTCCCATTTTATAGCCCTCTCCCATGTTTCAGCCCTCTCCCATGTTCCAGCCCTCTCCCATGTTCCAGCCCTCTCCCATGTCCCAGCCCTCTCCCATGTTCCAGCCCTCTCCTATGTTCCAGCCCTCTCCCATCTCCCAGTCCTCTCCCATGTCCCAGTCCTCTCCCATGTCCCAGTCCTCTCCCATGTCCCAGTCCTTTGTCATGTACCAGCCCTCTCCCATGTTCTAGCCCTCTCCCATGTCCCAGTCCTCTCCCATGTCCCAGTCCTCTCCCATGTCCGACTCCTCCCATGTACCAGTCCTTTCCCATGTTCTAGCCCTCTCCCATGTACCAGCCCTCTCTCATGTACAATACCTCTCGCATGTCCTAACCCTCCCCCATGTTCTAGCTCTCTCCCATGTACCAGTCCTCTCTCACGTGCATCACCTCTCCCATGTCCCAATCCTCTCCCATGTACCAGTCCTATCTCGTGTTCTAGCCCTCTCCCATGTACCAGTCCTCTCCCATGTACCAGACCTCTCCCATGTACCAGACCTCTCCCATGTACCAGACCTCTCCCATGTTCCAGACCTTTCCCATGTACCAGCCCTCTCCCATGTCCCAGCCCTCTCCCATGTCCCAGTCCTCTTCCATGTCCTACTCCTCTCCCATGTTCTACCCCTTCCCATGTCCCAGCCCTCTCCCATGTTCCAGTCATCTCCCATGTACCAGACCTCTCCCATGTACCAGACCTCTCCCATGTACCAGCCCTCTCCCATGTACCAGCCCTCTTCCATGTTCCAGCCCTCTCTCATGTACCAGCCCTTTCCCATGTCCCAGTCCTCTCCCATGTACCAGATCTCTCCCATGTACCAGACCTCTCTCATGTACCAGACCTCTCCCATTTTCTAGCCCTCTCCCATGTACCAGATATCTCCAACATCCCATTCCTCAATCATGTTCCAGCCCTCTCCCATGTCCCAGCCCTCTCTCATGTACCAGCCCTTTCCCATGTCCCAGTCCTCTCCCATGTACCAGATCTCTCCCATGTACCAGACCTCTCTCATGTACCAGACCTCTCCCATTTTCTAGCCCTCTCCCATGTACCAGATATCTCCAACATCCCATTCCTCAATCATGTTCCAGCCCTCTCCCATGTCCCAGCCCTCTCCCATGTCCCAGTCCTCTTCCATGTCCTACTCCTCTCCCATGTTCTACCCCTTCCCATGTCCCAGCCCTCTCCCATGTTCCAGCCATCTCCCATGTACCAGACCTCTCCCATGTACCAGACCTCTCCCATGTACCAGCCCTCTCCCATGTTCCAGTCCTCTCCCATGTACCAGCCCTCTCCCATGTACCAGCCCTTTCCCATGTCCCAGTCCTCTCCTATGTCACAGTCCTCTCCCTAGTCCCAGTCCTCTCTCATGTACCAGCCCTCTCCCATAGTCTAGCCCTCTCCCATGTCCCAATCCTCTCCCATGTCCCAGTCCTCTCCCATGTACCAGTCCTTTCCCATGTTCTAGCCCTCTCCCATGTACAGCCCTCTCTCATGTACATGACCTCTCCCATGTCCTAACCCTCCCCCATGTTCTAGCTCTCTCCCATGTACCAGTACTCTCCCATGTACCAGTCCTCTCTCATGTTCTAGCCCTCTCCCATGTACCAGCCCTCTCCCATGTTCTAGCCCTCTCCCATGTACCAGTCCTCTCCCATGTTCTAGCCCTCTCCCATGTACCAGTCCTCTCCCATGTACCAGTCCTCTCCCATGTACCAGCCCTCTCCCATGTTCCAGCCCTCTCCCATGTTCCAGCCCTCTCCCATGTACCAGTCCTCTCCCATGTACCAGTCCTTTGCCATGTACCAGCCATCTCTCATGTACATCACCTCTCCCATGTTCTAGCCCTCTCCCATGTTCTAGCCCTCTCCCATGTACCAGCCCTCTCCCATGTACCAGTCCTCTCTCATGTACATGACCTCTCCCATGTTCTAGCTCTCTCCCATGTTCTAGCCCTCTCCCATGGAGCAGCCCTCTCCCATGTACCAGTCCTCTCTCATGTACATCACCTCTCCCATGTTCTAGCCCTCTCCCATGTTCTAGCCCTCTCCCATGTACCAGCCCTCTCCCATGTACCATTCCACTCTCATGTACATGACCTCTCCCATGTTCTAGACCTCTTCCATGTACCAGTCCTCTCCCATGTACATGACCTCTCCCATGTTCTAGACTTCTCCCATGTACCAGCCTCTCCCATGTAGCAGCCCTCTCCCATGTACCAGCCCTCTCCCATGTACCAGTCCTCTCCCATGTACCAGTCCTCTCCCATAGTCTAGCCCTCTTCCATGTCCCAATCCTCTCCCATGTCCCAGTCCTCTCCCATGTACCAGTCCTTTCCCATGTTCTAGCCCTCTCCCATGTACAGCCCTCTCTCATGTACATGACCTCTCCCATGTCCTAACCCTCCCCCATGTTCTAGCTCTCTCCCATGTACCAGTACTCTCCCATGTACCAGTCCTCTCTCATGTTCTAGCCCTCTCCCATGTACCAGCCCTCTCCCATGTTCTAGCCCTCTCCCATGTACCAGTCCTCTCCCATGTTCTAGCCCTCTCCCATGTACCAGTCCTCTCCCATGTACCAGTCCTCTCCCATGTACCAGCCCTCTCCCATGTTCCAGCCCTCTCCCATGTTCTAGCCCTCTCCCATGTACCAGTCCTCTCCCATGTACCAGTCCTTTGCCATGTACCAGCCATCTCTCATGTACATCACCTCTCCCATGTTCTAGCCCTCTCCCATGTTCTAGCCCTCTCCCATGTACCAGTCCTCTCCCATGTACCAGTCCTCTCTCATGTACATGACCTCTCCCATGTTCTAGCTCTCTCCCATGTTCTAGCCCTCTCCCATGGAGCAGCCCTCTCCCATGTACCAGTCCTCTCTCATGTACATCACCTCTCCCATGTTCTAGCCCTCTCCCATGTTCTAGCCCTCTCCCATGTACCAGCCCTCTCCCATGTACCATTCCACTCTCATGTACATGACCTCTCCCATGTTCTAGACCTCTTCCATGTACCAGTCCTCTCCCATGTACATGACCTCTCCCATGTTCTAGACTTCTCCCATGTACCAGCCTCTCCCATGTAGCAGCCCTCTCCCATGTACCAGCCCTCTCCCATGTACCAGTCCTCTCCCATGTACCAGTCCTCTCCCATGTTCCAGTCCTCTCCCATGTCCCAGTCCTATCCTATGTCACAGTCCTCTCTCATGTACCAGACCTCTCCCATGTTCCAGCCCTCTCTCATGTACCAGTCCTCTCCCATGTACCAGTCCAATCCCATGTTCCAGTCCTCTCCCATGTCCCAGTCCTCTCCCATGTACCAGTCCTCTCCCATGTTCCAGTCCTCTCCCATGTCCCAGTCCTCTCTCATGTACCAGACCTCTCCCATGTTCCAGCCCTCTCTCATGTACCAGTCCTCTCCCATGTACCAGTCCTCTCCCATGTTCCAGTCCTCTCCCATGTCCCAGTCCTATCCTATGTCACAGTCCTCTCTCATGTACCAGACCTCTCCCATGTTCCAGCCCTCTCCCATGTACCAGCCCTTTCCCATGTCCCAGTCCTCTCCTAGGTCACAGTCCTCTCCCTAGTCCCAGACCTCTCTCATGTCCTAGCCCTCTCCCATTTTCTAGCCCTCTCCCATGTTCCAGACCTCTCCCATGTACCAGCCCTCTCCCATTTTCTAGCCCTCTCCCATGTACCAGCCCTCTCCCATGTACCAGCCCTCTTCCATGTTCCAGCCCTCTCTCATGTACCAGCCCTTTCCCATGTCCCAGTCCTCTCCCATGTACCAGATCTCTCCCATGTACCAGACCTCTCTCATGTACCAGACCTCTCCCATTTTCTAGCCCTCTCCCATGTACCAGATATCTCCAACATCCCATTCCTCAATCATGTTCCAGCCCTCTCCCATGCCCCAGCCCTCTCTCATGTACCAGCCCTTTCCCATGTCCCAGTCCTCTCCCATGTACCAGATCTCTCCCATGTACCAGACCTCTCTCATGTACCAGACCTCTCCCATTTTCTAGCCCTCTCCCATGTACCAGATATCTCCAACATCCCATTCCTCAATCATGTTCCAGCCCTCTCCCATGTCCCAGCCCTCTCCCATGTCCCAGTCCTCTTCCATGTCCTACTCCTCTCCTATGTTCTACCCCTTCCCATGTCCCAGCCCTCTCCCATGTTCCAGCCATCTCCCATGTACCAGACCTCTCCCATGTACCAGACCTCTCCCATGTACCAGCCCTCTCCCATGTTCCAGTCCTCTCCCATGTACCAGCCCTCTCCCATGTACCAGCCCTTTCCCATGTCCCAGTCCTCTCCTATGTCACAGTCCTCTCCCTAGTCCCAGTCCTCTCCCATGTACCAGCCCTCTCCCATGTACCAGCCCTTTCCCATGTCCCAGTCCTCTCCTATGTCACAGTCCTCTCCCTAGTCCCAGTCCTCTCCCATGTACCAGTCCTCTCCCATAGTCTAGCCCTCTCCCATGTCCCAATCCTCTCCCATGTCCCAGTCCTCTCCCATGTACCAGTCCTTTCCCATGTTCTAGCCCTCTCCCATGTACAGCCCTCTCTCATGTACATGACCTCTCCCATGTCCTAACCCTCCCCCATGTTCTAGCTCTCTCCCATGTACCAGTACTCTCCCATGTACCAGTCCTCTCTCATGTTCTAGCCCTCTCCCATGTACCAGCCCTCTCCCATGTACTAGCCCTCTCCCATGTACCAGTCCTCTCCCATGTTCTAGCCCTCTCCCATGTACCAGTCCTCTCCCATGTACCAGTCCTCTCCCATGTACCAGCCCTCTCCCATGTTCCAGCCCTCTCCCATGTTCTAGCCCTCTCCCATGTACCAGTCCTCTCCCATGTACCAGTCCTTTGCCATGTACCAGCCATCTCTCATGTACATCACCTCTCCCATGTTCTAGCCCTCTCCCATGTTCTAGCCCTCTTCCATGTACCAGCCCTCTCCCATGTACCAGTCCTCTCTCATGTACATGACCTCTCCCATGTTCTAGCTCTCTCCCATGTTCTAGCCCTCTCCCATGGAGCAGCCCTCTCCCATGTACCAGTCCTCTATCATGTACATCACCTCTCCCATGTTCTAGCCCTCTCCCATGTTCTAGCCCTCTCCCATGTACCAGCCCTCTCCCATGTACCATTCCACTCTCATGTACATGACCTCTCCCATGTTCTAGACCTCTTCCATGTACCAGTCCTCTCCCATGTACATGACCTCTCCCATGTTCTAGACTTCTCCCATGTACCAGCCTCTCCCATGTAGCAGCCCTCTCCCATGTACCAGCCCTCTCCCATGTACCAGTCCTCTCCCATGTACCAGTCCTCTCCCATAGTCTAGCCCTCTTCCATGTCCCAATCCTCTCCCATGTCCCAGTCCTCTCCCATGTACCAGTCCTTTCCCATGTTCTAGCCCTCTCCCATGTACAGCCCTCTCTCATGTAAATGACCTCTCCCATGTCCTAACCCTCCCCCATGTTCTAGCTCTCTCCCATGTACCAGTACTCTCCCATGTACCAGTCCTCTCTCATGTTCTAGCCCTCTCCCATGTACCAGCCCTCTCCCATGTTCTAGCCCTCTCCCATGTACCAGTCCTCTCCCATGTTCTAGCCCTCTCCCATGTACCAGTCCTCTCCCATGTACCAGTCCTCTCCCATGTACCAGCCATCTCCCATGTTCCAGCCCTCTCCCATGTTCTAGCCCTCTCCCATGTACCAGTCCTCTCCCATGTACCAGTCCTTTGCCATGTACCAGCCATCTCTCATGTACATCACCTCTCCCATGTTCTAGCCCTCTCCCATGTTCTAGCCCTCTTCCATGTACCAGCCCTCTCCCATGTACCAGTCCTCTCTCATGTACATGACCTCTCCCATGTTCTAGCTCTCTCCCATGTTCTAGCCCTCTCCCATGTAGCAGCCCTCTCCCATGTACCAGTCCTCTCTCATGTACATCACCTCTCCCATGTTCTAGCCCTCTCCCATGTTCTAGCCCTCTCCCATGTACCAGCCCTCTCCCATGTACCATTCCACTCTCATGTACATGACCTCTCCCATGTTCTAGACCTCTTCCATGTACCAGTCCTCTCCCATGTACATGACCTCTCCCATGTTCTAGACTTCTCCCATGTACCAGCCTCTCCCATGTAGCAGCCCTCTCCCATGTACCAGCCCTCTCCCATGTACCAGTCCTCTCCCATGTACCAGTCCTCTCCCATGTTCCAGTCCTCTCCCATGTCCCAGTCCTATCCTATGTCACAGTCCTCTCTCATGTACCAGACCTCTCCCATGTTCCAGCCCTCTCTCATGTACCAGTCCTCTCCCATGTACCAGTCCTCTCCCATGTTCCAGTCCTCTCCCATGTCCCAGTCCTCTCCCATGTACCAGTCCTCTCCCATGTTCCAGTCCTCTCCCATGTCCCAGTCCTCTCTCATGTACCAGACCTCTCCCATGTTCCAGCCCTCTCTCATGTACCAGTCCTCTCCCATGTACCAGTCCTCTCCCATGTTCCAGTCCTCTCCCATGTCCCAGTCCAATCCTATGTCACAGTCCTCTCTCATGTACCAGACCTCTCCCATGTTCCAGCCCTCTCCCATGTACCAGCCCTTTCCCATGTCCCAGTCCTCTCCCTAGTCCCAGACCTCTCTCATGTCCTAGCCCTCTCCCATTTTCTAGCCCTCTCCCATGTTCCAGACCTCTCCCATGTTCCAGCCCTCTCCCATGTTCCAGCCCTCTCCCATGTACCAGCCCTCTCCCATTTTCTAGCCCTCTCCCATGTTCCAGCCCTCTCCCATGTTCCAGCCCTCTCCCATGTCCCAGTCCTCTCCCATGTCCCAGTCCTCTCCCATGTCCCAGTCCTCTCCCATGTCCCGCGGGAGTGACAGAAAGGTAAGTGTAAAGAGGATGAGTGTGAGGAGGCCGAGGGAGTGACAGAAAGGTAAGTGTGAAGAGGCTGAGTGTGAGGAGGCCGAGGGAGTGAAAGAAAGGTAAGTGTAAAGAGGCTGAGTGTGAGGAGGCTGAGGGAGTGACAGAAAGGTAAGTGTAAAGAGGCTGAGTGTGAGGAGGCCGAGGGAGTGACAGAAAGGTAAGTGTGAAGAGGCTGAGTGTGAGGAGGCCGCGGGAGTGACAGAAAGGTAAGTGTGAAGAGGCTGAGTTTGAGGAGGCCGAGGGAGTGACAGAAAGGTAAGTGTAAAGAGGCTGAGTGTGAGGAGGCTGAGGGAGTGACAGAAAGGTAAGTGTGAAGAGGCTGAGTGTGAGGAGGCTGAGGGAGTGACAGAAAGGTAAGTGTAAAGAGGCTGAGTGTGAGGAGGCCGAGGGAGTGAAAGAAAGGTAAGTGTAAAGAGGCTGAGTGTGAGGAGGCCGAGGGAGTGAAAGAAAGGTAAGTGTAAAGAGGCTGAGTGTGAGGAGGCCGCGGGAGTGACAGAAAGCTAAGTGTAAAGAGGCTGAGTGTGAGGAGGCTGAGGGAGTGACAGAAAGGTAAGTGTAAAGAGGCTGAGTGTGAGGAGGCTGAGGGAGTGACAGAAAGGTAAGTGTGAAGAGGCTGAGTGTGAGGAGGCTGAGGGAGTGACAGAAAGGTAAGTGTAAAGAGGCTGAGTGTGAGGAGGCCGCGGGAGTGACAGAAAGCTAAGTGTAAAGAGGCTGAGTGTGAGGAGGCCGCGGGAGTGACAGAAAGGTAAGTGTGAAGAGGCTGAGTGTGAGGAGGCTGAGGGAGTGACAGAAAGGTAAGTGTGAAGAGGCTGAGTGTGAGGAGGCTGAGGGAGTGACAGAAAGGTAATGGTGAAGAGGCTGAGTGTGAGGAGGCCGAGGGAGTGAAAGAAAGGTAAGTGTAAAGAGGCTGAGTGTGAGGAGGCCGCGGGAGTGACAGAAAGGTAAGTGTAAAGAGGCTGAGTGTGAGGAGGCTGAGGGAGTGACAGAAAGGTAAGTGTAAAGAGGCTGAGTGTGAGGAGGCTGAGGGAGTGACAGAAAGGTAAGTGTGAAGAGGCTGAGTGTGAGGAGGCTGAGGGAGTGACAGAAAGGTAAGTGTAAAGAGGCTGAGTGTGAGGAGGCCGAGGGAGTGAAAGAAAGGTAAGTGTAAAGAGGCTGAGTGTGAGGAGGCTGAGGGAGTGACAGAAATGTAAGTGTAAAGAGGCTAAGTGTGAGGAGGCTGAGGGAGTGACAGAAAGGTAAGTGTAAGGAGGCTGAGTGTGAGAAGGCAGAGGGAGTGACAGAAAGGTAAGTGTAAAGAGGCTGAGTGTGAGGAGGCCGAGGGAGTGAAAGAAAGGTAAGTGTGAAGAGGCTGTCACTCCCTCAGCCTCCTCACACTCAGCCTCTTTACACTTAGCTTTCCGTCACTCCCTCGGCCTCCTCACACTCAGCCTCTTCACACTTACCTTTCTTTCACTCCCTCGGCCTCCTCACACTCAGCCTCTTTACACTTACCTTTCTGTCACTCCCTCGGCCTACTCCCCCTCAGCCTCCTTACACTTACCTTTCTGTCACTCCCTCAGCCTCCTCACACTCAGCCTCCTTACACTTACCTTTCTGTCACTCCCTCGGCCTCCTCACACTCAGCCTCTTTACACTTACCTTTCTGTCACTCCCTCGGCCTCCTCACACTCAGCCTCTTTACACTTACTTTTCTGTCTATCCCTCAGCCTCCTCACACTCAGCCTCTTCACACTTACCTTTCTGTCACTCCCTCAGCCTCCTCACACTCAGCCTCTTTACACTTACTTTTCTGTCTATCCCTCAGCTTCCTCACACTCAGCCTCTTCACACTTACCTTTCTGTCACTCCCTCAGCCTCCTCACACTCAGCCTCTTTACACTTACTTTTCTGTCTATCCCTCAGCCTCCTCACACTCAGCCTCTTCACACTTACCTTTCTGTCACTCCCTCAGCTTCCTCACACTCAGCCTCTTCACACTTACCTTTCTGTCACTCTCTCAGCCTCCTCACACTCAGCCTCTTCACACTTACCTTTCTGTCACTCCCTCAGCCTCCTCACACTCAGCCTCTTTACACTTACCTTTCTGTCACTCCCTCGGCCTCCTCACACTCAGCCTCTTCACACTTACCTTTCTGTCACTCCCTCAGCCTCCTCACACTCAGCCTCTTCACACTTACCTTTCTGTCACTCCCTCAGCCTCCTCACACTCAGCCTCTTTACACTTACCTTTCTGTCACTCCCTCGGCCTCCTCAAACTCAGCCTCTTCACACTTACCTTTCTGTCATTCCCGCGGCCTCCTCACACTCAGCCTCTTCACACTTACCTTTCTGTCACTCCCTCAGCCTCCTCACACTCAGCCTCCTTACACTTACCTTTCTGTCACTCCCTCAGCCTCCTCACACTCAGCCTCTTTACACTTACCTTTCTGTCACTCCCTCGGCCTCCTCACACTCAGCCTCTTTACACTTACCTTTCTGTCACTCCCTCGACCTCCTCACACTCAGCCTCTTCACACTTACCTTTCTGTCACTCTCTCAGCCTCCTCACACTCAGCCTCTTCACACTTACCTTTCTGTCACTCTCTCGGCCTCCTCACACTCAGCCTCTTTACACTTACCTTTCTGTCACTCCCGCGTCCTCCTCACACTCAGCCTCTTCACACTTACCTTTCTGTCACTCCCTCGGCCTCCTCACACTCAGCCTCTTTACACTTACCTTTCTGTCACTCCCGCGGCCTCCTCACACTCAGCCTCTTTACACTTACCTTTCTGTCACTCCCTCAGCCTCCTCACACTCAACCTCTTCACACTTACCTTTCTGTCACTCTCTCAGCCTCCTCACTTTCAGCCTCTTTACACTTACCTTTCTGTCACTCCCTCAGCCTCCTCACACTTAGCCTCTTTACACTTACATTTCTGTCACTCCCTCAGCCTCCTCACACTCAGCCTCTTCACACTTACCTTTCTGTCACTCTCTCAGCCTCCTCACACTCAGCCTCTTTACACTTACCTTTCTGTCACTCCCTCAGCCTTCTCACACTCAGCCTCTTTACACTTACCTTTCTGTCACTCCCTCTGCCTCCTCACACTCAGCCTCTTTACACCTGCCTTTCTGTCACACTCTCAGCCTCCTTGCACTCAGTCTCCACACTCTCAGCCTCCTCACACTCAGCCTCTTATATCCCAGGTGTTAATCTGCATAATGTATAAATTGCCTACATCACACTTACGGGTGACAGCGATAAGTCTCCTCATCCTCCTTACTCACAGCTCCATGTCCGTCAGCCTTCGGTCTCTCGGCCTCCATAATCAGAGTCTCCTGTATCTCAGGCGCTTTACTCTCACTAAGCCTCTGGTTCTTCAGCCTCTGGTACTTCTCAGAAGCACTTGTCGGCTCCACAAGCAGAGCGTGTACTGATATCTCGGCTGTTCCTCCTTTGTGGTTGTGCAAGATCCACTCGAGGCTTGTGGGCAGTGTCTTCCTGAAGGGTAACGAGGACTGTGCACCATGTGGGCATAATGCATGATCTACACACACCCGCCATATAACTCACCTCCACACGGGGTCTGCAGAACCAAGGAAGTGTCCCTGGACAACAGAATGGACGTGTACTGAATATAAAACATCAATCAACTCAATCGTATCACATATAATAGTTGTCGACAAAAAACGCTGGTCACATTATGGCGTTGTCACGCTTTGCAGTCCTCACGAAGCGAGGCGAGGAGTTGAGGCATGCAACTGCGAGGCCCGCGGGATGTAGACTGCAATAAGGCCTTGGAGAACTTAGGACCAAACCATGCAAAACGGCCAAACCACGCAACTGAAATTGCGAGCCCCATAGGACTTAGGACCATAGCACGTAAAAAGCCCGAAACACGCAACTGGAGAGACCACCAAAAAAACACAATTATGACTCAAATTAACTTTGTCACTCACAACCAGCACAGGGGGAGCGCCAGGGAGCCTGTGAGTGAGGTTGCAAGTTAACTTGAGCCATATTTGCCTAAGCAAGAAAAAAATGGCGGCCGAAAAAACGTAACAGATAAAAAACGAGGCCGCAGGCAATAACACTTAACGCAAGCCAGTAACACTAATCGCGAGACCGCTAAACTTCACTGGGGGGAGAGTCCTGCGATGAGCACCGAAGATGCTCAGGGGGCCAAAATCCTCACATTGTGTGGCAAACAGCATTGACAGATTGACAATTTTATTCTTGTCATTTTTTTTTTATTGTGAAGCAAACAACAAATAGGACAAAATAACAGAACAAGTCCCTGTGCATACCTATTCACCCCCCAATACTTTGTAGAGCCACCTTTTGCAGCAATCACAGCTCCAAGTCCCTTTGGATAAGTCTCTATGAGCTTGCCACATCTTACCACTAAGATTTTTGCCCATTCCTCCTCCCATTGCCCCAGCTCCTTCAAGTTGGATGGTTTGTGAACAGCAATCTTTAAATCTGACCACAGATTTCCTATTGGATTGAGGTCTGGGCTGTGACTCGGCCATTCCAACACATTTACATGTTTCCCCTTAAACCCCCCAAGTGTTGATTTAGCTGTGTGTTTGGGGTCATTGTCCTGCTGGAAGGTGAACCTTGGTATGGATGGACATGTAAACATTGGTAAGGATGGACATGTAAACATTGGTAAGGATGGACATGTAAGCATTGGTAAGGATGGACATGTAAGCATTGGTAAGGATGGACATGTAAGCATTGGTAAGGATGGACATGTAAGCATTGGTATGGATGGACATGTAAACATTGGTAAGGATGGACATGTAAACATTGGTAAGGATGGACATGTAAGCATTGGTAAGGATGGACATGTAAGCATTGGTATGGATGGACATGTAAGCATTGGTAAGGATGGATATGTAAGCATTGGTAAGGATGGACATGTAAGCATTGGTAAGGATGGACATGTAAGCATTGGTAAGGATGGATATGAAAGCATTGGTAAGAATGGACATGTAAGCATTGGTATGGATGGACATATACGCATTGGTAAGGATGGAAATGTAAGCATTGGTAAGGATGGACATGTAAGCATTGGTAAAGATGGACATGTAAACATTGGTAAGGATGGATGTAACAGATCTACTGGCACCCCGACCGGGTACCTCCGTTGATGGACGCGTCCTAGTTTGCGTCGAGGCCTACAAGCACCGCACCGGACACCACACTACCACAGACTCCACAGTCGCCGTAGCTTAAAGCTCCCAGGGAGTATGCAGAGCATAGCAATCCCCAGTATGATATAGCAATCCCCTCCAAGAACGAGACGAGGCTACGTTTTGAAGGGTCAAAGAACTCTCTTCTTTATTAATTACAAAACACATTTTTAAACACTTCACATACACAGTAGGGGCAGTGACTACCTTTGGTCAACCCCTAATTACCTCTGGCCAATCAGACAGGGTTAAGGTGTGGGAGCCAGGAGTCCCCTCCCCCAGGAGCCGCCCACTAGGCATGGCAAACTGCTCATTCTACCTCTGGCGGTGGAGAGAGTAACATCCCTAGGCTCACCTGCTGGGAGTATGGGGAAACCCCAGGTCATCTCATTATTCAAGAGTCCCTACCCCCATTGTTCATGGTGCCATCTTGTCTGCTAAAACCCTTTTGTTCTGCTATCTCTTGTGTGGTTTAGCAGATACTATTAAGAGGCAGATGGGCAACTCCTGACCAAGTGTATGAGACCAAAGATATTTGACTGCATACCACACAATACAATATTTTTACAGATATAATAACATTATTTTATAACCCAGAACATATCTGCAGATAGCTTAGGTCTGAGCACACATTATTACTGAATGGCGCTCAGACCACATACATACAGTTCAATGGCCATGGAACCAAAGTCTTTCTGCATAGGAAAATAAAGTATTTAAATGCCGGTCCGTAGTAGCAGGGCAGGAGGCTGGCAAACAGTCCTCTCCAAGACAAAGTGGCGAAGGGCACTTCGTCACAATGGACATGTAAGCATTGGTAAGGATGGACATGTAAGCATTGGTATGAATGGACATGTAAACATTGGTAAGGATGGACATGTAAACATTGGTAAGGATGGACATGTAAACATTGGTAAGGATGGACATGTAAGCATTGGTAAGGATGGATATGTAAGCATTGGTAAGGATGGACATGTAAGCATTGGTAAGGATGGACATGTAAGCATTGGTATGAATGGACATGTAAACATTGGTAAGGATGGACATGTAAACATTGGTAAGGATGGACATGTAAACATTGGTAAGGATGGACATGTAAGCATTGGTAAGGATGGATATGTAAGCATTGGTAAGGATGGACATGTAAGCATTGGTAAGGATGGACATGTAAGAATTGGTAAGGATGGATGTAACGGATCTACTGGCACCCTGACCGGGTACCTCCGTTGATGGAAGCGTCCTAGTTTGCGTCGAGGCCTACAAGCACCGCACCGGACACCACACTACCACAGACTCCACAATCGCCGTAGCTTAAAGCTCACAGGGAGTATGCAGCGCATAGCAATCCCCAGTATGATATAGCAATCCCCTCCAAGAACGAGACGAGGCTACGTTTTGAAGGGTCAAAGAACTCTCTTCTTTATTAATTACAAAACACATTTTTAAACACTTCACATACACAGTAGGGGCAGTGACTACCTTTGGTCAACCCCTAATTACCTCTGGCCAATCAGACAGGGTTAAGGTGTGGGAGCCAGGAGTCCCCTCCCCCAGGAGCCGCCCACTAGGCGTGACTAACTGCTCATTCTACCTCTGGCGGTGGAGAGAGTAACATCCCTAGGCTCACTTATTCCCCTGCCGGGAGTATGGGGAAACCCCAGGTCATCTCATTATTCAAGAGTCCCTACCCCCATTGTTCATGGTGCCATCTTGTCTGCTAAAACCCTTTTGTTCTGCTATCTCTTGTGTGTTTTAGCAGATACTATTAAGAGGCAGATGGGCAACTCCTGACCAAGTGTATGAGACCAAAGATATGTGACTGCATACCACACAATACAATATTTTTACAGATATAATAACAACATTTTATAACCCAGAACATATCTGCAGATAGCTTAGGTCTGAGCACACATTATTACTGAATGGCGCTCAGACCACATACATACAGTTCAATGGCCATGGAACCAAAGTCTTTCTGCATAGGAAAATAAAGTATTTAAATGCCGGTCCGTAGTATCAGGGCAGGAGGCTGGCAAACAGTCCTCTCCAAGACAAAGTGGCGAAGGGCACTTCGTCACAATGGACATGTAAGCATTGGTAAGGATGGACATGTAAGCATTGGTAAGGATGGATATGTAAGCATTGGTAGGGATGGACATGTAAGCTTTGGTAGGGATGGACATGGAAGCATTGGTAAGGATGGACATATAAGCATTGGTATGGATGGACATGTAAGCATTGGTAAGGATGGATATGTAAGCATTGGTACGGATGGACATGTAAGCATTGGTAAGGATGGACATGTAAGCATTGGTAAGGATGGACATGTAAGCATTGGTACGGATGGACATGTAAGCATTGGTAATGATGGACATGTAAGCATTGGTAAGGATGGACATGTAAGCATTGGTAAGGATGGACATGTAAACATTGGTAAGGATTATAATTAAACACATGGTACTTGCTGATGGATTTTTATACTAACTAACAAACTATAACAGTCTCTGATGTCTTCAAAACATTTTGGCCACAAAAAAAGTTCTCTAACAAAGATCACGGTCCTCCTGATTCCTGGAGGTCCCATCATGTTGGGTGATTAATTGATAGAGAAACTACAATTCGGGATCCACAATCAAGTTTTAGGAATCTAATTTTGCACCATAATGTGCAAGGAATATGGTGAGACTGTAACAGGAAATTCTTCTACTATGGAGTCATACCACACATCTCAGTATATAACAAGATTATATAGTGAATTCTGGAGCCCATATAGCCCGATGAGCCACGTTCAATCACTTGGCGCTCTCCAAATATATTGCAGATTATTAAGGTCTGAGAGCTGAGAAAATAACACCACTATTTAAGAGCAAACTTAAAGGACCACTGACAGCGAAAATAACAAAGCATTAAAAAAGCATTTTAAAGCTGGTAATAAAGCAGAATGAGGCCTGATAGTAGAATTTATATTATTGAAGGATCTCTCCAACTATGGGAGCCTCGATGGTCTTTAATATATGTGAAAATAGCTTAAATAGAAGAAACTAAGAGGAGTGTAACCAGTGAGCAAGCAGAAAGTGATAATACATTAGAGCGAGGAAAAGGCTATATGTCAAAGTTCATGTGCTCAAAGTATTAGAGGGGAAAAGCATTGTGGGAAATAAACATTACCAGGATATTCCCCTGATTGGAGGACTAAACAAAACCAGTGTGACATGACCAGGAGATCAAGAAGCTGATATAACATGAAGCTATAACACACAGCTCGTGCCACACAAAGTGTAACATGCAGCTATAACACACAGCTTGTGTCATACAAAGTGTAACATGCAGCTATAGCACCCAGCTCGTGTCACAAAAAGTGTAACATGCAGCTATAACACACAGATCATGTCACACAAAGTGTAACATGCAGCTATAACACACAGCTCGTGTCACACAAAGTGTAACATGCAGCTATAACACACAGCTTGTGTCATACAAAGTGTAACATGCAGCTATAACACACAGCTCATGTCACACAAAGTGTAACATGCAGCTATAACACACAGCTTGTGTCATACAAAGTGTAACATGCAGCTATAACACACAGCTCGTGTCACACAAAGTGTAACATGCAGCTATAACACACAGCTCGTGTCACACAAAGTGTAACATGCAGCTATAACACACAGCTCATGTCACACAAAGTGTAACATGCAGCTATAACACACAGCTCATGTCACACAAAGTGTAACATGCAGCTATAACACACAGCTCATGTCACACAAAGTGTAACATGCAGCTATAACACACAGCTCGTGTCACACAAAGTGTAACATGCAGCTATAACACACAGCTCATGTCACACAAAGTGTAACATGCAGCTATAACACACAGCTCGTTTCACACAAAGTGTAACATGCAGCTATAACACACAGCTCATGGCATACAAAGTGTAACATGCAGCTACAACACACAGCTCATGTCACACAAAGTGTAACATGCGGCTATAACACACAGCTCGTGTCATACAAAGTGTAACATGCAGCTATAACACACAGCTCATGTCATACAAAGTGTAACATGCAGCTATAACACACAGCTCGTGTCATACAAAGTGTAACATGCAGCTATAACACACAGCTCATGTCACACAAAGTGTAACATGCAGCTATAACACACAGCTCGTGTCATACAAAGTGTAACATGCAGCTATAACACACAGCTCATGTCACACAAAGTGTAACATGCAGCTATAACACACAGCTCATGTCACACAAAGTGTAACATGCAGCTATAACACACAGCTCATGTCACACAAAGTGTAACATGCAGCTATAACACACAGCTCGTGTCATACAAAGTGTAACATACAGCTATAACACACAGCTTGTGTCATACAAAGTGTAACATGCAGCTATAACACACAGCTTGTGTCATACAAAGTGTAACATGCAGCTATAACACACAGCTCGTGTCACACAAAGTGTAACATGCAGCTATAACACACAGCTCGTGTCATACAAAGTGTAACATGCAGCTATAACACACAGCTCATGTCATACAAAGTGTAACATGCAGCTATAACACACAGCTCATGTCACACAAAGTGTAACATGCAGCTATAACACACAGCTCATGTCATACAAAGTGTAACATGCAGCTATAACACACAGCTCATGTCACACAAAGTGTAACATGCAGCTATAACACACAGCTCATGTCATACAAAGTGTAACATGCAGCTATAACACACAGCTCATGTCATACAAAGTGTAACATGCAGCTATAACACACAGCTTGTGTCATACAAAGTGTAACATGCAGCTATAACACACAGCTCGAGTCATACAAAGTGTAACATGCAGCTATAACACACAGCTTGTGTCATACAAAGTGTAACATGCAGCTATAACACACAGCTTGTGTCATACAAAGTGTAACATGCAGCTATAACACACAGCTTGTGTCATACAAAGTGTAACATGCAGCTATAACACACAGCTCGTGTCACACAAAGTGTAACATGCAGCTATAACACACAGCTCGTGTCATACAAAGTGTAACATGCAGCTATAACACACAGCTCATGTCATACAAAGTGTAACATGCAGCTATAACACACAGCTCATGTCACACAAAGTGTAACATGCAGCTATAACACACAGCTCATGTCATACAAAGTGTAACATGCAGCTATAACACACAGCTCATGTCACACAAAGTGTAACATGCAGCTATAACACACAGCTCATGTCATACAAAGTGTAACATGCAGCTATAACACACAGCTCATGTCATACAAAGTGTAACATGCAGCTATAACACACAGCTTGTGTCATACAAAGTGTAACATGCAGCTATAACACACAGCTCGAGTCATACAAAGTGTAACATGCAGCTATAACACACAGCTTGTGTCATACAAAGTGTAACATGCAGCTATAACACACAGCTCGTGTCATACAAAGTGTAACATGCAGCTATAACACACAGCTTGTGTCATACAAAGTGTAACATGCTGCTATAACACACAGCTCGTGTCACACAAAGTGTAACATGCAGCTATAACACACAGCTCGAGTCATACAAAGTGTAACATGCAGCTATAACACACAGCTCGTGTCACACAAAGTGTAACATGCAGCTATAACACACAGCTCATGTCACACAAAGTGTAACATGCAGCTATAACACACAGCTCGTGTCATACAAAGTGTAACATGCAGCTATAACACACAGCTCATGTCATACAAAGTGTAACATGCAGCTATAACACACAGCTCATGTCATACAAAGTGTAACATGCAGCTATAACACACAGCTCATGTCACACAAAGTGTAACATGCAGCTATAACACACAGCTCGTTTCACACAAAGTGTAACATGCAGCTATAACACACAGCTCGTGTCACACAAAGTGTAACATGCAGCTATAACACACAGCTCGTGTCACACAAAGTGTAACATGCAGCTAT
>JAPZIH010000706.1:32500-85122 GCA_027410445.1 Discoglossus pictus
TAGTTAAATTGAGGTGTAACTTCATTTTTTGGGGTCCTGGATGCTCCCTCTTGCTGTAGGTAAGCATTTTATGTATTTATTGTGTTTTTCATTTTTTGATGTCCGTGGGTTGCGGCCTATTTTTGCGAGGTCGTAATTGGTCGTAACGTGTCTCTTACTTTTTTGAGAGGCAGACCAATCTAATTAGTTTCTATGAGGAGGTTAGTAGGAACTTGGATCAAGGCAACTCAGTGGATGTAGTCTTTTTGGATTTTACAAAGGCTTTTGATACAGTGCCACATGGGAGACTATTGGGCAAACTAAGGGATACAGGAATTGCAGTAAATATCTGCTCATGGATTGAGAGCTGGCTAAAAGACAGGAAGCAAAGGGTTGTTGTAAATGGAACATACTCCGATTGGACTAATGTGGTAAGTGGGGTTCCTCAGGGTTCAGTATTAGGTCCTCTCCTTTTTAACATATATATTAATGACGTAGAAGTAGGACTCGAAAGTAGTGTCTCCATTTTTGCTGATGACACAAAGTTGTGCAAGGTAATTAAATCAGATAATGATGTGCTTTCCCTACAAAGGGATTTGCATAAATTAGAGAAATGGGCGACTAAATGGCAGATGAGATTTAATACGAATAAATGTAAAGTTATGCATCTGGGAAGGAAAAATATCCATGCAATTTATAATCTTAATGGAGCAAATCTAGGGGTATCAGATATTGAAAGGGATTTGGGAGCTTGTGGACAACCACCTAGGTAACAGTGCTCAAAGCCAAGCAGCAGCTGCAAAGGCAAATAAAATATTAGCATGTATTAAGAAGGTACAGAGAAGGGCAACAAAACTAATAAGGGGAATGGAGGGGCTAAGTTATGAAGAAAGACTAACCAAATTAAACTTATTATGTCTAGAAAAAAGGCCCCTAAGAGGAGATATGATTACCTTATATAAATACATCCAGGGTCAGTATAAAGATTTGTCACGGGAGCTTTTTGTGCCAAGAGGTTTCCAACTGACAAGAGAACATCCCTTGAGTTTCGAGGAAAAAAGATTTCACCTTAAAGAAAGAAAAGGGTTCTTCACAGTTAGGGGTGTTAATCTGTTGAATTCTCTACCAAAGGAGGTGGTGACAGCGGATTCGATAGACAACTTCAAAAAGGTGTTAGATATATTTTTGAATAAAGAGGGCATTCAAGGCTATCCTAGATAACTAGCAAGGAATATTGATCCAGGGAGGAAGCTGATCACCAGTTTCTGGGGTCAGGAAGGAATTTTGCTTTTTTTTCCCCTTATGAGACAATTGGCAAAGTTTCAATGGTTTTTTTTTTCTGTTTGCCTTCCTCTGGATCAATTAACAAATAATAATAAATAGTCCACATATTAAAAAGATCAACAGAGATCTAAAAAGGTTGAACTTGATGGACTTAAAGTATTTATTCATCCTCAAATACTATACTATTAATAATTATTTAACAACTAATTAATTAATAGTTAATCCACATATTGCAGATCAGAGGAGATCTTAAAAGGTTGAACTTGATGGACTGAAAGTTTTTTTTCAACCTTAATTACTATGTAACTATGGAATTTCAGATTGTGCGTGGAATAGGTTATTGACACTACTGAAGGTTATTGGCCCACTAGGTTATTGGCCCACTAGGTTATTGGCCCACTTGGTTATTGGCCCACTAGGTTATTGGTCCACTTGGTTATTGGCCCACTAGGTTATTGGCCCACTTGGTTATTGGCCCACTAGGTTATTGGCCCACTAGGTTATTGGCCCACTAGGTTATTGGCCCACTTGGTTATTGGCCCACTAGGTTATTTGCCCACTAGGTTATTGGCCCACTTGCCTGCACCCAAGGGAAAGGACTGGTCCTGTGATTGGCAAAGAGCCAGTGGCCAATAGTATTCACTCCAAAATATTGCTTAACTCCAGTTCATACTGGACCCCATGGGAAAGAGCTAGCCCAGAACATGGAAAAGGGCACTGACTTTTAATGGCTGTTGTCACAGCCAAGTACTATTTCCTAATGAGCTATAATTACTGTGGCTGTAATAACTTGAGTACACTGTCATGCATGTTGCCCCTACTATTCCCTAAGAGTTGTTATGCCCTGACATTGTAACCCTGTTCGGATCTTTGTACTACGTGTCCCATTGCTTACTGTCCTAATAACAGGGATATATTATTGTTGAATACCGGCATTGCTCATAAAATGTATTAATAGGAGGGATTGGGACAAACGTGGTCCCCTTACTCCTGGGTTGTCACATACACAGGCTATCCATACTGTGTATTGTACTGTGTGCTAGTGACTAGGCTCTAAATACTCTGTACTGATATACAACTGTGCCTGTTCTCCGGTTGTGCTGTGAGGTTGTCAGGACATGTTAAGATCCAGAAGATGATGCGGGATCAGGACTGGTTTAGAAGAGATCCCACCAAGACATGTAATGGGTTGGGAAAAGTGTGACTAGAAGAGGTCCGGCGCAAGACATGTAAGAGGTTCTGGACAGTGCAATTAGATGAGATCCTACACAAGACATGTTGGGGTTCTGGACAATGTGACACTAAGGAATGCAACACGAGAGATGTTGGCGTTCCAGACAGTGTGACTAGAAGAGATCTTCATAAGACAGGTTGGGGTTCTGGACAGTGTGACTATAAGAAATGCAACACAAGACATGTGGGTTCCAGACAGTGTGACTAGAAGAGATCCTTCATAAGACATGTTGGGGTTCTGGACAGTGTGACACTAAGAAATGCAACACAAGACATGTGGGTTCCAGACAGTATGACTAGAAGAGATCCTTCACAAGACATGTTGGGGTTCTGGACAGTGTGACACTAAGAAATGCAACATGAGAGATGTTGGGGTTCCACACAGTGTGACTAGAAGAAATCCTTCATAAGACATGTTGGGGTTCTGGACAGTGTGACTAGAAGAAATGCAACACAAGACATGTGGGTTCCAGACAGTGTGACTAGAAGAGATATTCATAAGACAGGTTGGGGTTCTGGACAGTGTGACTATAAGAAATGCAACATGAGAGATGTGGGTTCCAGACAGTGTGACTAGAAGAGATCCTTCATAAGACAGGTTGGGGTTTTAAACAGTGTGACTAGAAGAGATCCTGCCCAAAACCGGTTGGGGTTCCAGACAGTGTGACTAGAAGAGATTGTGCACAAGAAATGAAAAAGGTTTCGGACATTGAGACTAGAAAAGATTCTACACAAGACATGTTTGGGTTTTGGACAGTGTGACTAGAGGAAATCCTACACAAGACATGTTGCGGTTCCAGACAGTGTGACTAGAAGAGGTAATACACAAGGTATGTTGAGGGTTCCCTACAGTGAAACAGGGCCTAAGGTAGGAAATGGTTATTTAAATTATTCTATATATTATTCTAGAACCTGATGTGGAACATTGCAGAAGGGTTAGTACATGTGAGAGCTAGATCTAGACATCTCAGGTGTGTTAGGGTGTGATTGGGTGTTCTGCGTCTTACCGCCTGATGGACACACACTGACTATCTATACTGTACATCTAATGTAACCAATACAGTCCAGATATAAGTTCATCCACACTCATAGACCATCTTAAGAACATCTTCTCACCACCCAACTGCTGTCATCCTCTTCTCTACCCTCACTCCACCCTCTCATCCCTCCTCATAGACCATCTAAAGAACATCTACTCACCACCCAACTGTCGCCACCCTATTCTCCACCCTCACTCCTTCTTATCCCTCCTCATAGACCATATACAAAACATCTTCTCAACACCCAACTGCCGTGAGCTGCACAACTCTCCACCTTCACTCCTCACTCTCATCCCTGTTCTTAGACCACCTAAAGAACATCTACTCACCACTCAACTGCCATCAGCTGTACAACTCTCTACCAACACTCCTCATAGACTATATAAAGAGCATCTACTCCCCACCTAACTTCAGTCATAAAATTCTCCATCCTCACTCCTCACTCTCAACCCTCATAGACCAGCTAAAGAACAAATAATCACCACCCAACTGCCTTCACCCTACTCTTCACCGTCACTCAGCCTCTCTCATATCTCCTCATAGATCAACTAACGAAAAAGTACTCGCCACCCAACTGTGGTCATCTGACTCTCCACCCTCATTCCTCTCTCTTCTCCCTCCTCATAGACTATCTAAAAAACATCTGCTCACCACCCAACTGCCTTCACCCTTCTCTCCTCCGTCACTCAACCCTCTCATATATCCTCGTAGATCATCCAAAGAAAATATACTCCTCACCCAACTGCGGTCATCCGACTGTCCACCCTCATTCCTCTCTCTACTAACTCCTCATAGACCATCTAAAGAACTTCTACTTATCACCCAACTGCTGTTACTTATTCTCCATCATAACTCCTCCCTCTCAAACCTCCTCAAAAACATATAAAGTAAGTCTACTCACCACCCAACTGTCGTCATCCCAGGAGAACTCATGACATTACAAGCTCAGCTGAAAGGTTACTAACTTGAAGATAATAAAACTATTTTCCATCTCTTTGTTTAGGATTAGACAGATTTAAGAAATAGAAGCTGACACCATCCATTAGTGCATCAGCCAATCAGGGCAATAAACTATCCAAGGTCTGGTGTTTTATGTTTATGTTTAGGTTCAGTGACTTGCTCTGCTTAGGGCAGGGAGGAGTTGAGTTTTCGTAATTCTTGCTAAGACACCTGGGAGTTTATGCAGCCTGGGGTCAAGAAATAGTTAAGATGATACCCGCCTAGGCAACATGGCTGACCACATACAAAAGGGAAGTGGATTAACCACAATTAGAGCCTAGCAGGTCCGTACATCATTCTGACTGATAATAAATCCCACTAGAACCGGTAAGGCCCTGATAATATAACTTAGAGCCTGTGTGCCATATTGTACTGTGTTCATCACATCCACCATATATCCACTAAACTTAAAAAAAAGCACATACATTATAACCAAGAAACAAAAACAGTAACAATATGCACACATACATTATTTAAACATGACAAATAAGTGAAAGTCAAATTGTCACAGTCCTTAAAACAAATCTCATGTCCAGTTTGATAGCCTTTTGATCTTAGTAATCACATGTATTAGGGTTTCAAGAATAGGGTTGCATGTTGGGTTCTGGGGGTTCCTTCCCTGGCCCAAAAATTAGTTGTGACACTCATCCTTATTATTGCTTTAGATGTTCTTGAGTGGCTCTTATATAAATCAACTAACCTAAACCACTACTCCCTTAAACAAAGTTCATTCTGGGTTATAAATTAGTTGTGGTCTTGTCTCACTCTGCTGGTGATCGGGCAAATCCCTAAAATGATCTGTTATGTGTGATAACCTGATTGAGAACCTACTAATGGGAACATTACTATTGCACACGAATTATCTGAATCTCCTCTGTTAGGATCCCAGAGGGTTGGAAAAATGTTGGTCGTCTGGTGCCTAGTGATGATGTCATTCTGACCTTTGCACTAAAGCAGCAGAATGTCAATAAGCTGAAGGACCTGGTGTATCATGTGTCTGATCCGGATTCACCTCAGTATGGTGAGTAACTGCCCATGTAATAGTGATATAGTGACTACCCAGAAATAACTCCTAATGTAGGCCATTATTAATCCAAAAAAGGGGTCAGGATAATAAATAAGTAATAATAACAAAAAACACATAACATACCCCTGAAAGTGACCTCACAGTAGTGAACTAAACAAGTGACCGTACAATAGTGAACTAAACAAGTGACCGTACAAGAGTGAACTAAAGTTGTGATGTAAGGGGAGGTAAACTATAAGTGGTGAAAAGTAACTTGGCCATGACCATCACCCCATGTACTCTCATTTCTAGGTCACTTCCTGTCCTTGAATGAAATCTCATCCCTTGTCCAACCATCTGGTGACACCTTAACCACCGTCAGAAAGTGGCTGAAGAGACATGGAGTTCAAGACTGCGAGAGTATTCAGACCCGAGATTTCTTGGTGTGCCGGACTCAGGCCAGGTCCATCTCAATAGCTTTACCCATCATGCACTACCTCTATTCCTCCCCTATAATACATTAGGGTTCCTCTCTAGTGCTTCCACCACACCTTCTCCATCTACACCCTTCACAGCTCCCCTCACACCCTGTTCCCCTCTTGTGCCCACCTGTATGTGTGTATATTCATCTTGCCCCAGACCCCTCTGTGCCCTTCACTTCCTCCCTACCTGTCTGTACCCTCCCTGTGTTCTCCTCACCTCTCGGTGTCCTCCCCTTGTTCTCCCTACCTGTTCTTACCCTCCCTTTGCTCTTCTCAGCTGTACTTACTTTGACCTTATTCTCCCCATTTGTCCTTACAGTAACCCGCGCACTCCACCCGTTGGTGTCCTTCCTCTTTTCTGCCCACCTCTCTGTGCTCTTTGCTTGCTCTCCCCGCCCCACATGTCTATATTATCCTTCATCTTTCCTCTACCTCCCTGTATCCTCCCCTTGGTCTCCTCACCTGTCTTTACCCTCCGCTTGTTATCTTTACCTGTCTGTACCCTTTCTTGTGTCTCCTCATCTGTCTGTACCTTCCCCTTGTTATCTTTACCTGTCTGTGTCCCGCCCTTGCTCTCCCCACCTCTCTATACCCTCCCCACCTCTCTATACCCTCCACACCTCTCTATACCCTCCACACCTCTCTATACCCTCCCCACATCTCTATACCCTCCCCTTGCTGTCCCTACCTGTCTGTGTCCTCTCATTTCTTTCCCCACCTGTCTGTACCATCACTTTGCTCTACTCACCTGTCTGTGTTCTCCTCCCCTGTCTGTGTTCTCCTCACCTGTCTGTACCCTCCCCGTGTTCTCCTCACCTCTCAGTGTCCTCCCATTGCTCTCCTCACCTGTCTGTGTTCTCACATTGTTCTCCTCACCTGTCTTTCTCCTCCCCATGTTCTCCTCACCTGTCTGTACCCCCTTGCTCTCCCCACCTGTCTGTACCCTCTCTTCCTCTGTCTTTCTCCTCCCCATGTTCTTTTCACCTGTCTGTACCCTCCCATTGCTCTCCCCACCTGTCTGTTTCCTCCCCTTGGTCCCACCTGTTTGTGTCCTTCCTTCTTCTCCCCACCTGTCTGTACCCCCCTTGCTCTCCCCACCTGTCTGTACCCCCCTTGCTCTCCCCACCTGTCTGTACCCCCCTTGCTTAGCCTACCTGTCTGTACCCCCCTTGCTCTCCCTACCTGTCTGTACCCCCCTTGCTCTCCCTACCTGTCTGTACCGCCCTTGCTCGCCCCACCTGTCTGTACCCCCCTTGCTGTCCCTACCTGTCTGTACCCCCCTTGCTCTCCCCACCTGTCTGTACCCCCCTTGCTGTCCCTACCTGTCTGTACCCCCCTTGCTCTCCCTACCTGTCTGTACCCCCCTTGCTCTCCCCACCTGTCTGTACCCCCTTGCTCTCCCTACCTGTCTGTACCCCCCTTGCTCTCCCTACCTGTCTGTACCCCCCTTGCTCTCCCCACCTGTCTGTACCCCCTTGCTCTCCCTACCTGTCTGTACCCCCCTTGCTCTCCCCACCTGTCTGTACCCCCCTTGCTCTCCCCACCTGTCTGTACCCCCCTTGCTCTCCCTACCTGTCTGTACCCCCCTTGCTCTCCCCACCTGACACCTATTTGTGTCCTTCCTTCTTCTCCCCACCTGTCTGTACCCCCCTTGCTCTCCCCACCTGTCTGTACCCCCTTGCTCTCCCTACCTGTCTGTACCCCCCTTGCTCTCCCTACCTGTCTGTACCCCCCTTGCTCTCCCTACCTGTCTGTACCCCCCTTGCTCTCCCTACCTGTCTGTACCCCTTTGCTCTCCCCACCTGTCTGTACCCCCTTGCTCTCCCTACCTGTCTGTACCCCCCCTTGCTCTCCCCACCTGTCTGTACCCCCCTTGCTTAGCCTACCTGTCTGTACCCCCCTTGCTCTCCCTACCTGTCTGTTCCCCCCTTGCTCTCCCCACCTGTCTGTACCCCCCTTGCTCTCCCCACCTGTCTGTACCCCCCCCTTGCTCTACCCACCTGTCTGTACCGCCCTTGCTCTCCCCACCTGTCTGTACCCCCCTTGCTTAGCCTACCTGTCTGTACCCCTCTTGCTCTCCCTACCTGTCTGTTCCCCCCTTGCTCTCCCCACCTGTCTGTACCCCCCTTGCTCTCCCCACCTGTCTGTACCCTCCCTTTACTCTCTTCATCTGTCTTTCTCCTCCCCATGTTCTTCTCACCTGTCTGTGTCTTCCCCTTGTTCTCCTCAACTGTCTGTACCCCCCCCCCCCCCTTGCTCTCCCCACCTGTCCTTACTCTCATGTTGTGCTCTCCCCTTTTCTTCCAGTACTGCTGAGAGGTTGCTCCCTGGAGTTCAATATTACCGATATATGAAGGGGGATCAGAGCGCTGTGAGGTCAAGCTCCCCCTACACACTGAGTGATGAGATGGCCCAACACATAGACTTTGGTGAGAAATGGACCCATGCACTGCAAAACATTGGGGTACAGTATTATTTGGGGTGATAGACATGGGGGTCACTGTGTATTGGGGTACAGTATTATTTGGGAGTGATAGATATTTGTCACTGTGTGTATTGGGATACAGTATTATTTGGGGTGATAGACATGGGGATCACTGTGTGTATTGGGGTACAGTATTATTTGGGGTGATAGACATGGGGTCACTGTGTGTATTGGGGTACAGTATTATTTGGGGTGATAGACATGGGGGTCACTGTGTGTATTGGGATACAGTATTATTTGGGGTGATAGACATGGGGATCACTGTGTGTATTGGGGTACAGTATTATTTGGGGTGATAGACATGGGGATCACTGTGTGTATTGGGGTACAGTATTATTTGGGGTGATAGACATGGGGGTCACTGTGTGTATTGGGATACAGTATTATTTGGGGTGATAGACATGGGGATCACTGTGTGTATTGGGGTACAGTATTATTTGGGGTGATAGACATGGGGATCACTGTGTGTATTGTGGTTCAGTATTATTTGGGGTGATAGCATTTGTTGCTATGTCTATTGGGAGTACAGTATTATTTGGGGTGCTATACTTTGGTCACTGATGGTGAGATAGACTTGTCACTGTCATAAAATAATTTGGGGGCTGAAGGACTTGTCACGGGGTCATTATGTCTTTTCTGCACAGTGGGGGGGCTGCATCGCTTTCCACCTGAGACGTCTGTGAAGAGACCAGAGGGGGAGCAGCGAGTGAGGAGGGAGCTGATTCACTTTGGGGTCACTCCGTCCATCCTTCGGGAGAGATACAACCTGTCAGTCACTGACATAGGAACACACCCCAATAACAGCCAGGCCTGTGCTCAGGTAACAGCACCCCAATACCAGCAAGTACATGCACCCCAATAACAGTGAGTCTTGCACACAAGTACACACACCCCAATAACAGCCAGACCTGTGTCCAGGTAACAGCACGCCAATGCCAGCGCAATGCAGCCCAATAAAAGCACCTCAATGAGCTGTGCACAGGTGCATGCACCCCAATAACAGTGAGTCCTGCATACATGCACCCTAGTAATAGTGAGTCCATGCACCTAAATATCAGTATATTAGAGTGTCCGCCACCTTGGCGGTCTGATCTGTCCCTAAATCTTCTGTCCTTGGGGTGGTCACCCCAATATATTTGTTATTCACTGGGGTCCCCTTCAGAGCTTCTCCTTACAGCCCCCTGTTATTTTCTCAATTCTTGGAGATGTATCTCCTTCTCTTGTCTCTCTCTATGTATTGCCCCCTTGGCTACTGGGTGTGTACCCATCTCTACTGGGCGTGTACCCATCTCTATCCTTCTGCCCTCAGGGCGTGTCCTGTTATTACCCAGTCTCCTGTTTTTTTTTTATTCTTTTTTTATTCTTTTTATTCTTTTTTTTACATATAAAATATACACTATACAGAAAAACACATAAACATTACATTTGCACACGTGTATTATAATATTACAGTATACTTTGATCATATCAAGCTTTTAGGCAGGTCATTATCCCTTTGTAGTGACCGTACATATTGGTCCCACAACGTCCAGCCTGCACCCGGCCCTTATTTATAGGATTACATTCAAAATTCTTCCTCATAATTTCCCGATTTATTTTTATTGTGTTTACTTCTTCGTTCCATGAGGGAATTATCGGTTGTTTCCAGTATTTTGTTAAGAGATATCAAAAGAATATGAGAGATTAAAAATGTTGCTTTTGGAAGTACCATATTTATATCGAAGCGCAATAGGGCCATCTGGGGGCCACAGATCTCTGATAGTTCTAGAAAACATTTTACCCATAATGCATTGATGCGTTCCCACCATACATGTAGCTTGGAGCCTCGCATCCCACATTCTTTCCAGCAGAGATCGTCTGGTTGAAAGTCTAATTTTCCAATAAGCTGGGGGTGAAATCCCATATTACATACTAGGATCACTTACCAAATTACTTTCTCAGATGCTTTCCTTTTCCTTCTATATGAAAAAGCATTCTAACTTTGCATACCCTCCTACCTAATGAAACTTCACTTTCTTCCTGACCTTTGCTACTTCCTATCTGCCTCTTCCATCCCCTTTAGATTGTAAGTAGAGAGTTTCCAGTCTTGTAGGGTGCTTTGGAAAAAAACACTTTCTACAAAGATTCTAAGCTCAAAACAGGGCCCTCCATTTTTTGCAGTTTGTTAAAATTATATTTGTCCTTGTTCTTTTCCCCTGTATAGCGCTACGGAATATGTTGGCGCATTACAAATAAAAGTAATAATAATAATAATAATCTCCAAATAAGTGGTATTAATCTCTGTTTTTTTTACTAGTTGAAAGTAATTAGACCAGGAGGAGGCTCAAAAAACAAGTTTAATTCCGCCCAAAAATAGCACTAGATTTTAAAAAATAGACTCGTCATTCATCGCCCTACTACATTTCAATATAATTTTAGAATCATCCTCCTCAGTCGCCAGGATCTCCATTTTAAATAAGCTTTCTTCGTTCACTGGTTTGAATTTCCAAAGCATCATAAGCTTTTTTATATTCATATTCAAGCCACGAGATCTTACTATTTGTAATGTGTTCGATCCATTCATTTACCCCCTGAGTACATATCGCTTAAATAATTAATACCCTTATTTTTCCAATAAATAAGGATCTGATAAATACTTGTGACTTAAATATTAATCCTTATTTCTACGTTAGGACGTAATTCCATCCTATAAAGTGATAGAAAAATTAAATCATCGACTCAACTAACAAAAAAAAAAAAAAGCTAAATTTACAGGCTCTAAGTATTAATGATCATGGACCCAAGTAAATGTTGTACAATAAATGCATTTAATCAATATGTATTGCTCTATTAATTAGTGCTTTTTCAAAAATGTGGTCAACAAAGACAAATAGAATATAATATCCAAGCCCATCAAGAAAAAAAAAAAAAATAGGATTATTTGACTATTTGCCATTCGGGTTTTATCTCAAATTTAGGTTGAATCCCACGTTTAAGTTCCATCTTTGTAGCAATAAAAGACCCTCGGCAGTAGAGTTCACATTATGCCGAGTCCTTCCAAATCCAAAGGCCATTAGCTGATTTCCATTTGTATCTAATCTCTTCTTGACGCAGGCGTAATCGAGGCGTACTCTTTTCTTTTGGTGAAATATCCATAAATATCTTAATTTTATTGTACAGCATTTCAAAATTTCTCTTGTTAAAGCTTGCGCTTTAAAGGCTAGATAGTGTAAACGTATAATAATAGTATTTTCCAGTTTCCTTAGTAGGGGTAGTCCGTGTATAGCCTCCATTTTCCTGTCTTCATTGGGGACGTCCGGTACTATACTCTTTAACGACTCTTCCACATTGGCTTTTATATCCTCCCCAGTCTCCTGTTTCTCTCTAACTTCATATAGTCTCTTTGAGTATTATCCCATTGCTTATCTTGTCTCTATCTCCACTCTTATTCTGGGGTGTCTTATAACCCTACATTTCACTCCTGTTCTGGGGTTTCTTATCGCTCCCAATATTTCACACCCTATTATTTCTCCAATGTGTCTCTTAGTTCCTAGAGCAGTATTTCCACCAATCCGACCTCTCGGAGTTCATGAACGTTTTTGGAAGGAGTTTTCTTCACCGCTCTGAAGTTGATCAAGTGATTGGTCAGCAGGGCGGGGGACGGGCCGGACTAGAGGCAAGTCTGGACGTGGAGTACATCATGAGCACCGGGGCCAACATCTCCACTTGGGTGTTTAGTAATCCAGGTAGTAAATGGTTAATGCCACTTGTCACTGAGCTCTCCCCTCTCTCTCCTTACTCCTCTCTATCTCTCTCCCCTTGTGAATTCTTGTGGGTATTTGTTGTTACTTGTTTGTGTGTATTTTGAGTACTTATGGTGCAGAAATCTTACCATCCTACCTCCATCCCCTAGGCCGCCATGAGTCCCAGGAGCCATTCCTCCAGTGGATGCTGCTCCTCAGTAACATGTCCTCGCTCCCTTGGGTTCACACCATCAGTTATGGTGATGATGAGGACAGTCTATCGGTGGCTTTCATGCAGAGAATAAACGTGGAGTTCATGAAGGCCGCGGCTCGAGGACTCACCATTCTCTTTGCTTCGGGTAAGATCAGAGGGGGAGATCCAACTTTCTCTCTTTGAGGTCACAAGAGTTTACAATTTACCTGTGTGTAGCTCTTACTCACCTGGAGTTTTGTGCTTTTTCAGGTGATGATGGAGCAGGATGTAGAGAAGTCGTTAAAGGGAAAAATGTTTTCCGGCCAAGTTTCCCGGCCTCAAGGTGAGGAGTGAATAAAGGTGTTAAGGGTATGGGGTTAGCTATTAGGGGGTTTGGTTTTAGGATTGGGTTAGGGAGATAGAGGTCAGGTTTAGGGGGCTGAGGTTAGGTTAGGGTTTGGGACAGGTTCAGGGGGTGGGGGTCAGGCTCATGGTTAGGTTTAGGAGGTTAGGGTTTTCAGACTCAGGGTTAGGGTAAGGCTCAAGTTAAGGGTTAGGGGTTAGGCTCAGGGTTATGGTTTTGTGTCAGGCTCAGGGTTTGGGGTCAGGCTCTGGGTAAGTGTTTAGAGTCAGGCTCAAGGTTAGTGGGTCAGGCTCAGCATTAGGGCTTGGTCTCAGGAATAGGGTTTAGGGTCAGGTTTAAGGTTAGGAGTAAGGGTTAGGGTTTGGGGTCAGGCTCAGGGTTTGGGGGTCAGGCTCCAGGTTAGGGTTTGGTGTCAGGTTCCAGGTTCGGGTTTGGGGTCAGACTCAGATCAAATAGCAGCAACATAAAATGGAGAGGATATGCAATTTGAGATATTTTTAACACATACTATCATGTTATCATTGACCCTACATAGGAAACACGCTTCTCTTAACCCCCACGTGTGATAAACTGACTGCACCTCAACATGTGCAATCACCTCCAATAAACCAAGTCTTGTAACATTCTCTCTGCTTAGGCCCCATATTTGCCAAACTGCTGAAATTACTTCTCCATATCGCCAACATCCATGACCTTTCTCATTAGTGGGGCTGTAGATGGCCGAGAATCACTTGACCCACCAATGGCTGGACGTTTGATGTGATCAGTTAGCTCTACAGCCGACTTATTCACCAACGGACACTCTTCCATATCATTTTCCATGCTCTCAGTAATAGATGGATTTAGGTCCACTTCCCATTTCCTCCTATAAGTGCACTGCAAATATCCAGGAGCCACAGAACAGACTTGAAGATCTTCATATGATGCAACTAGATGACTGTGCTTCCTAATAATAGTTTATAATAATTTTAATTAGCCATCTGATTACCGGAACTCTACTCTATATTTGTTTCATATTTTGTAGTTACTATCCATGTCTATAAGTATTCGCCATATTACCTTACATAGATAGTATATCAATCCTCAATAAATTCCAGGTGCCAGATCTCCTTGGCCAGTGACAGAGCTTCTCGTGCATGAGGTGCAAAATACAGGGACCCACAACATGGTGATGGCCCAGGGAAAAGTGGGACTCCTTCGTAGGGAGATGTTCAGCTATTTTATTTGCATAGAAAGGTGATCTGACCACCACCACCTTATTTATTCACCTTATATGTAGAGTACATCTTGCTTAAGGCTGGACTGGACGAATCCAAAGCTGGGATTAATATGGCTGGCAGAAATATCAACAACCTCTGATTAGCGGATGACAATACTCTGATGACTGAAAGTGACGAGGAACTTAAGGTCCTATTGATAATTGTAAAAGAAGAGAGTGCAGAAGCTGGCTGAAGATCATAGTAAATGGCAATCTCAGTTCCAAATAACTTGGGGAAGAAGTGGAGGCAGTGACAGATTTTATTTTTCAGGGATCTCTGCTGATGGCGATATAAATAGAGATAATAATAATGGTAACTGTAGCCATGAAATTAAAAGGCGTTTGCGTCTCAGGAGAGCTATGGCAAGCTTGGACAAGCTAGTAAAAAGTAGAGATATTAAACTATTAACAAAGGTCTGCATAGTTAGCACTATGGTATTCCCAGTAGTACCATACAGATTTGAGAGTCGGACCATAAAGAAGTCTGAGAGCCGTAGAATTGATGCCATTGGATTGTGGGGTTGGAGAAGCCTCTGATCGTGAGAAAGATGGCACAAGAAAAAGGTCATAGCAGAGGCAAAAATGGATAGGTGAGGTCAATGAAGCTTGATGGAGCTTAAAGGAGCCATGGCTCCGACAGACGTCCTTGTCATGCTGCAAAGGGTCATGGAGAGTCAGACACAACTGATTAACTAAATAATAAGACAGGTTGGCTTGAAGGCCTTATCTGTTTTCTGCAGCCATGATTTATCTGGACAGATATTGTCCTTGCTTGCTGGTAATGATAGCTTGATATTTTTTGAGATGGTCCACTATTTTTACCCTGTCCGTAGATTTTCAAATTCTCCTTCATTATTACTATCGCCATTGCAAATAATATTGGTGAGAGTGGACATCCTCGTTACGTTACATTATTTATACAATACCCTGGCAACCATTGACGATGAGTAAAATGCCCTAATACCTCACAAGCAGATAAGCCCCAATAACCTTATCTAACACTTCCATGACTCTCAATCAAAGACCATATTGCCATTTCATGACATAATTCTTAGATCCTGATCAAACCTTTCATCATAATCATTAACTGAAATTATTTTCCGCATGCCCTTATTCACCCTAACCGATCTGCCACTATTATGAATGACATGGGGATTTATAAATGTAATTTAACTGTAATTCCTCACAAGCATAGGGTCAAGGACCCCTGTGACCCCCATGAGTCTTCTATGGCCCCCGTGGATCCCCTGTGCCTCCCATGAAGTCCCTGGGGCACCTGGACCTTTATGGCCCCCGCAGACCTGTGGGTGCCCTGTGACCCTTTATAATGCACTGTGACCCCCCTGTAGCCAAGTGTTCCCCCTAAGCCTCCTGTGGCCCCTCACGGATTTCTGCGACCTCCCTCAGCTACCACTGGCTCCCAATGGCCTCCCTTGGCCCCTTCGGTCATTGTGGGCCCCTATTGCCACCCGCAGACCTCTGCAGCCTCCCTTAGCCTTATGTGGCCCCCTTGGTCCTTGCAGGCCTCTATGCCGCCTCAGACCTCTGTGGCCCCCTGGTCCTGCCATGTCCCCCTCCTCACCCCTGAAAGTCGAGTGCAGCATAGGGCAGGTAAGAAAGTATTTATAACAGATGTACTATATATTTACTATATATATATATATATATATATATATATATATATATATATAGATGCATATGTCTGCAAGTTCTCAATCTTGCGTTGGCGCTTGGGGGAAAGCTCCATGGACACTGGATTCTAAACTGACAGGGCCCTACATCTTTGTATAAGGTCCACAACACAGGCTGAGATCCCGCTCCATGCTGATGATAGCCAGTAAGCTTGAAACAGCTGTACATGGATAGGATTCTCGGCTTATGTAAAATCCATCCTTGGCTTTGCATTAAAGCTGTGTAATACAGCATAAGCTTAAAGGAAGCCATGTTTGATAATGGCTATGGATTGAAGAGTGAGGTATTTGTGGCACATTTGCATGTCCCAGCTCATCTTCCCAGAATGCAGTGTAATAACTGTTTTTCTCGGAACTCTGAGCAGGAAGCAGGTTATTTTAACTTGTTGTAGACATTCAAATGTGAACAAAGGTGTACTATTTATTTACTATATATATATATATTGTATACTGCATGTACTATGTGAATTGATGATGGGAACCCAAATTTTATTTTTGCACCGGGGACCCCATTTACTAGCTCTACCACTGGTCTTAGGGTCCTATGGTCACACATTTGACCCTGGAAAGCCCTTCATCTAACACAACATTATATCATTTTGCCAATTAGAATATGACAAGACATCTGGCAATGAAGGCCTTGAGCCTCGAAGGGATAAAGATCTGAAAATGTCTCCATAACCTCCGGCAGTCATATCCCACCAGCTCCCAACATGGCGCCTCTGCTTCTCTACTAATAGTCTCTATTACTACTCTATGACGCTTACAGGTCGCCATATAATGAGATTTTTTGTGACTCCATGTTCTTGGCTGCTTCGCCTGCTCCACGGTTATCCTGTGAGCGATGGCACTTGGTAATCTCCTTCTTAATCTCATTGGGTTTAAAGGGAACCTCACCTTTTCATATTTTTGATAGCTGCTATTGTTTAGCTTCTGCTCCCTATTAGGTTTTAGATCCAATATACCCTCCTTGAAGGTCACATTTGGGACATAAACCTACCCTCTAGTTAATGGCCAACTCTTATTTGCCATAGACAAGGATGTGCCAGCCTCCCACAGCCCGTACATACTCTCTTTTGCCCTGAACACCCTACCTCGGACATATGGTGCCAGGATGTCTTCTACATGGTTACTGGTCAACCCCCAATAGACATAAACAATGATGTACCGGCCCCTGCACCCATACTCTTCCCTCTGATGACCAAATGGCAGATCCTCCTGACCTGCAGACCCTACCTCTTACTTCTGATGCCAGGATATCTTCTCCATTCTCAGGAGTCTATTTTGGGTACAGAGGGAAAAACTTGTCAGAGAGCTTCAAGTGCCCCCTGAGGCTTTATCCCTCCCCTAATGCCAAATATCTAATTGTGTACACTGAGGAGCGGTCTTCACCTCCCTTGTCCTGTAACATGACCTGGGCGCGGGGACCTTGTATTTTTTTCCCTGCAGTATTTTGAAGGCGCACTCTGTGTCCTGTGATCTCTAGTTTCTATCTGTTCATTAGTGAGACAAGCTATATTTAACCTCTTCTTGAGTTGCTCTACGAGAGCAGTCTTTTGGTCAGTCTCATGGAAGTCCTCTAATGCCATTAGGATGCACACTTGAGGACAGACCATGATAAATGGTGTGCCCTAGGCATAGGCTGAGGGCCTCCTGAATTAAGCTGCATTATATTATATTCATAGTTCTATGAAAGCTGTGCAGTCACATGACGTTTTTGTACAAATGGGCGGGCACAGAATCAAATCAGGATTTCCATGCAGTGCAAAAGCCACTGCAGGGCAGTCCAGCATCTAAATGCCAGGCAAGTCAATTCTGCACAACATCTCTCATGCACATAATGCTCTCTGTCACACAAACAGCCCTTGCACTCACACACCAGTGGCTAGATGTGAGATTTAGACTGCATTTTGTGCTCTATCTTTTCCAGTCCTTATGTCACCACAGTAGGAGGAACCTCATTCAAGAACCCATTCCAGGTGACCTACGAGGTGACGGATTATATCAGTGGAGGAGGGTTCAGTAACTTCTTCCCCATGCCGGACTATCAGGTCAGGGATCACCTGGACATCAGTCTTATCTCCTCTGTCTCTAGCTAGCGGTCTCATAATCTCATTGTCCTTACTGTCTCATGTTCTTAAGCTCTCACGTGTATTCTCACTCTAGCTTGTGTTAGCCACTTTCTTTTGCTAGCGTCTCATGTTCTCTGTCTCTTGCTAGTTGTCTTATGTTGTCTCTCCATTCCTTGCTACCTGAATCATGTTCTTGGTCTCACTTTCCATCTTTCGCCTCATGCTCTGTTGCTAGCTGTCTCATGTTTACTCTCTCTTGTTACCGGTCTCAGGTTTTTTGTTGGTTGACTTACTCTCCCTAGGTCTCTGTTGTGTCTCTCTTACTAGTTATCTCCTGTTCTGTCTCTCTCCTTTGCTAATTGTCTCAAGCTATCTTGCTGGCTGTCCCAAATTCTCCATCACTCTCCCTAGGCCTCCGCTGTGTCTCACTATCTGAAGTCTCCAGTGAAGTTGCCCCCGGGCAGTTATTATAACCACAGTGGCCGTGCGTATCCTGATGTGGCCGCGCTCTCGGATAATTACTGGGTGGTTACCAATGGGATCCCCATCCCATGGGTGTCTGGCACCTCGGTGAGTGTGGCCCCGACTTCTGGGTCATGAGTGAATTTGGTGGGTGGCATATGGGACTGGATTCATGGAATGGTCTTCCGGCACAGTTGGGATTCAGACATGGTATTATTTAGGATACTCCATTTTGTTTTCTGAACTGATTAGTTGTTACTTTCTTAGGAGGGTGTGTCCCTGTAGATATGGTACCTCCACTGCAGCATAAGAGCAAATTGTCATAAACTAGAGGTCTTATTATTGTTTACATTGTAACATCATTGTGACTATTATTGTAGTGTAGTTCTTCAGAATAATATATTGTAACCATGAGTACACAGGTCCTTCATGTGGACAGTTCAGCTAAGAGTCATGTATGAGGCTGTGATCCGAGGTGGAATCGTGAGACAAGAGGAGCAGGCCAGCCAGTCTAGAGAAGGTTCACCCTGTGGCACCGGCTGCCCTCACCGATTGGCACAACTTTATTGTTTAGGGCATTGAAAACCATAATATAACCTTCTCCACTCCCGGGTACCTGGTCTTGGACCTCTAGACTCTGCTGTCATTTGATTTCCACAGCGTGATGTACCTTGTGCTAATGTGGCATTACTTGGCGATGGAGCTTTCGGTCTGGGAAACTGTCTCCAAATAGTTTAAGAATCTTGACCGTTGGGTATCTTGATAAAGAAGCTTGACTTATCTGTTTACTGAATCTTAGGTAAGAAGGTAACAGGTTTCACCCAGAACTTGGGGCATCTGCTGGTGATGGTCACGTGCAGTACTAAATAGACATAAATAGGCAAGGTCAGAGAAAGTCTTCAGAAGAGGACACAGCCAGTGATCAGGACATGGGCTGAGAAGATCGATATGGACAGGTTGGGTAGTCTCCTCTCTGTCACATTATATCTACCCTCTCATTCTGTGGTCTCTTTTTTTCTAGGCCTCCACGCCTGTATTTGGTGGGATATTGTCTCTCATTAATGATCATCGTCTAAAGAAGGGCCTCTCACCGCTGGGGTTCCTGAATCCAGCTCTGTACCGTCTGCAAGCAAACAGCAGCGCTGCGCTTTATGATGTAAGTACCATGGTTTGCTCAACTTGTTATAGATCTGCTGCGGGTGGAGGCAACAAGTGACCAAACACAGGAGACCTATGTTCAAACCAAACCTTAAGACAATGAATATGAATGATTTTAGCTCAGTCTGGCCATATACTGCGGGGTCTTATTCTTCATTATGTCCTGGCAGGACTTTTGAGGGTTGTCCTCTATCCCCAGAGCCCCTCTTCATGGTCGCTGCAGCCAGGAGTTCTGAAGGTCACGCTCACAGTCTCATTCTCTCTGCAGGTCACAGAAGGTTGTCACTTGTCCTGCATTGATGACCTCGTCCTGGGGCAGGGGTTCTGTGCGGCTCCAGGTTGGGACCCCGTGACCGGCTGGGGGACCCCGAATTACCCCGAGCTACTGCGGGGCCTGGCATAAGAACCACTACAAATACTAAGCTTTAACGTGGTATTAGCAACAGACCTATGCCCACAATACCCACGTGACATACATCCACTATACCTAGGTACCACTCCGTTTTATTCCCACAATTCCATGCTACCACTCAATGGTAAATATTCATGTGCCACAAAATGGCGCCATAGTGATATACATGGAGAGCACTGCATACCCCACAGCTGTACCCATCCATATCCTGTTGCTTTACTAACGAACAGCCAATTAGTGCAATTATCTCAGGGAGCTCAGCGCTTGAGCCTGCACTGCACACGTCATGCACACGGTGTGTGTGGTGTGCTACACGTGTGTCAGTGATACGATTACTCTGGTATATAATGTGTCTTTTCTGGATACTCCGTGTGTTCTGAGGATTTTCCCCTATTTTTGGGAATGATGAAAGTTTGATTTTTAACTATAAAATAATGTCCCGTCTTATTTACAAGATTTCTGTAAAATGATTTATTTTCTGTGTAATTTGCCGTTTTCAGGAATTGAAATTTAAAAAAAAAATAAAACTGCTGAAAATTAAACTCAGCCTAGAGAGGTGTTACAAGCACCCCACCGCGCTCTCTCTATTGCCTGTCCAACTCTTTTGCTCATTCAGAGGTGTGGTTGCATTGAATGATGCAAGGTTTGTTGTTGCATTGGATGATGCAAGGTGTCTGCTTCTGGGCCAGTAAGAGGATAGTGGTGTCAATTCCACACTTATCTAGATAGATGCTCGGCACTTCTGACTGGTCCCTCTCTTCACCCTTCCTAGCGATAACCAAAAACACTCCCCATCATCCAACTCTCAGGATGTGATGCGGCAAACAAAATGGATTCCCGTGCTCAAACAGAATATTAAAAATCCTCCTCTTCAGGGGTAAGTGTAATGAATAATGGACCTTCAGGATCCCCAATAACTATGGTCATCCCCCACGCAATGTCTTGGGAGTACACTTTTGTTCAGGTTCCTGTGAACACCAGCAACTGGTAGATTAACTAAAAATACTCCGACACCCGGGATCCTCAGCTGCTCAGGCAGGGTCAGGGGTCAGACTAAAGGCAGGAAATGTCACTAAAGCAGCCAGGGGTCCTCACACTGCCCACACCCCTTACCCTGAAGGAGTAGGGTAAGAGCGGACATTCCCAGGCAAATTTAGAGAAAATGTTCATTTTAACAGAACCCGCCATGACAGTAGTACTTTGCGTCCAAGGCATCGACGCACCACCTCTAGGACAGATAACAGAAATGAGCGGCGCACTCCCCTTTACACAGAAAATGGATCCTCCAGACCCCGGCGCGATTCGAATAAGGATCTTACAACTGCTCTGTTATAACCACAGGAGGTTGTCTCCAAGCTACAGGAGCCCTTTAATATTTATTTTTACTTTTGTGGTATTAATGTTTGAGTCACAGAGCAGCTCACGACAGTCTGTCCATCCCTTCCTTATCAGAAGGTTGCAGCGGCCGGACTCCTTCCTAGACGTTGGTCAGTGCGATAGTAAGGGTTGTGGTGCAGGTCAGCTTTTATATTATACTAGCCACTTGCCCGTCAAAATTTGTTTTGAAGCCTCGCAATGCTGTTTGCCACACAATGCTGGTTCCCCCTTGAACTTAAAGGCCTCGCAAGGAGCGCTTTGCAAGCCTTTCCCACCGCCTCTACTTTACGGGCCTCGCAATGAGCGGCTTTGCTGCTCATTGCAGCCCACGGCATGCACAAGTCTGTAACTCCCTCCCATGTCTTTCCCCTCCCTGTGCTCCTTTTGCCATTTAAGTTTTTGAAAAGATTTGTGGGCTTTGGGAAATTGATCGAATAAGTTACGGGCTTGAAAAATATTTTCGTTTGTAGCTGCGGCCATTTTTTTTTCAAGCCCGTAACTCTGAAACCGTAGGGAGGCCGCCAATTTAATTTTTAATTCCATTTCAACCTCACTTATGTTCTTGAGGGAGTGCATAAGTGAGGTTGCAAGCCAATTTCCTATTCAATTTGAAGCCGTTAGGACGACGCCAAAATTACACGCTTGGACGAACAAAAAAAAAAAAAAAGTGGCCATTATTTAAAGCCCATAATTTGCAAGCCGTTCAGAGCCTCTCCCCCCCCCCCCCCCTACCTTGCGAGCCTCTGCCCCCCCCCCCCCCCCATCAAACTTGCAGGCCTTGCAAAGAGCGCATTGGCGCTCATTGCGAGCATCTCCCTACCCCCTGGAGCAAGAGTTAATGAGCCAATAAAGTCATCGCCAACAAGCAGATACCCCAATGCGGAGTCATCCTGGATCATGCTCAGACTTATTTGGCCAATATCAGTGAAAAAAATCTCTGGTCAGTGCATTTTCTTCCAGGCCTCCCACAATGTAGGTGAAACCGGTGACGTCAACTAGGTTTCTTTTATTTACAAGCTTGGTGATCACGCAAGGACATGAGCCGTGTTCTGGGCTGATCACACTGCACTTTAACCTTATAGAACTTTTCTACAGGGGTGGGGAAATATTAATAAATAGAAACACGAGGACAAGTTCTGTGAGGTATCTGCTAAAAGTATCAAGGACATTAGATTACACCCCTGGTATGGGGTAATGTTTCTCTATATCAGCTTAACAGGAAAACAAAATGGATGCTTTTATACTACATAAAGATTATTTTTTTCTCTACACCCCCAGTACCCTCACCCGCAGTGCGGACCTCCAGTGTTGATACCAGCTCTCCTGTATCCTCACTCACCCCTCAGTACTGAATCTTCTCCCCCCGCCCCCTTCAGTATTGACACTCCCTTCAAAGCACTTGCTGTACCAAAACCCACCAGTAGGACCCCCAGTACCAACACCCTCCGCGAGGACACCCCAATAAAGGACTCATGTATAGAGAAGACATTTTTAAAATAATATTTATTAGCTTTCACAAGGTGCTCAAGGTTAATTTATATAAAAAATACATTTCTGGTTGTCTGATGAATGACAAGTGATGGAGCCCGTACACGGGTTAGAGCCGCGTCACGCCTCCTATGTGTAGCAAGACGTCATACATGTTATAGTGATATAATAATATATATATTACAGATACGCAGAGCAGGCGCTATATAGAGGATGAGAAACACTATATAAGGAGGGAGCCGAACAAAGGATTAAATACAGTACACTGCCCAGCTCCAGGAACCCACACACTGCAGAACATCACTCCATGCACTGCCGCACATCGCGCCCATGCGCCACACAGCACTGCAGAGCAACACACCCATGAGGGGCTGCAGAACATCGCACCCACACTGTGCAAATGCAAAATCACTGCAGAACATGGTGTGCAATCTGCCCCACGTGTTTGTTTATACGGTGCAGGCTGAATAATACTGTAGAATATGGCAGTAATATGCCCTGGATAGTGTGCCCTGCGTTATGCTGAGGGTTTAATGCAGAACATTGCATAGCATCATAGTAACACAGGCGATGCAGAGCATCTCTGACTGAAGGACATTACATTAAAACGTTCTGGCCACACACACTCTAAGGAACACTTCAGTAAATCCATCAGGATACAGCACAGGGTTGCGCCCACTAAGTGGTGGCAAACTGCACCACGGCTTCAAGTAAACATTTCGCATAAGGAGAATTTTCCGGGTAATCTGAGGGCAGGAAGAGCCATGTGTACCAGAATGGAACTAGTCTGGTTGTGTGTGTCATGTGCATTGCGTGTAGCCTACTCATGTGTTGGAGTTCATGTTTGGGAGGAGGGAAGGGTCGATTGTTGTAGGTCTGTGCCCCACAAATAGGCTTCTATGGTCATGTTAGTTGGCACTCTGTGTGGCAGAACCTCCCATATGTGTCAAAGCTTGTGTTGGCTGGAGTGTGTGTGCGCGCGTGTCTCCCTTTGTGGGTCAGAGCATGTGTTGGCGCAGTTGTCAGAGTTTGTGTTTGGCATACTTCGAGCATGGCATGAATAGGTCTGTGTGGGTATTTCTCTGAAAGCAGTGAGAGGCCTCAGTTTCCCAGAAGGCACTTGGTGTGAGCTGCTTGCACACGGTTGTGTGATGGACTGAGCTATGGGCCTTCTCTACAGAGCTGTATCTTGTTGGTGGAGCTGGGGCTTCCGGACACAGCTTGGGATGATGGTCACTGCTCTCGGGAGTACGCATGTTGTGTAGCTCAGTCAGTTATTGCTGGTCAAGCTGATAAAGCCGTTATTTCTCCTGCATTTTCTCTAAAATGGGGACAATCATGTCAAACTTGGGTCGTTTTGCAGGGTCCTCGTTCATGCAGATCTTCATCAATTTGCAGATATGTGGCGAGATTCCTGGGGGTATTGTAGGCCGAAGACCTTCCAGGGACACCTGCAAAGTATTAAAAAAAAAAACTATAATTAAAATAGAGTGAACCTCAAACATGCAAACGCTCTATGTGGGAATCAAGCTAATGGCGCACCCAACCGCCCTCCCCCCCCCAGTGGGGAGATAGGATTAGTAACATCTTTATGAAGTCTCACTAAAACACACACACAGACCCTATAAACATCACAGGAATTCACTTTTACTAAGATTACTGACCTTCATGCCAATCTCCATGTTTGAGAGGTCAGCGAAAGGAACCTCACGAGTGACCAGCTCCCACAGAAGGACTGCAAAACTCCACATATCTGATGACCGACGGTTAATGTCCTCCGGGCGCTTCTGGAGAGCTGAGAGAGACATAGAAAATTGAAGCTACCAAGTAACACGGTCATAAACTAGATGTCTAGAGGTGTAGAGTAGGGTAATGTCCACCAAGATGAGAACAAGGTGGAGAGAAGAGAAATACAAGTCTGCTGAGAAGGTGATGTCCTTAAAGAGCACAAGAGAGCATCTTCAATACAATAACCAATCAACCAATCCGAAATGGCAGACAAACAATATCCTATCACAATCCTCCCATGAAAGCATGATGGACTGGTCTTGATAGACATCAACAAGTGGTTCTTCACAGACTGACAGCTTCTAAACTCCAGAATTCTTTAAGATAATTCAAGAGGTCACCTTTGTTTTTGTTTTTTAAAGGGGGGGGGGATCTGCAATTCATCTTTTACAAACAACTTTTATTTCTTCCAAACTATGAGTTTAAAAATACAAATAAGGCTTATTATGAAAAAGGTTACACGTCAAAACATTTCATTAGCATTATGGGGGTGTTTCGTTAGGAAGGCATATTCATTTGAGTGGGCATTGCCTAAAAAAAAAAAAAAAAAAAAAAAAAAAAAAAAAAAAAAAAAGGCACCCAAACTATTCATTTTCTAGAACCAACGTAAGCAAAAACTCACAAACTCACCAAGGAAATCGTTCACAAGAATAACAGAAAACACCATCCGAACAATATTGTCACGTAGCTCAATATATCAAGCCCATTAAATAACGAATACATAGCTGGTTACACAGTGCCCTAGAAGGTGGTAGAGGACCAAGGTACATTGCATGTAGCTATGCCCAGCCTTCTAGTACACAGTGCCCTAGGAGGGGGTACAGTACCAAGCTACATTGTACTAGAAGGCTGGGCATGGCTACATGCACCGGGCCCCATCCAGTGGTACAGTACTAAGGTACATTGCATGTAGCCATGCCCAGCCTTCTAGTACACAGTGCCCTAGGAAGGGGTACAGTACATGTAGCCATGCCCAGCCTTCTAGTACACAGTGCCCTATGAGGGGGTACAGTACCAAGCTACATTGCATGTAGCCATGCCCAGCCTTCTAGTACACAGTGCCCTAGGAGGGAGTACAGTACCAAGCTACATTGTACTAGAAGGCTGCGCATGGCTACATGCACCAGGCCCTATCAGGTGGTACAGTACCAAGGTCCATTCCATGTAGCCATGCCCAGCCTTCTAGTACACAGTGCCCTAGGAGGGGGTACAGTACCAAGATACATTCCATGAAGCCATGCCCAGCCTTCTAGTACACCGTGCCCTAGGAGGTGGTAGAGTACCAAAGGTACATTACCTGTAGCCATGCCCAGCCTTCTTAATCTGTCCTATACAGGGCAGCCAAGTTGTCAGCAAACCCCATGCTTGGCAAGTAAGCAGATGGCTTCTACTCAATGCTAGTACCACACTGTGTGTAGAAAGTATCAGTTTCTCACACACAAAATAATGACCCCCCCACCCACCAATCCCAGCATACAATATGGCATATACAGCCAAAAAAATCAAACATTGCATTGTGGTGAGTATGTGGTATATGTAATCTCATGTGTCACGCCTTGTGGACATACAATATTCAAGAGCTGTGGTAGCTATGAGCCAGGTACAAACATGGCTGTGGAGTAGAGGTTCTTGGTCTACAGAAATAACAATGGAGAAAAAAAAAAAGCAAAAAGGATAGTGGAGAAGTGAAAAGCAAGGAAGAAGTCAATTTGAAGGTTCTACTGGTCACTTACCTTCAGGTGCTACCCAGGCCGGGCAGTACATTCGTCCAGAACACTGGAATGAGAGCTTTACATCCGCCATGCTGATCCGAGCAGTCATATCTTCATCAATCTGTGTGGTGTAAACAGTTGAGATAAATCCTCACACAGCGATTGCAAAGGATGCAACTGAGAACGTGAGATATGGGGATTTACATGGTTTAAAACTACAAGGTATTATGGTAAAGGTGTGTGGAGTGACGACTCACCATAACACTGCGGCTATTAAGAGAATGACGTGGGATAAGTGGCTCTAAAGTGTGAAGGAATGCCATACCACGGGCGATGTCCAGAGCGAACTTCACGGCTTGACACTGATCCACCACAAGATCTGGAGAGACATGGGAAAGGTGAGAACATAGACCAGCACTGGCGAGGAGACATGGGGAAGGTGAGAACATAGACCAGCACTGGCGAGGAGACATGGGGAAGGTGAGAACATAGACCAGCACTGGCAAGGAGACATGGGGAAGGTGAGAACATAGACCAGCACTGGCGAGGAGACATGGGGAAGGTGAGAACATAGACCAGCACTGGCGAGGAGACATGGGGAAGGTGAGAACATAGACCAGCACTGGCAAGGAGACGTGGGGAAGGTGAGAACATAGACCAGCACTGGCGAGGAGACATGGGGAAGGTGAGAACATAGACCAGCACTGGCGAGGAGACATGGGGATGGTGAGAACATAGACCAGCACTGGCGAGGAGACATGGGGAAGGTGAGAACATAGACCAGCACTGGCGAGGAGACATGGGGAAGGTGAGAACATAGACCAGCACTGGCGAGGAGACATGGGGAAGGTGAGAACATAGACCAGCACTGGCGAGGAGACATGGGGAAGGTGAGAACATAGACCAGCGCAGGAGAGACATGGGGATGGTGAGAACATAGACCAGCACGGGAGAGACATGGGGAAAGTTAGACAAATACAAGAGTGCTTAAAAAAAAAAAAAAAATCCCGAGGATTGGTTACTTTGCGTCACATGCGTTCATCGAATCCATCCCTTGTCAATGTTATTTTGTTAAAATCCTTATAGAATCATCATTAATTGGTGTCATTTTATCAGCATTTATAAGATTAGGTTTCGGATGGATGGCCTTCCATCAAATGCACAAACCTTGTGATATCAATCCCAGCATGCACTAAATCTACTATTATATGAAATTACCAATAGGAACACAACCCCTCCTCCATAACCAAGACTGATCAGTCAAATGGCCCTAATACTGAACTAGAAAAGAGGAAACCACCCGATAATCAGCAGAGTGAATAGAAATGGAATCTGCTAAACAAAAATGTATTTAAAAATGGAGCTTTCCCCAAAGCATGATGGGACTCTGCTGCAAAACCATGCAGAGCCCAACAAGGACCAGGAAAGCTTTGGATGTCAATACAATATAAGCAGAACTGGTTTCTAAGATACATTGTGTAAGCAAAGATTAAATATCTTTGCCGTTTATCACTGGTAGTGCATTATGGGACCCAAACAGAAAACATGGCTATATCTTTAGTGGAAGAGTCCATTTAAGAACCAGGAGAAACAACAAGGAATCAATATGTTCGAGAGATGGTGCGAAGACATTATTATTATAACGCGCCAACATATTCCGCAGCGCAATACAGGGGTTAGGTACAAGTATAAACAATGACAAATAATGGAAGACCCTGTTATTGAGCTTTCAGTCAGATATACACAGAGCTTTCCCTAAAGCACCTCACAAGAGTGAAAACTCGCAAACTTACATTCTAAAGGGTCCGGTGAGGTACAGGAGAGTGAGAGATGCAGTGAGGGAAGAGGCTAAAGATTACATAGGAATTAAGGTTGAAAAAAACACTTTCAGTCCATGTTCAACCTTTTAAGATTTCCTCTGATCTGCAATATGATGATTAGTTAATTATTAATCAACTTTTATATTAATGAATCTAAAGGAAGGCAAACAGAAAAAAAAACAAGTGAAACTTAGCCAATCGTCTCAAAAGGAAAAAAAAAAAAATCCTTCCTGATACCAGATACTGGATTTCTCCCTGGATCAATACACTCTAACTATCCATGATAACCCTGAATTCCCTTTTTAATTAGAAATAAATCCAGTCCCCTTTTAAAGTTATCTATTGAATCCGCTGTCACCACCTCCTCTGGTAGAGAATTCCACAGATTAACCACCCTTACTGTGAAGAACCCTTTTCTTTCTTTAAGGTGGAATCTTTTTACTTCTAACCTCAAGGGATGTCCTCTTGTCAGTTGAAAATCTCTTGGCACAAAAAACTCCCGACAAATCTTTATATGGAGATTTGTATAGTGGCAGAATTATATTTGCTTCCCTGGCTTCTATACCCTTCTTAATACATGCTAATATTTTATTTGCCTTTGCAGCTGCTGCTTGGCTTTGAGCACTGTTACCTAGGTGGTTGTCCACAAGATCCCAAATCCCTTTCACTATCTGATACACCTAGATTTGCTCCATTAAGATTATAAATTGCATGGTTATTTTTCCTTCCCAGATGCATAACTTTACATTTATTTGTATTAAATCTCATCTGCCATTTAGTTGCCCATTCCTCAATTTTATGTAAATCCCCTTGGAGGGAAAGCACATCATTATCTGATTTAATTACCTTGCACAACTTTGTGTCATCAGCCAAAATGGAGACACTACTTTCCAGTCCCACCTTTAAGTCATTAATAAATATGTTAAAAAGGAGAGGACCTAATACTGAACCCTGAGGAACCCCACTTACCACATTAGTCCAATCGGAGTATGTTCAATTTACAACAACCCTTTGCTTCCTGTCTTTTAGCCAGCTCTCAATCCATGAGCAGATATTTACTGCAATTCCTGTATCTCTTAGTTTGCCCAATAGTCTCCCATGTGGCACTGTATCAAAAGCCTTTGCAAAATCCAAATAGACTACATCCACTGAGTTGCCTTGATCCAGGTTCCGACTAACCTCCTCATAGAAACGAATTAGCAGCCTTATTAAATTGCGATTCGGTAAATTTAAAAGGGCTCTATATAAGCACACCGCATATTCTTTTTACAGAAGTTTTTAGTTAGTGATCTTCTATCCAGCTTATATAGAGCCCTTTTAAATTTACTGAATCACAATTTAATAAGGCTGTAGATTTGTTTGACATGACCTATCCCTCATAAATCCATGTTGCCTCCTAGTTATAATCCTGTTCAAATAGACATATTCTTGTATATTATCCCTTATTAACCCTTCTAAAAGCTTCCCCACTACAGAAGTGAGGCTCACTGGTCTATAATTCCCCGGATTTGCTCTTGCTCCCTTTTTATATATAGGTATCACATTAGCTTTTCTCCAGTCAACTGGTAGAGACCCTGTGTTGAGTGAGTCTTGAAGAATTCAATATAATGGTTTGGCTATTACAGAACCCAGCTCCCTTAGTACCCTTGGATGTATTCCATCAGGACCCGGGGCTTTATTAACATTTATTTTTTCCAACATCTTTTGGATTTCTTCCTGCGGTAACCAATTATTTGGCAAAGGTAGTGTAGCCCCATTATGTTGCGGTGTCCCAACCACTGGTACCTCCCTTGTGTACACCGAAGAAAACATATTTAGCTCATCTGCCTTTTCCTGGTCACTAATTATCAGACTGTCACATTGTAATGTTCTTATAGCTTCCTTCCTGGACTTCTTCGAAGTAATAATTAAAAAAAAATTTTTTATGGTTAGTCTTACTCGCTTTTGCAATTCATTTTTCATTTTCTATGTTAGCCAGTCTAATAGCCCTTTCCATGGTGATTTCTTTGTACTCCTGTAAAGCAGTCTCTGTCCCCTCTTGTGTGTATAATATAAATGTCTGTTTTTTACTCCGTATCTTGATCTTTAAATCATTGATAAGCCACATTGGATGGTATATACTCCTTTACTTATATTACCACTTGGACAACATTTTAATCCTTACTAAATATACATACACATTGCCCTATTCCAACATTTGATACAATATCAATATTATTTGTGATGACTAAATCCAAGATCGCTTCATTTCTGGTAGGAAACCTGGGCCAGATAATGATCCCTGAGTACTCAAGAACCTGCTCCCCTTAGCTGAACTGCTGGTCTCATGTATCCAGTTTATTTCAGGGTAATTAAAATCTCCCATTATTAGAACTTGCCCGTGCTTAGCTGCATTTCCAATCTGTAACAATAATTGTATTTCCTCACTTTCAGCTATATTTGGGGGTTTATAGCATTCTGCTACTAATATTCTTTTTTGGAATTTGCTGCTCCCCTATTTAACTCTACCCACAAACATTCAGCTTTATCACTAGGTCCACCATAAATATCTTCTCTGACTATAGGCTTAACAAACAGACAAATCCCTCCTCCTCGTTTACCATTGCCTCTCTCTTTCCTAAATAGGTTATAACCATCCAGATTAACAGTCCAGTCATGAGATTCATCCCACCACGTTTCAGTAATGCCTATTAATCCCCTTTTTCATTAATTGCTAATAATTCTAACTCTCCCATTTTTCCTGGCAAACTTCTGGCATTAGCGAGCATACACCTTATGTTGGGAGTCTGTAGTTGGGTGGTGCCTGCCACTGTACTTGAGTTACTTTGTACTACCTCCCTATTGACTATACTACACCTCCCCCACGAGTTAATTCTTCCCTTATACCAGCTACACTTTCTACCCAATTACCTATATCTAGTCCCTCTCCCCCACCTACTAGTTTAAAATCTCCTCCAGCCTTTCTACCATCCTATCCCCTAGTAAAAAAGTTCACTCATCATTAAGGTGCAATCCATCCCTACTGTAGAGATTGTACTGAAGTGAGAAGTCAGCCCAGTGCTCTAAAAACCAAAACCCCTCCTTAGTGCACCACATCTTTAGCCACGCATTAACCTCCCTAAGCTCCTTCTGCCTCCCTGGGCTAGCATGTGGCACTGGTAGTATCTCAGAAAATACTACCTTGGAGGTCCATACCTTCAGCTTATTGCCTAGTTCTCTAAAATCCTTCTTTAGGACACTCCATCTTCCACTAACTTTTTCATTGGTACCAATATGTACCAAGACCGCCGGTTCATTTCCAGCCCCTCCCAATAATTTATCTACACGATCCACAACATGACAAACCCGGGAGACAGCAAACTGTTCGAGTGCTGGGATCTGGGTGACAAATCACCCTGTCTACCTTCCTAATAGAGTCCCCTACCACCAAAACCTGTCTGTTGCTCTGCCTATGCTGCCCTCCCTCTCCTCCAGTAGAGCTGTTCTCCCGGCTTTTAAAGGGAACAGCTCTATCTGGCATTGCCATTCCTGAATGGACATCCCCAACAGTTTCACTCAATCCGGCAAATCTGTTGGTGTTTGCCAACTCAGAACTGGCGGCCTCCTCCTGTTCCCCTTGTAACTGTAACCCAGCTACCTCCCTGGACATCCTCACTAGGCCCAGCTTCACCCTCAGTGCTACTCCCAACTAAACGGTGCTCAGTGAGCACCAACCCCTTTTCCAGTCCAGCAGTGCATACATATGACAGGATGTACACCGAGTGAGGTTGCCACTGGACGGACTCATAATTAATGTCTACAAAAAGTCAGTGGGAAAAATAAACTAGAATAAAATTATTAATATATCAGTATAAAGTTTTATTAACACATACATATGTACACACACACACACACACACACCATGCATAAGCTTAGAGAGGAAGCCATGTTTGATAATGGCTAAGGCATTACATTTGTTTTAGACATTCAAATGTGAACACAGATGTACTATTTATTTACTAATATATATATATATATATATATATATATATATATATATATATATATATATATATATATATATATATATATATATATACACACACACACACATATATATACTAGCGAATTGCCCGTCAAAAAATGACGGCAATGAAATTGTAAGGTAGCTAAATTAGTAAATGAATATATTGTACCTATTTTGAAGCATTGTGATGAAGAGCTGGCAATCTGTGTTGATGTTGCTGCAGCATTAGTGGTGTGGAGCTGCTGTGTAAGCATGCTGAATGTGTGCACTGTGTGGTATGAATATCCGTAGGTGGTTTGTGGCGTTTTGCGAGTTTAGAGTGCTGTAGCCTCGTTTTCGTTTTGTTCGGCAGCCACTTTTTCTGTCGCTTAGATTTTTTTTTAGTCTCAAAAGTCTTTTATTTCGAGTAAAATCGAGGTGTAAGTTGCATTTTTGAGGTCCTGGGTGCTCCCTCTTGGTGTAGGTAAGGTTTTTATGTATGTGCTGTGTGTATGTATTGTGTTTTAAATGTTTGTATGTCGGCGTGTTGCGTCCGATGTTTGCGAGGTCGTAATGTGTGGTAACGTGTTTCGTAGGTTGTTTGCGTTCCTCGTAAAATTTAGCGAGTGTCGTAATTTGTGTGTCGTGTTTTTTGAGTAGCGACGTGAAGTTTGCAAGGGTTTGAGGCCCTTGCCCAGTGACCTCGCCAGCAACTGAGGCCCTCGCTTTGCGAGGGGCCTCAGTTGCTGACATGGAGCGCCTTCGGCGCTCCATGCCAGCAACTGAGGCCCGTGCCCAGTGACCTCGCCAGCAACTGAGGCCCTCGCTTTGCGAGGGGCCTCAGTTGCTGGCATGGAGCGCCTTCGGCGCTCCATGCCAGCAACTGAGGCCCTTGCCCAGTGACCTCGCTACGCGAGGGCCGCGGCTCGCTTCGCGAGCCCGCAAGCGTGAGCAACGACCCGTACGCTCACAACTATATATGTGATTATATATATACACACACACACACACACACACACACACACACACTTTCTTTGGACTCCCTTTTATTTAAACTCCTACACTTTTACTTGAATTGCACTTACACTACAAGTGTTCGCAAGCTCACAAGTTCGCCCTTCTGCAGTTTATATTAACTGCTGCCTTCTCACCTGGGCACAATTAGTGCACTATGCAGATTATCAGCCTTTAAGCTTTTTTTTTTTAATAAATGTGTTTTTAAAGAGATTTTGAAGTATTTGAGGCAGGAAGATAGTCTGGTGGAGCGAGGTAAGGAGTGCCAAATAATATTATAATCCTCATCAATTTAGAGAGATTTTAACCTAGTTGGACGCAAAGTAAATAACCCAATATCTGGGGAAATAAACGTATTTAGGCAAGCAGATAATTCTTGGGCTTCTTTTTTAAAAATGTCCAGTGATGGGAACTGTACCTGTTATGAGTTCCACAGAACTGGAGCTGCATCACTAAAAGTTCTAGCACCAAATGATGCCAAGCTAACAGAACCCAGAGCTCTTTCATGCCTGGTCATATAGGAGGCCCGGTGCCACCCAATAGATTGTTGGGTCATTACTCACTCTGGCACCCTGTTACTAGCCAACCCGCAGTCTTGCATTACTCACTTGTCCCTTCATGGAGGACGTTGTAGAGGGATCCATATGGCATCCAGTGTGTGATCAGCACAGGGTGAGGAGCTGGTGGAGACTGACAGGCACCCAGGACCGGAAGAACATTTGGGTGAGAGAAAATCCTGGAAGAAAGATTATTTACTTCTACATCTGTTCTAGAGTGTTTGGTGATCTGGTGAAGAAGTGCATGTAACAACCAGTTTGATGCTGGAACATGGTGTACTATATTGTATACTAATATTAAAGGGGCTACCCTATAATCCTGCAATGGGCAAATGATATTAAAGGTCAGGGTGGCAACTCACAGTTTGAGGTAGGAGTGAAACACTTTAATATAGTGCTGCTAAAGGAAGTACGCAGGACTCCCACAATTTGACATTTTAATTTTGAGAGACCAATATTTTTTTGGCCTAAATGTTGGGAGAGGCCCTCAGGATGAAGGTTAGATTCATGTTGGACTATATGTTTTAGAAAGGACCTCTATATGGATTGAACATGTGCAGAAGCCCTCTGTTCAGGCTCACCTCAGTTTTGGGTACTCCTCATTGAAGTCTCTGCTCTTCCTGGTGGTCCAGTCTCGAATTTTCAGAATTTTAATGATTATGTCATTCCCCTGCCAGCGCCCCTTCCACAACTACCCGACATTCAAAAACAGGTAACCACAAATGGAAGACAGGAGAAACAGAATGAGACGGTAGCTAGGAAGCAGCATCAGGACAAACATAAGGGAACATATGGGAGAAGACAGTAACAAGGAGGTACAGCACGACATGGGACATCAATAATTACAGTCAGTCAACGATGGTCTGCTGTCCGTTATATGAAAATGACACCTGCTAGCTGGACAGAAGAAAGGATCCTGCGCTATGTTAGGACTCACAACGTATGGGGAGTGGGATGAAGCATCTGGTTGGGAGGAATGCTGGTCTGCCAGTAGGTGGAGACATGCAAAATATGGTAGGTTGTGAGGGAACATAAGCTGCAGGGAGGTATCAGTCAGATAGAAGAGAAGTCGGCAGGCATTAATATCACCTTAACCATTGTGGTATCTATTATACTGATGGAAAGGTGGCATGTCAACCAGTCAGGAAGAACGCTGAAAATGATATAATCTGGAATATATTGCATAGCATGGCCGAAAACTGGTTGGCCGGGACAATTTATATCAGGCAGAAGTTTCCTCTGCGAGTTGGATGGGAACCGAATTAATTTATTTTGGTTGGAAGGGGAAAGACTTTATAGTCAGGCAGAAGAAGGACAACCCAGGCAGAGAGGAGGAATTGTGGTCTGCTAACTAGAGAGGGTGGTATTGTCATTTGGGGGAGGGGGCAGCCAAGTAAGGAGATCAAATGGTCTGCCAGCTGGGTGGAAGGATGGAGGGATTGTCTCTTTATAGAACCTGTTTATCAAGTTGTTGAGAGGGAGAATCTACTAGTAGTGTGGGTAATGCCTCAGATATGGATCATCTACGGGTCAGGGGGAGGATGGTCTAAATGCTGCAGGAGGAACGGATCTACCAGTCATTTATATTAGTCTTGCAGGCTCTTGGAAGGTGTAGACCGCTAAATGTTAAGAGGATGGAGAGAAGTAGCTACAAGCTGAAGGTCTCAGTCTCACCTCTCCGGAATGATTTTCATTGAGCTTGTGGCTCTTTGTAAGCTGCAAGTAATCAATCCCAGCCTGTTTATTCAGAGTACCATTTCCTGTGGAGGGAAAAAAGAAGAAAGAATAAGCAAGATGGAGGATGGCGAAAGAATAACAGAGGCCAAGAGGAAAATAGAAGACATGAGTCCAGCTCAGGGAGTCTCACTTGGCCTAGTCCGAGTTGTTCCCTTCCAGAAGGTGTCTTTATAGGGGATCCTGCTCATACTCTGACCCATCTTCTCGGCACGATCTGAGGAGACGAAGCAGAACATGTAACGTTAGACATCCACCATATTCCACTAGATCACATGGTCGTCCAAACGCTACTTAAGAGGAGTTGTGATTAAAACCTTATTTTTTTAATTAATGCAAGATGATTTAGCCTGCCATGTTCCTTTTAAACATTACACAAGATTTTTTGCGGGCAGTTCTGATTCTCACCTCTCAGCAGCTCTCGCAGGTGGGGCTTTGCTTTGTCTACAGGGGTCTCTCCATACTTATTGCAGATGTAGATCAGACCAGAATTATTCACCAGGTCCTGAAAGATAGAAGGGAGGGGAACAAGACTATCAGAATAAGAGGAGGCGGGTGGGCTTACCAAGATGAGAGGAAGGGGCGCACGCAGACCAGAGGGTGCATGGGAGGGGGCTCACTCAGCAGATGGGTGAGGGTTGCTAAAGGAGTACAAGGGGCACAGTTCTTACCTCTGCCACCTCGTCCTGCCCCCAGAAGCAAGCGTAGTGCAGGGGAGAGTTCCCGTGTTCATTGACGGCGTTTGCATCAGCCTTGTACTGAATGAGCTGGAATATGAAGGGGAGAAGATGATTATGTGCAATGTTCGTCCAACACCAAAAGACCATTATCAGATATTAATAGAACATCTTCAAATCTCACAACCCCTCCAAAAATCAGACCCCGGGCAAGATGGAGAGGAGCAGAGAGACAGAAAGAGCTGAAGACCCAGAGTGGAGGGTCAGGTCCGAAGTGACATCAACTGGGAACATCCAAAGCTCTCAAAACTAGGTGAAACCGAATGGGAGACCCAAAGGAGATACCAACCATTATATGACAACAGTAATACATGTGGCGCAGAGACGACTAAAAAGAGTTGTGTTAGAACCACAGCAATCATTTGGGAAAATATCCAGATAATCCAACCGCCAGGAAGGAGAACATGTCAGGATTTAGAGTGTTAAAGCGGTACACCCCAAAATACAGACACTCTCACACTGCACTTTAGGGATTATTTCCCCCCCAACCTTATATTACTGGGCAGGATTAGTTGGAGGTATCCATGACTCACTAGAACTTATTGGTTTAGCTCATCTCATTAGAATTGCAATTTAATTCTGTTTATATACTGGTAACACTAGAGTGAATAGCAGGTATAGGAGGCAGACACCCCCCACCCCTCTTTTTTTTTTTTAGACATAGAAGTATTTTTTATTATAAAAACTGAAATTTACCATTTTTTAGACTATCAGTCCCAGCTAAAAAAAGTTATATTCGTTATTATATAGGAAACTTATTTAGTATACGTATGTCCTTTTAGATTTTAACATTAGTATACAGCGCATTTTTCACTGTTAACTAAATATTAAAAATGTCCCTATTTATTAATATAAGTTTATCGGGTGTTAAAGGGACAGTGAGCTCATAGAAGTTTCTCTGCTGCATCTGGCGGAGCAAGCTATGGTATAATCAAAACACCTGGTCTTATGTGTTATGTTATTGGTTTGTTTATTTTTCACATTGTTTTTATATTTGTTTACTCCAACGTACACCCCCCCCCCCCCCATGCTCCACACCCCCAAGCCTGACTTGTGTGCCACTGGCTGCATATCAACAAGCGTTTGTGCTTTAAGTCAATGGGGAGTATCATCCAATTTTAGTACATCTGTCACATCTGAATGTCTAAAACCCGCTTCCAGCTCAGAATTCCGAGAAACAGTTATTACACTGCATTCTGGGAAGTTGAACCGGGACATGCAAATGTGCCCACAAATGCCTCGCTCTTCAATCCTTAGCCATTATCAAACATGGGTTCATTTTAAGCTTATGCATGCTGTATTACACAGCTTTAATGCAAAGCCAAGGCTGGATTAAACACAAGCTGCGTATCCTATCCATGTACAGCCGTTTCAAGCTTACTAGCTATCAGTATGGAGCGGGATCTCAGCTTGTGTTGTGGACTTTATGAGACGGTAGTTCACCACAGCAGGATTACTATTGCGACAACACATCATCAGTAGGGTAAAACTAACCTGTCTCACGACGGTCTAATTAATTATATATATATTTATCTCACTCTGTCAATCCAAACCATTTTAAACATGGCTCCTTTTAAGCATATGCTTACTGTATTTCACAGTTTTAGGCATAGCAACTGATTGATTTTTCACAAACAAGGTCACTTAAATACATACAGTACTGTTTCACGGTTAGTGCCAATCCTCAGTATGGTGTGAGTCTCTGGTTTGTGTGGTGATTGTTGTAGAGAGTAGTTCTATACAGCAATTGTTTCACATATGGTGGTATAAGAGTGATAGAAGCCCTCCACCATACAAAGTACAGTAGTACAAATAAGGAATAGTACATTAGTGATTCTATTTGAAGGTCTAAAAATAAGTTGATAAAAACTTATTTCCTGCTCAAATTTTCCAGAAATGCAGCATACGCACTGCAATCTGGGAAAACTGGGCAGGACATGCAAATGAGGTCACATAATGCACCATCACTCTGTCGATCCATTGCACCATCCTAAACATGGCTCCATATATTTTTATTTATGTTCAAATACTTTGTTAATGTTTTTATGATTGCTCCTATCTTACTTTATACATAGTTTGTCCCTGCAGAAAGAGAGGAAAATGGCTACCAAGCAAGGCAGATCAGCCTCTAGCCATGATGTCACTAGAGTGCTGAGCACACCCCCTGTCAATCTAATGCATTCTCATAGAGGCGTTTAATGGAGACACACCCCTGCAACCTGGTTGGTTGGAGTAGTTTAGGAGGAGGAACAGAACTCTGAGCTGTGAACCGAGGGGGGACGGTCTCTACATTGTAAACAACCTGACAATCATACATTTTTTGTAGAACTGATTCTTTAATGAAAAATAGACATATTTAAAAAAAAAAAAAAAAAAGTATTTCAACATGCCTTTTGGAAATCAAGAATATGGTGTGGTCCAATAGGTGCTAAATGTACTGTCCCCTTAAGCACCATCTGTTATATATGTTCTAACAGTATGTATATATAAAAAAAAAAAAGAGATTGTATACACATACATATTGTGGCCTTTGGCTACTGGTTTCTTCATATAAACAAATTGAGTCCCAAAGTGCTTTTTATCTCTTAATAAAAGTCTTCAAACATAAAACAAAAATAGCTTATTTCCAGCATGAAACAAACATCTACTTAAACGCGCTGGCTTAACATCAGGAACACCCTTGCGAGCCCTGAAGCCACTTCTTGGCCTTCAGGTGAAAAGATGGAGTCTTTCAATAGTCCATATTCAATAGTTTTAAGCATCCTCTTGTCTTTCAATTTCATACCATAGGGTGGGGTTCTGGCCCGCCCTACTCTGCCGGATACCTTAACCTTCATGGACCCTTGACACCCTCTTTTGGTGAAGGCTACAAATCTGTTAACTTCACAGACTTCTCCCTGTGGTGTATTATCAGACTCTGTAATGGTACCTTGACATCCAGTATCTCTAAGCTATAATGGATCCTCTGCTCCAATCACTGGGATAGTACCACTCAGTCTCCTCAGTTATTACAGAGGTCCTCTGCAGCAAACAGTCTCCTGCATAAATGCTCTTTGAGGCACAAATCCTCTCTGCAGCTCCTGCAATACTAGTAGCAGACTTCTCAGTTTGCTCTCAATTTCTGCTTCCAGCAGACAAAGTCAAAACACTGCCTTCCCTCTCACTGGCAGATGCATACAAGCTTCCTTAGCTTGTGTGAGGCTCTGGCCTCACTCTGCAAGGCCAAACAGAGCCTAATGGCAGGGGACCACATCCATCTCTGGTGTGCCTTTAACAGGCTTACCACACCTGCAGGTTCAATATGTCGCTTAGCACTGCTCCAGTAAGTTAACTCTCTGGAGAAAACTCTTCATTACGTGTCTTCCTCTCACCTCTGGGAGGCACTATGTTACAATATATACATTTGTGGGCACATTTGCATGTCCCTGCTCAGAATGCAATGTAATAACTGTTTCTCAGAATTCTGATGTACTATTTAGTGTGTGTGTGCAAGCAATTTATGGCCTTTTATTACTGACCTTTGAGGACCTGTAGAACTGAAGAGAAACCAAAGGGAAGTGAGCATCTGATATTTATTTTTGTCATGAAAGCAGATGGTGGACATATGTCTAGTTTGCGATTTGTGGTCCTTACAAGACCTGCAGGCCTGAGGGATGGGTGGGTGGGAGGGGGGAAACATCGCTGCTGCATTACAGAAGCTCTGTGTGTGCACCCACAAACCCTGAGTAAACTGGCATAAAGGCAGACTCTGTGTGTGTCAGTGCAGTGTTAGAGTGCGGTCACACTCAACTTGTGCAATCAGTATCCAGAAGTCCTTAATATGCGAATGAGCTTCTGGTAGAAGGATCTGATTGGATGATACTTCCACATTGACTTAAAGCATAAGGCTTGTTAGGATGCAGCAAGTGGCTGCATCAAGGACACGCAAGTTAGGCATGGGGGCATGTAAGTTTGAGTAAACAAATCAATTACATAACAGACAAGGTTTTTGATTAGAAGATAACTTGCTCTGCCAGATGCAGCCTACTATCCCTTTAAGGCAAGCAAATAATCTAGAAGTGAGTATGAGCGGACTTACAAGTTGTGGTCTGTGAGATCCAGGGGTCCTAACCTGTGATTGTGGACATGAGGCTCCACATGTGATCTGTGAACGCTCTTACCTTCTGCACAATATCACGGTGGCCATGGCTCGCTGCCAGGTGGAGAGGCGTGTCATCCCCTCGGTTCATAACATTGATACGAGCTCCTCTCATGATTAACATGTCAACCACGTTACTGCGTCCCTCGCGACACGCCCAGTGCAGGGGGCTGAACCCGTGGTCATCACTGCAACAGAAGGAGGACAAGAGTCAGAGTCTTCACAAGCCACCTTTTAGCAATGGTCCAATAAGGGCCACCACTTCCAAAGTCTGGGTATCTGGGCTGATACGTCACTTGGGGGGGGGTTTATAATTGCCCAAAGTGAAGAGCCAGACAAAGAAAGACTTTAGGAGCCAGATGCCCATCATGTTTATGCTATTTACCAAGGACAGTATATATATATATATATATATATATATATATATATATATATATATATATATATATATATATATATATATATATATATATATCCACCTCTTATTGGATCAAACCTGATGTAAAATTAGGACATATAGCCCAAAAGACATGGGAAATGTAGGGGAATATACCCAAAGCCGAGGACGGTGCCGCCAGGACGGGGAATATACCTAGAGGTGAAAATGGTATCGCCATTACGGGAATACTTCCAGAGCCGAGCATGGTACCACCAGTACGAAGTCAATATGAAACCGCTCTGACTGGCACAAGGGGGTTTGTGACACACATGCTCTCAGGCTCCAAGCAATCAAGAAGTGTTGAAGTCACATAAGATGGAACATTTATATACAACACTTCCACAAATTATACTTTTCTCTAAATAAATAAAAAAATAGAAATAATAATGCATTATACATCTATCATCTTTATGCCATTCATAGCTGCTAATATTAGTTTGTTACACACTACAGAGTTTTTCATAAGTGACCTTGGATCTTCAAGCTATAGTATAGCAAGTAGTGCAACAATCATTTGCCCAACCTATTAATGGTCACCCACCGCTGAAGGGTCACTCACCCCTGGTTTAGGTCATTCTCTGTATTGTCCAGCCACAGGCGCACAGCCACAGCGTTCCCCTCACGACACTGAGTGAAGATGTCATCCATGATGGCAAAGTGAATACTGGTGCCACCAAGAAAGGTAACTCAGAGATCCTCAGCAAACCCTGTGAGAGCCAGAGAGAGCCAGAGAGGGAGTTAGCCGCTGTCTCCTAAATATGAAACCATTTTAGGTTTTGGGGATCTAAAGCTCACAAGAAGCTCGTTGTTAAGCAGCTCAAGAGATAGAACCTCATCAGCACTTCTCAGAGCTGGGCAGGGATTTTTTTTTTTTTTTTTTTTTATTATTACACTAGTAACAGCTAAAAAAAAAAAAAAAAAAAAAAAAAATATATTTTCAAATCTCAAGCAATACTACATGAATCAGTTTGAATAAGAACAGCAGATGCAGAGAGAGTGGAGACAGCAACTGACCTCGTCAGGTAAATACATATATGGGGAATACATACAACATGGCAAAGGAACCATACAGTGCATATAAAAAGTCTACACACCCCTGTTAAAATGTCAGGTTTCTGTGCTATAAAAAAAAAAATATGAGAAAGATAAATCATTTCAGAACTATTTCCACCTTTAATGTGACCTATAAACTGTACAACTCAATTGAAAAAAAAACTGAACTTTTAGGTGGAGGGAAGAAAAATAAAAATAATGTATATGCATAAGTCTGCACACCCTCTTATAACTGGGGATGTAGCTGTGTTCAGAATTAAGCAATCACATTCCAAATCGTGTTAAATAGGAGTCAGCATACACCTGCCATCATTTAAAGTGCCTCTGATTAACCCCAAATAAAGTTCAGCTGCTCTAGTTGGTCTTTCCTAAAATTTTCTTAGTTGCATCCCACAGCAAAAGCCATGGTCCGCAGAGAGCTTCCAAAGCATCAGAGGGATCTCATTGTTAAAAGGTATCAGTCAGGAGAAGGGTACAAAATAATTTCCAAGGCATTAGACGAAAGCCTTTTCTTACGAAGAAAAACATCCAAGCCAGGCTACATTTTGCAAAAACACATCTGAAGTCTCCCAGAAGCATGTGGGAAAAGGTGTTATGGTCTGATGAAAACAAGGTTGAACCTTTTGGCCATAATTCCAAAAGATATGTTTGGCGCAAAAACAACACTGCACATCACCAAAAGAACACCATACCCACAGTGACGCATGGTGGTGGCAGCATCATGCTTTGGGGCTGGAACTGGGTCCTTAGTTAAGAGGGAATTATGAACAGTTCCAAATACCAGTCAATATTGACACAAAACCTTCAGGCTTCTGCTAGAAAGCTGAACATGAAGAGGAACTTCATCTTTCAGCATGACAACGACCCAAAGCATACATCCAAATCACCAAAGGAATGGCTTCACCAGAAGAAGATTAAAGTTTTTGATTGGCCCATTCAGAGCCCAGACCTGAACCAGATTGAACAGGTGAACAGAAGATGCCCTCGCAATCTGACAGATTTGGAGTGTTTTTGCAAAGAAGAGTGGGCAAATCTTGCCAAGTCAAAATGTGCCATGCTGATAGACTCATACCCAAAAAGACTGAGTGCTGTAATAAAATCAAAAGGTGCTTCAACAAAGTATTAGTTTAAGGGTGTGCATACTTATGCAACCTTATTATTTTATTTTTAAATATTTTCTTCCCTCCACCTAAAAGATTTCAGTTTGTTTTTCAATTGAGTTGTACAGTTTATAGGTCACATTAAAGGTGGAAAAAGTTCTGAAATGATTTATCTTAGTCTCATTTTTTCTACAGCACAAACCTGATGTTTTACAGGGGTGTTTAGACTTTTTATATCCACTGTATACACATATACATGAAAAAGCAGAGCACTGTAGTCCACAGTGATATCTTTCCTGTTGGACAAACACCTCACTAAGAGTGCTAAGTCTGTTGAAGTATAATAGGACAAAAAAAAAAAAAAAAATCACATGAAATTCGGATAATGTGTTAGAAAGCCCAAGTCTATATTAAGTCCTGTGTTTTTAGTGTTGAAGAATGTGATCATCTTTATTTTAAATGCTTTTCTCTCTTGGATCTTTGTAAATTTTCCTCTGAGTATTTTGACTTTTGAAGTTTTGGATGGAGTGATCATTCTGGCTAAAATGGTGTCCTACTGGGCTAAAACAACTATCTTCATTATGCTTTCTTATTGAATGCCTGTGTAAATTCATCCATAAGTGCATTTTTGGCCAGTTTCTCCAATGTAACAGCCTGTGTCACATAAAGTATATTGTACTATATAAACCACATTGGACGATGTACGTGAATATGATCCTTTGTTATAGGTTTTGTTGTTGTGTGGCTGTATCATTACAAATGTGTTGACATAATTTACAGGCACGTTTGTTACAAGGTTTAGTTCCATTTTTTGTATTCAGTTGTTCATTGGCCAATTTTCTGCTGACAAGTTTGGTGGTTGTTTAAATGCAAGGATGGGAGGTATGGGGAATATATATTTTAATTCAGTATCTTCAATTAGTTATGATGTAAATCTTTGATTATTTTTACGAATTTTCTCTAAAATTGGATGGTATGTGGTCACTAGAGGTATACGTGAAGTAGTTTCTTTTGTAGTTTAATAGGTGTTCTCAGGGTATTTTGTGTGGGATATTACTGTAAAGATACTCTATATCCATGGTGACAAGTAGTGTGTTAGCAGGTAGGTCTTTAATCTGACTGAGTTTGTTGAGTCAGCGGTGTATATATATATATATATATATATATATATATATATATATATATATATATATATATATATATATATATATATATATATATATATATATATATATATATATATATATATATATATATACACACACACACACACACACACACACACACACTGTATATAGCTAACTAATGGTTTAAGGATGTTGGCAACAAATCCAGATATCTGCTCAGTCCGTGTGTCCATACAATTGGTCTCCCTGGGTTGGGGATTTTTGGCAGTAGGTAGAAAGTCCCAGTTGTAGGATTGGCGGGCATGAGTTGTTCTAATTCCTGATGTATATTTTTAATGCAGTTATCATGAATACTCAGACTACATAAATGAAGCCAACAGGCAACTGTCAGACAATACTTACTACAAGAAATTGAACCAGGACCCTACGGAAAAATATACTCTTCAACTTAAGAAACTCCTCAAAACATTCCCTAAAAATTTACATCAGGAATTAGAACAACTCATGCCCGCCAATCCTACAACTGGGACTTTCTACCTACTGCCAAAAATCCACAAGCCAGGCAACTCCAGGAGACCAATGGTTACAGGTATGGACACACGGACTGAACAGGTATCTGGATTTGTTGAAAACATCCTTAAACCATTAGTTAGGAACACCGATAGCTATATACAAGACACCACTGACTCTCCAAACTCAGTCAGATTAAAGACCTACCTGCTAACACACTACTTGTCACCATGGATATAGAGTATCTTTACAGTAATATCCCACACAAAGATGGCGCTGGGGATTTAGGTTTCTTTCAGCACACATGCAAAACAAATATGGCCCTGATATTATTGTTAAACTAATAGAATATATCCTTACCCACAACTATTTTACTTTTAACCAAGATACCTACCTACAGCTGATGGGGACTGCCATGGGTACCAGACTGGCACCACAATACGCAAATCTATTTATGGACAATCTAGAAGAAACATTCTGATCTGAATCCATTTACAAACCATACAAATACTAGCGTTAAGTAGATGATCTGTTCATCATCTGGACAGAAGGAGAAAGCAAACTCAGAGACTTTCATAATTCATTCAACACCTTCCATTCATCTATAAAACTTAAAATGGATTTCTCCACAGAACAGGTAAACTTTCTAGACACTACTATATCCATCACCAATGGCACTCTCCACTCATCTATACATAGGAAACCTACAGACAGATGCAGCTACCTACACAGCTCCAGTTTCCATCCCTCCCACACCAAACAAGCCATCATCCATAATCAAGCTATGAGATACCATCGGATTTGCTCAAACACTGGAGACCGTGATAAAAATGTAAAAACGATGTCTGACTCTTTCATAACAAAAAGGGTTACAAATCCTGTATTACCCAAAAAATAACCACTGCCATCAAAATACCCTGAGAACACCTATTAAACAACAAAACAAGGGAGTGACCGGAAATGGCTGCGTAGCCGTCCAGAACGGCGATTTGCGGGAGGAGATGGCGCCAAGCAGGAACGCTGACGGGGCAGCTGCTGTGTAAAGTGCAGCTTAGCACAATACAACACAGCACAGCCCCGCAAGCAGCCCCAAAATAAGGGGACAGCGCAGACCCAACCCCTTACCACAGCAGTAGCAGCACCTCCACAGCACGAACCCAGAGCCCTGAAAGCCACATCCTGCAATGGAGTCCCCCTTAGGGAAGAGAGGCGTTTAAGCCCCCTCCATATTGAAGGGCAGTAAAACAGGAAAAAGCTGGGGACTACAGAGCACGGGAGCAGCTAAAAGACACAGAGAAAGCAGTGGAGGAGGAGGCTACATAAAGAGCATCAAGTACAAGGACTGAAGCACAATAAAAGCTAAGTAAAATATTTTTTCCCTTTTACACTGCTGAAAAAGAAAAAAGATGTCACTGCGACAACAGAAATAAAAAATGCTGGGGTATATGCCCCCTTTATACATTTTTTTTTAAAAGACTGTAAATAAAAATGATACAAGGGTGCAGTAATACATACCTTAACACACGGGAAATATCCCATAAAGAGAAGTAAAACTTCTGGAAAAGTTGCTTTTGAAACAGTGCAAACACTATAAATACTGTCTTTTCTTGCAAAGAACTTGTCAGGTGGGTCCTAGTAGCCCACGGTTAAATAACTGGTTGCTATTTATTGGACACACATTAAATCCAGTAAAAGGAAATTCTCCTAACATTGCTAGGAGAAGTATAGACCCATTGGGGTAGACAGCAAGTGTGATAAAGTCACAAACACATAAGAGTGAAACAACTATCCCATACACTTATCACAAAATGGCGACGAAAACTAAAGCAAAAGGGCGGAAAAGCCCCACTTTAGACTCATCCTCCTTCTTTTCCCCTAAAGCTATTACAAAACAGTCGCAAAAACAACCCATAGAAGGAGGGCTAGATCAAAGCTCTAATCTCCCAGCGGTAAAATTAACTAACAAAGACTCTGAGACCCATGAGGAGAACCTTCTAACTATAGGGAAAATGAAGGAAATCCTAAAAGACTTTCAAATAGAATTTTTTTCAGAGATTAAGATGCAAATTATGGAAAATTCCAAATTAATTACAGAAGTTAATAAAAGATCTTCGGACCTGGAAACTAAGTTTGACAATTTAATCCTGGACCACAAAATGTTGGTGGAACAGTCAGAAAACATGTCAACTCAAATTAAAAGTCTGAAGGATCACATAAACAAAATGGAAGATCACGCACGGAAAAATAACCTCAGAGTAAGAGGAATTGAGGAATCCATAAAAAAAGAAGAACTCCCAACATATCTCAAGGAAATGTTCTCTAGTGTTTGCCCTAGTTACTCAAAACTGGACCAGAAATTTGACACAGTTCAGAGAATCCCTTTACCAAATCATCTACTAAAAACAAAACCTAGAGACGTGATTGTCAAACTACACCATTTAACAACAAAAGAAGAAATCGTTAAAGCTAGCTACACGCAGAAAACATTTGAATCTCCATACGAAAAAATACAAATTTTCTCAGATTTATCAAAAGGTACAATGAATAAAAGGAAAGAATTTTATTCAATAACACAAACACTAAGGAAATCGGAGTTTATATACAAATGGACTTTCCCAGTAGGATTACTAGTACTACAAGGATCCGTGTGGCATAAGATCAATTCCTTAGAAGAAGGAGAAACATTCATAAAGAACTTAAAACTAAAAAAAGATGGAACCAAGGAGCCCACGTTGAACCTGCAATTATCAACAACAGAATGGCAGAAGAAGAAATAAATTAAATTAACATGGTCTAAGAGATATAAAGGGTTATTAAGATAGGTGTTCAAGGCTGCATAACATCTAAGAGAGTCCTTTGAGAAAAGATCAGAAAGCTATAAGAACAGTATAAAAACCCAGGACAAGTAATAAGAACATAGTGTGGCAGGGTCTGAGGCTTTTGACCTCGGGTAGCTGGAGGAGGAGAAAGGAGGAGGAGAAGAGGGGGTTGCATTAGGCAGAGTATGAGGACAAAGGCTGGAAATACTGAGAATAGTATAAATTGTAAGTAGCCGGTTAGAATTTGAATAGTAATGAATTCTAATGTGAGGGGCATAAGAATAATATATAAAGACCACAACATTATACACCCACTTCTCCTCGCCCTTTCCCATCCCCCAGCTTTGTCTTTTTTATTCTTTAATCTAGAATAACGAAGACAAATATAGAAGATATATACAGCGCAGTTAAGAACTAAAGGAAGCTAAAACATATAGCCATCTCCACATTAGACCGCTATCCATTTCTAAATAATGGCTGAATCCCTGCAGAACAGGAATGGTGAACGGCTGTACTACAGCACCCTCTGTTCTAATAGAATGAATGTATGCAAGAATGTAAGTATGAATGTTAAAAAAGTAACTCATGGTCCCAAAAACAAAAAGATGATAGACAAATGGTATCAGTTCACTCAAAGGTGTGGTTCATAGAGATATGGGTATAAAGGTTTTAAGTTGGAATGTTAGAGGGTTAAATTCCCCTAGCAAAAGAAAAACAATATTCAGACAATGCAATAAAGAAAAGGCAGACTTATTATTTTTCCAGGAAACACACTGGAAGCAAACTAATAGTTGGGGCGCAGTAGCAGGACGTTTCGACTTCTCACTGCACTCAATGTGCGGGAAAAAAAAAAGAGGAGTATCAATGTTTTTTTCTAACGACTTAGATATTGTGGAAACGTTGTCCATCGCAGACCCGGAAGGTCGGTACATCTTGTGGAACGGCCAAATTAACAAACAGAAAATAACATTGATAAATATTTATGCACCCAACGAATCACAGGGCAAATTTTTACATCAAATAGGCACCTTAATTAAGAAATACGCACAAGGCCCGCTTATTATTGCTGGGGACTTTAATATGATCCCTAACCCCACTTTAGATAGGTCTAAAAAATTGGAAGCTAAAAATCTCAAAAGAGTTGGTAAATTAGCACAAATATTCTCTGAATGGATTATTAATTATAACTTATTTGACACATGGCGAGTGCAACATCCAAATCAAAAAGAATTTTCCTTTTATTCAACTCCACATAATACTTACTCACGTATTGATTTAATTTTAGCAAATTCTCAAATAATAGAGAAAGTCTCTCACACAGAAATAAGTAATATTATCACATCAGATCACGCTTACATTATAGCAACAGTTGAAATTCACAACCTTAAATTAGATCGACCACAATGGAAAATGGACGATTTTTTGTTAAAAGTCGGAAATAACACAGAACTTTTAAATAAAGAAATCTCACAATTTTTTGACCTTAATAAACACACTGTCCCATCAAATTGCACGTTATGGAATACACAAAAAGCATTCACTAGAGGTTTGATGATCAAACTGAAATCACAATGGATAAAACAAAGAGGCACTCCACTAAAAAAATTATATATAGAACTGAATAAATTGGAATCTAAATTTTTGCTGGATGCACAACCACAGGTGAAAATAGAGATTAAATTAATTAAAAATAAAATTAATAAAATTAATCAGCAAATATCAGATAAAGCACTGTGGCGCTTTCAACAGACACACTATCACCAAAACAATAAAAACAGTAAATTACTTGCTACTCAAGTTAAAAAAAGAAGGGAAACAAAAAGAATAGCAATGTTGAAAGAGAAAGGTAAGGATATTTCCTCCCCTAAAAAAATCAGTCAGGCCTTTTTTAAATATTATCAGGATCTATATAACTTAGAAAAAGATACTAATCTATGCAAACCAATTACAGAAGATATACAAAATTTTTTGGATAGCATTCAATTACCAAAATTATCAGAAGTGGAGCGATTAAAATTAAATGACCCAATTAACACACAGGAAGTTCTACAAGTAATAAATCTTCTTAAACCCTATACTACCCCAGGACCAGACGGATACACTAATTGTTTTTATAAAACCTTTGGTCAATTACTGAGCCCTTATTTGACTAACTCCTTTAATGAAATTAAGAATACAGGATGTATTCCAAAAGAAATGTTAAAAGTGATACTGATCATGATTCCTAAACCCAATCTGGACCCACAATATTGCTCCAACTATAGGCCTATTTCGCTATTAAATGCAGACATTAAAATATATGCAAAAATACTGGCCCTTAGAATTCAACAGGTGATAGGAAAACTAATAACAACAGATCAAATGGGATTTATAGCAGGAAGACAAGGTTCGGACAATATCAGAAAAATCATGAACTTAGGGGAAATAACGAATTCCCGAGGTACTCCCACCCTATTTCTGTCATTAGACGCAGAGAAAGCATTTGACAGAGTAGGATGGGAGTATATGAGAATAACATTAACTAAATTCGGGTTCGGAGAATTTGGGTCCAAAGCAATTGGGGCACTATATAGTTCCCCATCGGCACAAATAGCAGGGTTGGGAAGTAGCACAGACTCAATTGAAATATCAAACGGTACTAGACAGGGTTGCCCTCTCTCTCCCTCCCTATTTGCTTTAATGATAGAACCCTTGGCTGAAGCTATTAGAGCATGCCCCAATATTTCTGGGATTAGGGTGGAGGAGAGGGAGTACAAAACTAGCCTTTATGCAGATGATGTTATTTTATCACTCACTTACCCAGAAAAATCTCTTTATCATTTATCAAAAATAATCCAAATATACAGTAAAATTTCGTACTATAAAATGAATTACAAAAAATCAGAAACTTTATACTTCAATTTTTCAAAAAAACTACTATCCAACTTGAAGTCTTTATACCCATTTAATTGGAATTCTAATTCTTTCAAACATCTAGGAATAGTGTTTATGAGCAAAACTCAAAAAATGGTGGATAAGAATTACAGAGACTTATATGTGAAATGTCAGATGATTATGGAAAAATGGAGAAAAAATAGATTTTCATTCTCAGGTAGAATTGCAGTTATAAAAATGATGATTCTTCCAAGAGTTAATTACCTTTTGAGATGTATTCCTTTCAAAATCCCTAAAATATGGTTAAAGAAACTCCAAGGAATGATTGATTACTATATACATCAATCCAAACATAAAAGAATAAAAAAAATAACCATGGGAAGAACCTTCGTAAAAGGAGGAATTTCTTACCCGTTATTATTGCCTTACCAAGAAGCCAATAGCATAGTTCATGCGTTAAAATGGCTAGAAACAGCTGCTTTTCTCCCATGGTGGCATATTGAACAAGCATTAATTCCAGAATGGCACTTATCAGCCTTGTTTTATAGAGGGAAATTTCCCCACAAGGATATTATGACAGGATCAGGGGTGGTAAAAGAAATTTTAAAAAATTGGAAACAAATTAATAAGAAAAACGGTTTAATATCAGAGGGCAGTTTAATGACCCCACTAAAAGCACTGTTACATAGAAATATGGAAGGCACTTTAAACGAGTGGGGAAAAAAAGGCCTGATACGAATTAGAGACACTTTAATCCAAGGATCTATGGCATCTTTTGATCAAATTAGAAAAAAATTTAAGATTGCATCAGAAGAATGGTTAATCTACGAAGCATATAGATCCAGTTGTAGTCAATTTAACATTACCCTACAAAATAGCAAAGAGTCAAAAGAGGTAGAAAAAATTCTCCTGAGATCAGGAAATAAACACTTAATAAGTAAATGCTTTAACATAACAAGATCATGTGGAGAAAAATCTAAAACCAAAGGTATGGAGCAATGGGAGCAGAACCTAAAAATTGTTTTAGAGGTTAAAGATTGGGAAGCATCTTTAAAATTAACAAATAGATTCATCAAACAATCAACATATAGAGAAACATTTTTTAAAATAATTAATCACTGGTATTTTACTCCCGTTAAAATCGCTCAAATCTCCCATAATCCCACGGAAAAAATGTGTTGGAGGGATTGTGGCAATACCGCCCATTTGCTGCATATTCTGTGGGAATGCCCAAGATTAGAGCCATTTTGGAAAAACTGCTATACATTTTTGTTTAATATTGTGGGAAAGCAATACCCGTTTAAGGGAGAATGCAGCTTGCTGCATAACTTTCCGAACGATTTCACGTTAGAGGAAAAAGCCTTTGCGATTTTGACTTTCTCAGTAGCAAAAAATATCTTAATTTCCAACTGGAAAGACAAAACTGCTCCAAACTTCTTTGATATCGTGTGGAAAATAGAATATATACGAGAACTAGAGAGAGATTATGAAAAAAAAGGTTTTATTAATTGTGACACACTAAAATGGAAAATTTGGGACCAAAAACAAGATACAAATATCAACATTTAAATGTCAGTAGGAATGAACGGTGAATGATAGAGTATGAATGGCAGAGAGTATAACTTATAAATTGTTGTTGTAAAATCATTTGATTATGTCTTTGTAATATGTTTAAAGCTGTTTTTTGCAATAATGAAAAATAAACATTTAATAAGTAAATAAACAACAAAACAAAAGAAACTACTTCACGTATACCTCTAGTGACCACATACCATCCAATCTTAGAGAAAATACAGAAAATAATCAAAGATTTACAACCATTACTAATTGAAGATACTGAATTAAAATATATATTCCCCAAACCTCCCATCCTTGCATTTAAACAACCACCAAACTTGTCAGCAGAAAATTGGCCAATGAACAACTGAATACAAAAAAATGGAAGAAACGTGCCTGTAAATTATGTCAACACATTTGTAATGATGATACAGCCACACAACAACAAAAGATCATATTCATGTACATTGTCCAATGTGGTTTATATAAAATAAAATGTACTTTGTGTGACACAGGCTGTTAGATTGGAGAAACTGGCCAAAAATGCACTTATGGATGAATTTACACAGGCATTCAATAAGAAAACATAATGAAGACAGTTATTGTAGCCCAGTGGAACACCATTTTAGCCAGAAAGATCACTCCATACAAAACTTCAAAAGTCAAAATACTCAGAGGAAAATTTACAAACATCCAAGAGAGAAAAGCATTTGAAATAAAGATGATCACATTCTTCAACACTAAAAACACAGGACTTAATATAGACTTGGGTTTTCTAACACATTATCAGAATTTCATGTGATTTTTTTTTCTTCTTATACTATAACAGACTTATCACTCTTAGTGAGGTGTTTGTCCAACAGGAAAGATATCACTATGGACTACAGTGCTCTGCTTTTTTTATTTTTATATATATATATATATATATATATATATATATATATATATATATA
>JAPZIH010000706.1:85617-253117 GCA_027410445.1 Discoglossus pictus
TACAGTGTCTGACGGCCGCGTGCGCACCACAGATATATACAGTTGTATTGTGTAAGATGGGCGCGCTCTCCCACTGTAGAGACCAGGCGGGGGCCACATGGGAAGTGTCTGACGGCCGCGTGCGCACCACAGATATATACAGTTGTATTGTGTAAGATGGGCGCGCTCTCCCACTGTAGGGACCAGGCGGGGGCCACATGGGAAGTGTCTGACGGCCGCGTGCGCACCACAGATATATACAGTTGTATTGTGTAAGATGGGCGCGCTCTCCCACTGTAGAGACCAGGCGGGGGCCACATGGGAAGTGTCTGACGGCCGCGTGCGCACCACAGATATATACAGTTGTATTGTGTAAGATGGGCGCGCTCTCCCACTGTAGAGACCAGGCGGGGGCCACATGGGAAGTGTCTGACGGCCGCGTGCGCACCACAGATATATACAGTTGTATTGTGTAAGATGGACGCGCTCTCCCACTGTAGGGACCAGGCGGGGGCCACATGGGAAGTGTCTGACGGCCGCGTGCGCACCACAGATATATACAGTTGTATTGTGTAAGATGGGCGCGCTCTCCCACTGTAGGGACCAGGCGGGGGCCACATGGGAAGTGTCTGACGGCCGCGTGCGCACCACAGATATATACAGTTGTATTGTGTAAGATGGACGCGCTCTCCCACTGTAGGGACCAGGCGGGGGCCACATGGGAAGTGTCTGACGGCCGCGTGCGCACCACAGATATATACAGTTGTATTGTGTAAGATGGACGCGCTCTCCCACTGTAGGGACCAGGCGGGGGCCACATGGGAAGTGTCTGACGGCCGCGTGCGCACCACAGATATATACAGTTGTATTGTGTAAGATGGACGCGCTCTCCCACTGTAGGGACCAGGCGGGGGCCACATGGGAAGTGTCTGACGGCCGCGTGCGCACCACAGATATATACAGTTGTATTGTGTAAGATGGGCGCGCTCTCCCACTGTAGAGACCAGGCGGGGGCCACATGGGAAGTGTCTGACGGCCGCGTGCGCACCACAGATATATACAGTTGTATTGTGTAAGATGGGCGCGCTCTCCCACTGTAGGGACCAGGCGGGGGCCACATGGGAAGTGTCTGACGGCCGCGTGCGCACCACAGATATATACAGTTGTATTGTGTAAGATGGACGCGCTCTCCCACTGTAGAGACCAGGCGGGGGCCACATGGGAAGTGTCTGACGGCCGCGTGCGCACCACAGATATATACAGTTGTATTGTGTAAGATGGGCGCGCTCTCCCACTGTAGGGACCAGGCGGGGGCCACATGGGAAGTGTCTGACGGCCGCGTGCGCACCACAGATATATACAGTTGTATTGTGTAAGATGGGCGCGCTCTCCCACTGTAGGGACCAGGCGGGGGCCACATGGGAAGTGTCTGACGGCCGCGTGCGCACCACAGATATATACAGTTGTATTGTGTAAGATGGGCGCGCTCTCCCACTGTAGAGACCAGGCGGGGGCCACATGGGAAGTGTCTGACGGCCGCGTGCGCACCACAGATATATACAGTTGTATTGTGTAAGATGGGCGCGCTCTCCCACTGTAGAGACCAGGCGGGGGCCACATGGGAAGTGTCTGACGGCCGCGTGCGCACCACAGATATATACAGTTGTATTGTGTAAGATGGGCGCGCTCTCCCACTGTAGGGACCAGGCGGGGGCCACATGGGAAGTGTCTGACGGCCGCGTGCGCACCACAGATATATACAGTTGTATTGTGTAAGATGGGCGCGCTCTCCCACTGTAGAGACCAGGCGGGGGCCACATGGGAAGTGTCTGACGGCCGCGTGCGCACCACAGATATATACAGTTGTATTGTGTAAGATGGGCGCGCTCTCCCACTGTAGGGACCAGGCGGGGGCCACATGGGAAGTGTCTGACGGCCGCGTGCGCACCACAGATATATACAGTTGTATTGTGTAAGATGGGCGCGCTCTCCCACTGTAGAGACCAGGCGGGGGCCACATGGGAAGTGTCTGACGGCCGCGTGCGCACCACAGATATATACAGTTGTATTGTGTAAGATGGGCGCGCTCTCCCACTGTAGGGACCAGGCGGGGGCCACATGGGAAGTGTCTGACGGCCGCGTGCGCACCACAGATATATACAGTTGTATTGTGTAAGATGGGCGCGCTCTCCCACTGTAGAGACCAGGCGGGGGCCACATGGTAAGTGTCTGACGGCCGCGTGCGCACCACGGATATATATGTGTAACGGAACCCATCACTGTTTTAACCTTTTTTATGGTTATTATTATGGTTAAAATATGATCCTACTATTATACTGTATGTATGTTGGTTTATGCTCTGCAGAATATTGGCCCAGACTATTGCAGACCTTGGCATGGGAGATAATCCTGTTACAGAGACTCCTCATAAGATAAGGAAGTCTATTGTATAAAGTGTTTTCATTCTCAGACATAAGAACAAAGAAGGATGATCTAATCCATGTCTGATTGCATCAAAGTTGCCAGGTAGCCTCAGGGAAGTGTGACCCACCTATTGTCACAATATGTGTATTGTGTGGCCAACTATGGGGGATATGTGAAATGTCTGTGTGTTATGTGTAAAAGATACTTTTATTAACTTTTGAACCCCTGGTCTGATTCATGCCATTTTTTAATATGTTGTTCCACAATTTATGTTGTTCATAAAAATGTAAGATTTATTTATGTACTATGTAAAATCATAAAGTTATAAAAATGGATAAAAATGTGTAAGGTTTAGCTGGGAGATAATTGAGTAGATACAGTAATAAACTCAATTATCTCCCAAGCAGGAGGGGAGGGAAACTGTGGGCGTTACTATTGTGTTATTGGTTGTTTATACCTTACCCTGGGTGTGTTCTGTTTACCTGACTGTAATAAAAACCAGGCTGGGTGTGCCAGCAAGAGAGTTCTACTTGACCCTTCAAAACGTAGCCTCGTCTCGTTCTTGGAGGGGATTGCTATATCACACTGGGGATTGCTATGCTTTGCATACTCCCTTGAGCTGTAACTACTGAACCCTTGTTCCTGATATACTCTCCTTGGAGGAGAGGTCTTCCCCACACGATCCTGGATGCTGGATATTCATACAGGGTGGAAGGAAGACGGCGCGGCTCCAGTTAAGCTACGGTGGTTGGGGAGTCTGTGGTGGTTGTGGTGTCCGGTGCGGTGCTTGTAGTCCTCGGCGCAAGCTAGGACGCGTCCATCAACGGAGGTACCTGGTCGGGGTGCCAGGAGACCCATTACAATATGTTTTGGACTCCATCTTCACATTTTGTAATAGTTACATGTTGTGCACTGTTCAAGAATACTGTAAGAAACAAGATAAAATACTGAGTTATACTCATTGTGTTGGTTCCTGTTCATCAGGGGGAGGTTTCCCTTCCAACTTAACCGAAGTGGTTGTGATCAGTAGGACTTGGAAAGGACCTTCGTATCTGGGTTCCAGTGGGGTTTTCCTCACAAACATCTTGACCAGAAGCCAATCTCCAGGAAGTAGTTGGTGTGTTCCAGTATCTACCTCCGGATCTGGAATAGAAGAGAACACCTGTGCATGGATTTTAGTCAGTGCTGTGGACAAGGCTATCACACAAGTAGTCAACAAGTACATCAGATTTCAACTGCAATTGCTGAGGGAAATAACATCCTAATCTAGGAGCAGACCCAAATAAGATCTCATGAGGAGATAAAGCATGTTTTCCCCTAGGGGTATACCTGACACTGAACAAAGCTATAGGAAGGCTCTCAGGCCACTACATACCGGTTTCTTGTGACATTTTTAGCATTCTAGACTTCAAAGTCCCAGTCATACGTTCCACCCTCCCACTACTCTGGGGATGGTAGGGTGTATGAAAAGATAGTGTCACTCCTAGAGCTGTCCATATTTATTTAGCTAAGATTGCAGTGAAAGCTGTTCCCTGATCACTTTCAATTACTTCAGGGACCCCATATCTGCAGATGACCTCTGTTAGTAACCGCTTCACTGTGGTCTTTGCAGTCATATTTGTGACTGGGTACGCTTCTGGCCATCCTGAGAACATATCTACAATGACCAATGCATATTCAAATCGACCACTCCTTGGCATTTGTATGTGATCAATCTGTATCCTCTGGAATGGATACAGAGATTTTGCTAAATGCTTCTGTGGGGTTTCTCAGTTCGGCCTGTATTACATTTAGCACAGATACTACAGGACTTGCAATAGTTGCTCGTAAGGGTGGTGATGCCTGGGGCCATATAGTACTTGTCTATTAAATCATTCATGAGAGTCTTTGACAAATGTGCTGGTCCATGGGCCCACTGTACTGTTGCTGGATATAGGCTTTTTAGTAAACACAATCTCAAATTATTAACATATAGTCCATCTTTAAGGGTTTCTCCCTTTGTCTTCCATTTGTTTATTTCTTATGGATTTGCAGTTTTCTGTAGTTCCTTGAGTAACTTCAAATCTGTAGGTAGAGTTTGTATCGTATAGATTTTTACATTTTCATTCATCTCTTTCTTGTCCATTTCCTGTGATATCATCGCTGCCTTCTTAGCCATCTGGTCTGCTAGATGGTTTCCTCTTGCTTCATCTGAATTTAGCTTCCCATGTGCCTTTACTTTCAGTATGACCACCTCCTTTGGGAGTACTAAAGCATCTAGTAGTTCACAAATGGCTTTATCATGTTTTACTGGGGTGCCTGCAGCTGTCATGAATCCTCTGGCTTTCCAAATTATTCCAAAGTCTTGAGTCACTCCTAGAGCATATCTTGAGTCTGTATAGATGTTAGCTCGCCGTCCTGCTGCAATCTCACAGGCCTTAGTCAATGCAATCAACTCTGCTTCTTGTTCTGACATGGAGGGAGGTAGTAAGAAGGCTCGCATCACATCTTTTTCCGTAGTCACAGCATATCCTGTGTGATATTTTCCATTCTCATCAGCATACCTTGATCCATCCACATACAGAGTGATGTCTGGGTCTGTCAGGGCAAGTTCTTTTACATTCGCAAGGTGTGAAGTCTCCATTTCCATTTGCTGAAGACAGTCATGAGGTGGGTTTACTGATCCTGGAACAGCATATGGGTCTTCAGCCTGTACTTTGGGAAGGCTATTCACATGCCAGTTGAGGGTTTGTTTTGTTATTCCTTCTGCTTCTAGTTCATCTTCATCTGTGGACTCCCACCATTTCAGCGCAGTCCCCAATGAGCTCCATTCTGTCTTCTTGACTAGGCGTCCCAGTAAATGATTTTTACATCCGAGCTTATGTTTGACTCCTGATCCAAGTTCAAACTATACCAGAAATGTCCATCTTCCTCATCTCCCCCCTCAGGAAATGGCAAGAGAGTGTCTGGATTAAGCACATAACACCTCTGTAAGGTGACATTATCTGGCAGGAGCAGTGAACATTGGAGATGGAGGTGTCTGGCTGCTGTCAGGTGTTTTGGCTGCGTCTGATTTATGATAGCAGCAATGTCATGTGGAGCAAGAACTGTCAAGGGATACCCAAGTACTATGTCACTTGTCTTAGGTCAGTATTTGCAGCTCATGCCTTACTGGATAAGGCAGGAAGGGCCTCCTCTTGCTACAGCATCCAGATGACATGAGAAGTAGCCAATGGGGCGTTGTCTGTTTCCATGGGACTGTGTCAAGACTCCCATTGCATGTCCTTCCCTTTCTGATATAAACAGTTTAAACGGTAGGTCATAGTTGGGTAGCCCTAATGCAGGGGCTGAGGAGATAGCCTGTTTCAGAGCGTAGAAGTTATTTAGGACTCTCTGAGTCATCTGAAAGGGTTCAATCTTCAGAACATCATACAAGAGCTGCATCAGGAGAGAGGCTTCTGGGATCCACGCTCTGCAATAGGATATGAGAACTAGGAAAGCGTGGAGGGGTCTGTGTCCTTCTGGTACAGACATTTCTTTGATTGCCCTAACACGGCTGCGTGTGAGATGATGCACTCCTTTGGAAAGGCAATGTCCCAGGAATATGACAGTCTCCTGACACCACTGTAACTTTTCTCTGGATGCTTTGCATCCTTGTTCTGCCAGATGTCTCAGTAAACTCTCTGATGTCCGTGTAGCTGTAGGAAGGTCTTCAGCACAGAGTAAGAGATCATCAACATATTGCAGAAGTACAACATCGGGGTTTTCCTGTTGCCAAGAATCAAGGATTAGACCCATGGCCTTAGCAAACTGACTAGGAGAATTCTGTGCTCCTTGGGGCATGACAGTCCATGTAAACTGATTATGATCATGTGTAAATGCGAAGAGATACTGACATGAAGGATCAAGAGGAATGCTAAAGAAGGCATTTGCCAGATCCACTACAGTAAAGTATGCTGCTGTTGGAGGTATTCCAGAGAGGAGAGTGTGTGGGTTAGGTACTATGGGAGTGTCTTATATGGTTGCTTCATTGACTGCTCGCAAATCTTGTACCATACAGTATTTTACTGGCTCTCCTTTCTTGGATTTCTTTTTCACTGGGAAGAGGGGCGTGTTACATGGTGACGTACACCGGACTAACGCCCCCTGTTTCAACAGGTTCTCTATCTGCCGTGTAATTGCATCAATCTGTGCTGGCTTCAGAGGATACTGGGGTTTTTGTGGTAATTCAACTCCAGGCTTCAACTTTACTATGACTGGAGGCACCTTTAAATGCCCAATATCTTCCGGACCACGTGACCAGAGGGTTGCCGGAATCTTATCCAAGATGACGGCCGGGCCTTGTCTATTGTCACTTTTCGCATCTAAGTGGAGTAATATTGGTAGTGAACAGAGTGCTGACGTGTCAGTAATTGTTAAAGGCGAGGACACTTGTGTAACGGAGCTGGAACACAAATCCAATATCTCCGCTGGTATACGGTAAAATATCCAAGAAGCACTACAGTCTCACCATTCCCGACCTCCCATATTGGACGACACACAATTTGGGAGTCAATGAATACTGACTTTATTTTGTTATTGCAGAAATATTTATACCCATCTCTTCCCACAGGCAATCCACATCCCCCATATTTGGCTGCACAATACCCATAAAGAGAACAATAGGTGGGTCACCCCTCCCTGAGCTCCTTGATACAATCAGACAATGATTAAATCAGCAGTCTCTGTTCTTATGTTTGAGAATGAATAAACGTCCTTATCTGTAACAGGATTATCTCTCCTGCCAAGGTCTGCACTAGCCTGGGGCCAATATTCTGCAGAGCATAAACCAACATACATACAGTATATTACTAGGATCATATTTTAACCAAGATAATAATCAGAAAACGGGTAAAACAGTGATGGGTTCTGTTACACACCTCCCCCGTGACCATAAGCCGGCATACACGGTCTGATCCCAACGGATCGGCCTGGGGATGTCCGGACAAAAGTATTTGTTGGTCAATTCTCTAGTTTGACAACCCATCAGCATTACTGCAATTCACCTTTACTCACATTTCACATATCCCCAGATAGCTGGGATCTGAGCGCACAAAACTATCGAATAGTGCTCAGATCCTATACACACAGTTCAATTGCCATGTAGCTAAAGTCTTTCCCATAGTCTTTCATTATATGAATGGGCTCCATGGCATAGCTATCTGTGGTATCATGGTTCACACAGGGCAAGTACCGAATGACCCCCCTGTATGTAAAGGGCCAGAATGAGTGACATACACTCTGGTATGGCCGAATACTGTGTTTAAAGGGCAATCTATCCCAGGGCCATAGTCGAAGGGCAGGAGGCTGGCAAACAGTCCTCTCCAAGACAAAGTGGCGAAGGGTACTTCGTCACACATCTCGCCTTTGGGGGGAAGCCTAACCAGGCACCTGACCTTCTGCCGGTCAGTGCCTCCGTTAGACGATCCACCAAACCACAATAAACCAGTGCTAGAGCAGCCCCCCACAACAACAGAGTGCAAGAGCAGCCCACCCACAACAAGCCGTTACTGCAACTGGATATTTCGCTGTGGTGATGGGGCAACACGCTGAGGGGACTTGAGGGGCAGAGGCCAGCGGCACTCTGCCCTGATGCCAGCTCTTCTGCTGGTATAACCTGCAGGACATCCTGCTCTGTACAAGGGACAAAGGGAGGGCAGAGGCCGACTGCACTCTGCCCCGCTGTCAGCTCTTCTGCTGGGGTACTTGGGACATATTCCGGCTCAGTAGCCAGGGAAACGTGGGGGTCAGTGGGGGTTAACATTTCCTCTGTTAACCCTGGGGCCACATTAGAAGTTAGCTGGGGAGGGGAATTTGTACTTACCCCCTCCTCCGGTTGTCCCAGTGAGGGTAGTTGGGGATCTGGACAGGCTGTCCAGCATCCCGGTATGTCAGGTGCAGAGACCACGGTCCCATCTGCCCCATCTGGGAGATTGGTGTCTCCCCTTGTTAGGGTAAACTGTCGCTGGGGAGGAAGGACGACACCTTCTGCCCCCTGTGGTTCACACTGCCGCTGGGGGGAAGGACGACACCTTCTGCCCCCTGGGGTTCACACTGCCGCTGGGGGGGAAGGACGACACCTTCTGCCCCCTGGGGTTCACACTGCCGCCTGGGGGGGGAAGGACGACACCTTCTGCCCCCTGGGGTTCACACTGCCAATGGGGGGGGGGGGGGGAAGGACCGACACCTTCTGCCCCCTGTGGTTCACACTGCCGCTGGGGGGGAAAGGACGACACCTTCTGCCCCTTGGGGTTCACACTGCGCTGGGGGGGGGAAGGACGACACCTTCTGCCCCTAGGGTTCACACTTCCGCTGGGGAGGAAGGACGGCCCTTCTGCTCCCTGGGGTACACACTGCCGCTGGGGGGGAAGGACGACACCTTCGGCCCCCTGGGGTACACACTGCCGCTGGGGAGGAAGGACGGCACCTTCTGCTCCCTGGGGTACACACTGTCGCTGGGGAGGAAGGACGACACCTTCAGCTCCCTGGGGTACACACTGCCGCTGGGGAGGAAGGACGACACCTTCGGCCCCCTGGGGTACACACTGCCGCTGGGGAGGAAGGACGGCACCTTCTGCTCCCTGGGGTACACACTGTCGCTGGGGAGGAAGGACGACACCTTCAGCTCCCTGTGGTACACACTGCCGCTGGGGAGGAAGGACGACACCTTCAGCTCCCTGGGGTACACACTGCCGCTGGGGAGGAAGGACAACACCTTCAGCTCCCTGGGAACACACTGCCGCTGGGAGGGAAGGACGACACCTTCGGCTCCCTGGGGTACACACTGCCGCTGGGGGGGAAGGATGACACCTTCGGCCCCCTGGGGTACACACTACTGCTGGGGACGAAGGACTACACCTTCAGCTCCCTGGGGTACACACTGTCGCTGGGGAGGAAGGACGACACCTCTGCTCCCTGGGGTACACACTGCCGCTGGGGAGGAAGGACGGCACCTTCTGCTCCTGGGGTACACACTGTCGCTGGGGAGGAAGGACGACACCTTCAGCTCCCTGGGGTACACACTGCCGCTGGGGAGGAAGGACGACACCTTCGGCCCCCCTGGGGTACACACTGCCGCTGGGGAGGAAGGACGGCACCTTATGCTCCCTGGGGTACACACTGTCGCTGGGGAGGAAGGACGACACCTTCAGCTCCCTGTGGTACACACTGCCGCTGGGGAGGAAGGACGACACCTTCAGCTCCCTGGGGTACACACTGCCGCTGGGGAGGAAGGACAACACCTTCAGCTCCCTGGGAACACACTGCCGCTGGGAGGGAAGGACGACACCTTCGGCTCCCTGGGGTACACACTGCCGCTGGGGGGGAAGGATGACACCTTCGGCCCCCTGGGGTACACACTGCTGCTGGGGACGAAGGACTACACCTTCAGCTCCCTGGGGTACACACTGTCGCTGGGGAGGAAGGACGACACCTTCAGCTCCCTGGGGTACACACTGTCGCTGGGGAGGAAGGACGACACCTTCAGCTCCCTGGGGTACACACTGCCGCTGGGGGGGAAGGACGACACCTTCGGCCTCCTGGGGTACACACTGTCGCTGGGGAGGAGAATTAGTTGGAGTATTCCACGTGGAGCGGTTTCTGGGACAGTCTCTCTGCATGTGGCCCTGCTGGTTACACGTGTGGCACCTGATGTACCGTGGAGGGGTTTGGTAGTTCCCACCACCCGGACGCAGTGGGGGGGGTTAATGGTGGGAGGTGGGTTAGCAGCTCCCAAGATGGACCGCTCCCGTGCCCGCTGCTTTTCCATTATGTATTTGTGGACATCTGTCATTAACCACCTTCAGCTCCCTGTGGTACACACTGCCGCTGGGGAGGAAGGACGACACCTTCAGCTCCCTGGGGTACACACTGCCGCTGGGGAGGAAGGACAACACCTTCAGCTCCCTGGGAACACACTGCCGCTGGGAGGGAAGGACGACACCTTCGGCTCCCTGGGGTACACACTGCCGCTGGGGGGGAAGGATGACACCTTCGGCCCCCTGGGGTACACACTGCTGCTGGGGACGAAGGACTACACCTTCAGCTCCCTGGGGTACACACTGTCGCTGGGGAGGAAGGACGACACCTTCAGCTCCCTGGGGTACACACTGCCGCTGGGGAGGAAGGACAACACCTTCAGCTCCTGGGAACACACTGCCGCTGGGAGGGAAGGACGACACCTTCGGCTCCCTGGGGTACACACTGCCGCTGGGGGGGAAGATGACACCTTCGGCCCCCTGGGGTACACACTGCTGCTGGGGACGAAGGACTACACCTTCAGCTCCCTGGGGTACACACTGTCGCTGGGGAGGAAGGACGACACCTTCTGCTCCCTGGGGTACACACTGCCGCTGGGGAGGAAGGACGGCACCTTCTGCTCCCTGGGGTACACACTGTCGCTGGGGAGGAAGGACGACACCTTCAGCTCCCTGGGGTACACACTGCCGCTGGGGAGGAAGGACGACACCTTCGGCCCCCTGGGGTACACACTGCCGCTGGGAGGAAGGACGGCACCTTCTGCTCCCTGGGGTACACACTGTCGCTGGGGAGGAAGGACGACACCTTCAGCTCCCTGTGGTACACACTGCCGCTGGGGAGGAAGGACGACACCTTCAGCTCCCTGGGGTACACACTGTCGCTGGGGAGAAGGACGACACCTTCTGCCCCCTGTGGTTCACACTGCCGCTGGGGGGGAAGGACGACACCTTCTGCCCCCTGGGGTTCACACTGCCGCTGGGGGGGAAGGACGACACCTTCTGCCCCCTGGGGTTCACACTGCCGCTGGGGGGGGGAAGTACCACCTTCTGCCCCCTGGGGTTCACACTGCCAATGGGGGGGGGGGGGGGGAAGGACGACACCTTCTGCCCCCTGTGGTTCACACTGCCGCTGGGGGGGAAAGGACGACACCTTCTGCCCCTTGGGGTTCACACTGCCGCTGGGGGGGGGAAGGACGACACCTTCTGCTCCCTGGGGTACACCCTGTCGCTGGGGAGGGGAATTAGTTGGAGTATTCCACGTGGAGTGGTTTCTGTTTCTGGGACAGTCTCTCTGCATGTGGCCCTGCTGGTTACACGTGTGGCACCTGATGTACCGTGGAGGGGTTTGGTAGTTCCCACCACCCGGACGCAGTGCTGGGGGGGTTAATGGTGGGAGGTGGGTTAGCAGCTCCCAAGATGGACCGCTCCTGTGCCCGCTGCTTTTCCATTATGTATTTGTGGACATCTGTCATTAACCATTCCAAGGTTTTTATGGGAAGCGTACCTGGGAAAAAGGCCAGTCTGGAAGAGAACTCCAAAGCAAAGTCTGTGTGGCATTAAGAGGTACTGTAACCGCTACCCGGTCTCCCTCCATGAGTTCCTTTCTGTCTGCATCCCTGTAGTCCGCGGCCGCATCCTCCTCCTCATCATGGAATGCTGTCCGAAAACTAGCCGGTTCCACCCTGCTGTAGCCAGGGGCGCTGTACGGATACTAGCGTTGCCCTCAATTTGTACTCCACGGAATGGTGTCTCCTGTAGCTGTCCTTCTGACCGTGGGAACAATTCCGCCACTTGCCACCAAATGTAACGGAGTTGGAACACGAATCCAATATCTCCGCTGGTATACGGTAAAATATCCAAGAGGCACTACAGTTTCACCATTCCCGACCTCCCATATTGGACGACACACAATTTGGGAGTCAAATGAATACTGACTTTATTTTGTTATGTGCAGAAATATTTATACACATCTCTTCCCACAGGCAATCCACATCCCCCATAGTTGGCCACACAATACACATAAAGAGAACAATAGGTGTGGTCACCCCTCCCTGAGGCTCCTTGATACAATCAGACAATGATTAAATCAGCCGTCTCTGTTCTTATGTTTGAGAATGAATAAACGTCCTTATCTGTAACAGGATTATCTCTCCTGCCAAGGTCTGCACTAGCCTGGGGCCAATATTCTGCAGAGCATAAACCAACATACATACAGTATATTACTAGGATCATATTTTAACCAAGAATTAAATAACCATAAACAGGGTAAAACAGTGATGGGTTCCGTTACAACTTGTTTAGTCCCATCCGGGGTAAACAAGATGGATGCTTGCAAGCGAGAAAGTACATCTGCACCTAACAAGTTCATTGGGCATGTGGAGGACACTTCAAATCTAGCAAGCAGGTCTGGGAATGGGCCTATTTGCAGTGGCTGAGTCAACCTGTTGGAAGATGGGATACCGTCAACCCCTACGCAAGCAACATCAATGTTAGGTAAGATGAGTTGGGCAGATCTTGTTGTCTTAGGACACTTCTGGCTGCACCTGTGTCTACTAGTAGGGTGGTAGGGATCTCATCTATTGGTAATGTTACAATAGCTTGAGGTCCTAGTCCGCTATCCCCTGAAGATACTGCCATAGCAGGAGATAGTGACACAGGCTCACCACTATCCTATGCTGTGCTTTGGCCCCCCTGCACCTCATTAGTGCCATTCCCCTGCTGCTTTGTCCTCAGCTTTTTAGGCATCTTACAATTCTTGCTGATGTGTCCAAACTTGTTACAATTGAAACCCCACCCTGTTTCCTTCTTCTCCCCTTTATGCGCCAATTGTTTTGGAGAAAACCAAAATAGTTCTCGCAGATATCTGTCCCTGGCCAAATTACCAATATACATATACAGCCTTATTAAATTGTGATTAAGTAAATTTAGAAGGGCTCTATTTAGGCACACAACATACTTTTTTTACAGAAGTTTTTAGTTAGTGAAGACCTGGCTTCTGGATAAAAGATCACATACCAAAAACTTCTGTAAAAAAATATGTTGTGTGCTTAAATAGAGCCCTTCTAAATTTACCGAATCACAATTTAATAAGGCTGATAGTGTGCACACCTTAGAGAAATAATACACCAACACAGAGTTCTGGTATAAAGCTCTCTCTCGCCCTTTATGTGCTGGCTCCTCAGAGGTTACCATGAGAGCGGCAGTCTTTTTGGACGTTGATGATGTAGGGTGTGTATTTTCTACAGACTCCAGCCCTTTTGCAACAAGTAACAGCGTGTCTAATGGTAAAACTCTATATTCTGGTCTGGAAGTCAACAGACCTTTCTTTATAGATTCATTTAATCCTAGTACAAAAGCTGTACTTAACATCTGTGTGTGTTGTGACAAAGTGCCCTTCGCCACTTTGTCTTGGAGAGGACTGTTTGCCAGCCTCCTGCCCTGCGACTATGGCCCTGGTACATATTGCCCTTCAAACACAGTATTCGGCCATACCAGAGTGTATGTCACTCATTCTGGCCCTTTACATACAGGGGGGTCATTCGGTAGTTGCCCTGTGTGAACCATGATACCACAGATAGCTATGCCATGGAGCCCATTCATATAATGAAAGACTATGGGAAAGACTGTAGCTACATGGCAATTGAACTGTGTGAAGAGGATCTGAGCGCTATTCGGTAGTTTGTGCGCTTAGACCCCAGCTGTATCGGAACCCATCACTGTTTTACCCTGTTTTATGGTTATTTAATTATTGGTTAAAATATGATCCTACTGTTATATTATATGTAGGTTGGTTTATGCTCTGCAGAATATTAGCCCAGACTTTTGCAGACCTAGGCTAATAGATAATCCTATTACAGAGACTCCAGAGATAAGGGAGTCGATTGTATAAAGTGTTTTCATTCTCAGATAAGAACAAAGAAGGCTGATTTAATCAATGTCTGATTATATCAAAGTTGCCAGGGAGCCTCAGGGAGGGGTGACCACACCTATTGTCCCTCTATGTGTATTGTGTGGCCAACTATGGAGGATGTGGATTGCCATGCTGCTATATGTTGTTCCCCTGGGTGAGAGCTATTGAACGGTGCTGGACTTAAAGGTGTACCCCCTGTTTTTGGGGTACATCCAGAATGTGGTTAAAATTGTGTCTGTTTTAATTGTATTACCTGTTATCTGAGGGGAGGAGACGTGGGGGTTGAACCATGTATATAATTGGCTGTGATAATTATGTGGGTGTAGCCCTTCAGAGGGCACCATTGCATAAAAGGAGATCCCCTGTCATTAAAGTTCTAGTTCTTCTTGACCCTTCAAAACGTAGCCTTGTCTCGTTATTGGAGGGGATTGCTATATTATACTGGGGATTGCTATGCTTTTGCATACTCCCTTGAGCTGTAACTACTGATCGCTTGTTCCTGATGTGTCCTCCTTGGAGGAGAGGTCTTCCCCACACGGTCCTGGATGCTGGAGATTCATACAGGGTGGAAGGAAGACGGCGCGGCTCCAGCTAAACTACGGCGGGTGTGGAGTCTGTGGTGGTTGAGGTGTCCGGTGCGGTGCTTGTAGGCCTCGGCGCAAACTAGGACGCGTCTATCAACGGAGGTACCCGGTCGGGGTGCCAGTAGATCCGTTACACATACAGTATAACAGTAGGATCATATTTTAACCATAATAATTAAATAACCATAAAACAGGGTAAAACAGTGATGGGTTCCGTTACACACCTCCCCCGTGACCATAAGCCGGCATACACGGTCTGATCCCAACGGATCGGCCTGGGGATGTCCGGACAAAGTATTTGTTGGTCAATTCTCTAGTTTGACAACCCATTAGCATTACTGCAATTCACATTTACTCACATTTCACATATCCCCAGATAGCTGGGATCTGAGCGCACAAAACTACCGAATAGCGCTCCGATCCTATTCACACAGTTCAATTGCCATGTAGCTAAAGTCTTTCCCATAGTCTTTCATTATATGAATGGGCTCCATGGCATAGCTATCTGGGGTATCATCGCTCCCACAGGGCAAGTACCGAATGACCCCCCTGTATTTAAAGAGCCAGAATGAGTGACATACACTCTGGTATGGCCGAATACTTTTTTTAAAGGGCAATATGTCCCAGGGCCATAGTCGCAGGGCAGGAGGCTGGCAATAAGTCCTTTCCAGGACAAAGTGGTGAAGGGCAACTTCGTCACACATCTCCCCTTTGGGGGGATGTCTAACCAGGCACCTGGATATTTTGCTGTGGTGATGGGGCAACACGCTGAGAGGACTTGAGGGGCAGAGGCCAGCGGCACTCTGCCCTGATGCCAGCTCTTCTGCTGGTATAACCTGCAGGACATCCTGCTCTGTACAAGGGACAAAGGGGGGGCAGAGGCCGACTGCACTCTGCCCCGCTGTCAGCTCTTCTGCTGGGGTACTTGCGACATATTCCGGCTCAGTAGCTAGGGAAAGGTGGGGGTCAGTGGGGGTTAACATTTCCTCTGTTAACCCTGGGGCCACATTAGGAGTTAGCTGGGGAGGGTAATTTGTACTTACCCCCTCCTCCGGTTGTCCCAGTGAGGGTAGTTGGGGATCTGGACAGGCTGTCCAGCATCCCGGTAGGTCAGGCACAGAGACCACGGTCCCATCTGCGCCGTCTGGGAGATTGGTGTCTCCCCTTGTTAGGGTAAGCTGGCGCTGGGGGGAGAGGGCGACACCTTCAGCTCCCTGGGGTTCACACTGCCACTGGGGAGGAAGGACGGCACCTTCTGCTCCCTGGGGTACACACTGCCGCTGGGGAGGAAGGACGGCACCTTCTGCTCCCTGGGGTACACACTGCCGCTGGGGAGGAAGGACGGCACCTTCTTCTCCCTGGGATACACACTGCCGCTGGGGGGGAAGGACGACACCTTCTGCTCCCTGGGATACACACTGCCGCTGGGGGGGAAAGACGACACCTTCGGCCCCCTGGGGTACACACTGCCACTGGGGAGGAAGGACGGCACCTTCTGCTCCCTGGGGTACACACTGCCGCTGGGGGGAAGGACGACACCTTCTGCTCCCTGGGATACACACTGCCGCTGGGGGGGAAGGATGACACCTTCGGCCCCCTGTGGTACACACTGCCGCTGGTGAGGAAGGACGGCACCTTCTGCTCCCTGGGATACACACTGCCGCTGGGGGGAAGGACGACACCTTCGGCCCCCTGGGGTACACACTGCCGCTGGGGAGGAAGGACGGCAACTTCTGCTACCTGGGATACACACTGCCGCTGGGGGGGAAGGACGACACCTTCGGCCCCCTGGGGTACACACTGCCGCTGGGGAGGAAGGACGACACTTTCTGCTCCCTGGGGTACACACTGCCGCTGGGGAGGAAGGACGACACCTTCTGCTCCCTGGGGTACACACTGCCACTGGGGAGGAAGGACGGCACCTTCTGCTCCCTGGGGTACACACTGCCGCTGGGGAGGAAGGACGGCACCTTCTACTCCCTGTAGGGCCGGTAGAGAGACCTCGGTCCCATCTCTACCTGCCATCTGGAGGTCATCCCAGGACCAGTCAATGAAGTCTGGTTCTGCTTGTCGAGTAGGTTGGGGCTGGACAAGGCTGAGCAGGTGTTGGTAGTCCTGCTCCAGCTCCCACTCTCTTGTTACCAGGTGGGTCATGTCTTTATTCACCTCGCCTTCGTCAACCCAGACATACATGCCCATCCGTTAGTCGTAAATGTCCCAAAACCTAGACCCCTCCGTGCTGCCAAGATCAATGTCGTCCTCCAAGGCATCCCATAATAAACCCGGGCCATCATAATCATCCCCCTCCGGTAAGTCGTGTTCAGCCGTCCAGGGGGTAAGTCGAACGGTATGCCACCAGAGGGCCTGGTATGCGTTGTCTAGCCAGATCTCTCGCAATACCAGTGTCTCTAGTCTTGTCACCCACTCATCCAGGGGCTGCTCTCCCAATAGATACATCTGCATCGTCACACGCTTCTGTAGCCGCTGCTCATCACTGGGGAGACTCTCACCTCGCCGCCATTGGGCATATTCAAGGGCATCATACCAGATTTCCTTTCTGTCTGCATCCCTGTAGTCCGCGGCCGCCTCCTCCTCATCATGAAACGCTGTCTGAAAACTAGCCGGTTCCATCCTGCTGTAGCCAGGGGCGCTGTACGGATACTAGCGTTGCCCTCAATTTGTAACTCCACGTAATGGTGTCTCCTGTAGCTGTCCTTCTGACTGTGGGAACAATTCCGCCACTTGAGACCAAATGTAACGGAGTTGGAACACGAATCCAATACGGTAAAATATCCAAGAAGCACTACAGTCTCACCATCCCCGACCTCCCATATTGGACGACACTCAATTGGGAGTCAAATGAATACTGACTTTATTTTGTTGTGCAGAAATATATATATATACATCTCTTCCCACAGGCAATACACATCCCCCATAGTTGGCCACACAATACACATAGAGGGACAATAGGTGTGGTCACACGTCCCTGAGGCTACCTGGCTACTTTGATACAATCAGACATTGATTAGATCATCCTTCTTTGTTCTTATGTTTGATAATGAAAACACTTTATACAATAGACTTCCTTATCTTATGAGGAGTCTCTATAATAGGATTATCTATTATGCCAAGGTCTGCAATAGTCTGGGCTAATATTCTGCAGAGCATAAACCAACATACATACAGTAGTATCATATTTTAACCATAATAATTAAATAACCATAAAACAGGGTAAAACAGTGATGGGTTCCGTTACACAAACCTTAGAGAAATAATACACCAACACAGATTTCTGGTATAAAGCTTTCTCTCGCCTACTGTTTATTGAATCAGCTGCTTTATATAACATTTAACAATCAGATAAAAGTTGCAACTAAGCAAAACATCAGGTTTATTCGGTAATTCATTGGTTCTGAGCTGTCCGCTTTTTCTAGGTGTCATCCCACAGTGGGATGAGTCTTTCTCTCATTGGTCAGAAAGTTAGAACAAAGGAAAGATGGCTTTCTCCTTCTTGTGTCCAAGGTGTGGTCGTCATCGTCATCCTTAACAGACTGGAAATAGTGCTGCCTACATCTTGTAGGCAGGGAAGTGGAAAATCCTCCATCTTAGAGTCTCCAATAATCAACATTGTTAATAAGATTACGTAATACTGAAAAGAGAAAATGTATGAGTAGGGCAAACATAAAATGCATTTTCTTGTAGATCCTGATCCATAACACCACCATTTCAGAGAGTCATTAGAATATATCCCGGAAATGAGGAGCAAACTTTCATTAATAAAAGTATCTTAAGTACAAATTTAGATCCAATGACATATCCAATATTTTTTTCACATGGGGAAGCAGGTTGGGAACCCAAATTAAGCCTTCAGAGTTACCCAAATTCAAAAGTACAAGTGTGAAATAATATTTCCATGCCTGAATTTAAAGTGGCTCAAATTGCCATTCGAGATGGATTCAATCCCATTTTATGTGGCAGAAAACGGACACAACAATGGATCATTGATTCATATTTGCAAGTTGAGGCCAATAATATTGTGGATTGATGGATTATGTCGCTGAGGTTGCTACAACCAGAGAGCTGCCAGCTGGCAAGGCCATCATTTTACCATCTTCTTTCCAGGGATCTCTCGAAATATGCGAGAAAGATACAATGATGCCATGGCTATTGTCACCAAATTTAACCAGATTTATTTATTACTCTTACATGTAATCCACAATGGTCAGAGATTACACACAATCTGCTAGTTGGACAAACTGCTTCCGATAGACCAGATTTAGTGGCCAGAGTCTTTAAAATCAAATTAAATGAATTAATACGTGACTTCACTATAAATCAGTTATTTGGCAAATGTCTTGCTTATGTTTATACCATCAAATTTCAAAAAAGAGGCCTTCCACATGCACATATTCTAATAAATCTTCAAGAAAAAGATAAGTTAGATACTTGTGACAAAGTGGATTCAGTAACTATTGCTGAACTACCAGTTCCAGAACTATATGGTAGACTATAAAGATTGTAACTCATCGTATGATTCACGGACTGTGTGGAGACCTTAATCCACAGTCACCATGTATGAAAAATAAAACATGTTGTAACGGAACCCATCACTGTTTTACCCTGTTTTATGATTATTATGGTTAAAATATGATCCTACTATATGTATGCTGGTTTCTGCTCTGCAGAATATTAGCCAGACTTTTGCAGACCTAGGCTAATAGATAATCCTATTACAGAGACTCAAGAGATAAGAAAGTTGTAAAGGATCCTTGCATTTTCCAAAGTGTTTTCATTCTCTGATAAGAACAAAGAAGGGTGATCTAATTAATGTCTGATTGTATCCAAGTTGCCAGGGAGGGGTGACCACACCTATTGTCCTATATGTGTATTGTGTGGGGGATATGTAAAATATCTGTGTGTTATGTGAAAAAACATACTTTTACTAACTTTTGAACCCCTGGTCTGATTCATGCCATTTTTTTATATGTTGTTCCCCTGGGTGAGAGCTATTGAATGGTGCGGGACTTAAAGGTGTACCCCCTGTATTTGGGGTACATCCAGAATGTGGTTAAAATTGTGTCTGTTTTAATTGTGTTACCTGTTATCTGAGGGGGGGAGACGTGGGGGTTGAACCATGTAGATAATTGGCTGTTGTGATAATTATGTGGGTGTAGCCCTTCAGAGGGCACCATTGCATAAAAGGAGATTCCCTGTTATTAAAAGTCAGTTCCTCTTGACCCTTCAAAACGTAGCCTCGTCTCGTTATTTGAGGGGATCGCTATCATACTGGGGATTGCTATGCTTCTGCATACTCCCTTGAGCTGTAACTACTGAACGCTTGTTCCTGTCGTACTATCCTTGGAGTCTGTGGTGGTTTTGTTGTCCGGTGCGGTGCTTGTAGGCCTCGACGCAAGCTAGGACGCATCCATCAACGGAGGTACCCGGTCGGGGTGCCAGTAGATCCGTTACACATGTACAAAAGAATTTCCAAAAGATTATAGAGACAAAACTTATGCTAATTGTGATGGATATCCATTATATAGAAGAAGAGAAGGACAAAGTGCCATTATTCAGGGCAAAAAGGTAGATGCACACATTACTGTGGAAGCTTGCACTTCGATAAAATCTATTAAATACGAACAAAGTGAGTTAGTACATGATGAACTTGCATCTCATGTAGATAATCGCTATGTTAGTGCGCCAGAAGCAATGTGGCATATGCCAGGTCCCAAAGACCTGATGGACTCCCACCAACCCCTCCTCCCTCTCCCTCCCCTCATCCTCTCCCTCCCCTGTCTACTTACTGCCCTGTGGGGAGGGAGGAGGAAGAGGATGAGGGGAGGGAGGGAGGAGGAGGATGAGGGAGAGGATAAGGGGAGGGAGAGGATGAGGGAAGGGAGGAGGATGAGGGAGGGGAGGAGGATGAGGGGAGGGAGGAGGATGGAAAGGGTGAGGGAAACAGACACGGGGGAGTGTCTCATGGGAGGGGAGAACAGACACAAGGGAGGGGCAGGTAATGAGACACAGGGGAGGGGGAAAGAGACACAGGGGAGGGGGGAAAAGACACAGGGGAGGGGAAGGATAGAGACACAGGGGAGCGGGGAAAGAGACACAGGAGGGGGAAAGAGACACAGGGGAGGGGGGAAGAGACACGGGCATGGGCGAAAGAGACACAGGGGAGGGGAAGGATAGAGACACAGGGGAGAGGGGCAGAGACACAGGGAAGAGGGGGGAAGAGACACAGGGGAGGGGGAGCAGGGCAAACAGACACAGGGGAGGGAGAGGGGGGTCAGACACAGAGGATGGAGACAGGGGGGAACAGACACAGGGGAGGAAGACAGGGGGAACAGACACAGAGGAGGGAGACAGGGGGAACAGACACAGGGGAGGGAGGGAGGGGGGGAAAGACACTGGGGAAGGGTGAGAAAAGAGACACAAGGGAGGGAGAGGAGGGTGGAAAGGAAACACAGGGGAGTAAGTAGACAGGGGAGAGGATCGCGGTGAGCGCCGAAGTTGCTCACATTAGGTGGCAAACAGCATTCTCTGACTTACAATTTGAATGCCGTCATTTTTGACGGGCAAGTCGCAAGTCACATTTAATAGTTGTCAAACTACGATTCGTCGTCACGCTTGCAACAAATCGCAGTTTGACAACTACGATCGATCGCAAAGCCCTGCGCACGCGCCTTACGTCAGGGTCGCACGCACGAGTGGGCCTTGCACGCGCCAAAGGACACGGGAGGCAGAGAAGGGAGGAAGAGACACACAGGGGAGGAAAGAGACACACGGGGAGGAGAGACACACAGTGGAGGAGGGGAAAGACACACAGGGGAGGAGAGGAAAGACACACAGGGGAAGGGAGAAGAGACACAGGGTAGTGAGAGAAGGGGGAAGAGACACAGGGGAGTGAGAAGAGGGGGAAGAGACACAGGGGAGGGAGAGAAGGGAGGAAGAGACACAGGGGATGGGGAAAGATAAAGGGGAGGGAAATGGAGGTAGAGACATGAGGTAGGGGGAAGAGACACAGGGGAGGGAGAGGGGGAAAGGGACACAGGGGAGGGGGAAAGGGACACAGGGGAGGGGGAAAGAGACAGAGGGGAGGGAGAGGGGGAGGAGAGACACAGGGGAGGGAGATTGGGAAAGAGACACAGGGAGGTGGAGGGGGAAGAGACACGGAGGAGGGAGAGGGGGAAAAGAGACACAGGGGAGGGGAAAGATGCATGAGAGGGAGGGGAGACACATGGGAGGGAGAGGGGTAAGAGACGTAGGCAGGGGGAAAACATACACAGGGGAGGGGAAACAGACACAGGGGAGGGAGAGGCGGGAAAGAGACACGGGAGGGAAAGAGACACTGGGGAGAGAGAAGACGGGGGAAGAGACGGGAATGAGAGGAAGGGAAAGAGACACAGGGGAGGGAGAGGAGGGCGGAAGATACACAGGGGAGTGGTGAAAGACACAGGGGAGTGGTATGGGGGGAAGAGACAGGGGAGTGAGAGGAGGGGGAAGAGACACAGGAGTGTGAGAGGAACGGGAAGAGACAGGGGAGTGAGAAGAGGGGGAAGAGACAGGGGAGTGAGAGGAAGTGGAAGAGACACAGGGGAGGGAGAGGAGGGGGGAAGATACACAGGGGAGTGGGGAAAGACACAGGGTAGTGGTATTGGGGGAAGAGACAGGGGAGTGACAGGAAGGGAAAGAGAAACAAGGGAGGGAGAGAAGGGGGAAGATTTACAGGGAAGGGTGGAAAGTCAAAGGGGAGTGAAATTGAGGGAAGAGACACGAGAGAGGGGGGAAGACACATGGGGGCAGGGGGAAATAGACACAGGGAAGGGGGAAGAGATACAGAGGAGGGAGGGGGGAAAGAGACACAGGGGAGGGAGAGGCGGGGAGAGACACAAAGGAGGGAGAGGGGGGGAGAGACACATGGGAGGTGGAAAGAGACACAAGGGAGGGGGAAAGACATAGGGGAGGGGGAAAGAGACGTATGGGAGGGAGATGGGGGAAGAGACACAGGGGCGTGAGAGGAAGGAGAAGAGACAGGGAAGTGAGAGGAGGGGGAAGAGACACATGGGGAGGGAGAGGAGGGGGGAAGATACACAGGGGAGGGGGGAAAGACACAGGGAGTGAAATGGGGGGAGACACAGGAGAGGGGGGGCAGGGAGGAAAGAGAAACAGGGGATGGGGAAGAGACACAGGAGAGGGAGAAGGGGGAAATAGACACGGAGGAGGGGGAAAGAGACACAGGGCAGGGAGAGGAGGGGGAAGAGACACAGGGGAATGAGAGGAAGTGGAAGAGACACAGGGGGGGAGAGGAGGGGGGGAGATACACAGGGGAGTGAGGAAAGACACAGGGTAGTGGTATGGGGGAAGAGACAGCGGAGTGAGAGGAAGGGGAAGAGACACAGGGGAGGGAGAGGAAGGGAAAGAGAAACAAGGGAGGGAGAGAAGGGGGGAAGATTTACAGGGAAGGGTGGAAAGTCAAAGGGGAGTGAAATTGAGGGAAGAGACACGAGAGAGGGGGGAAGACACATGGCGGCAGGGGGAAATAGACACAAGGAAGGGGGAAGAGATACAGAGGAGGGAGGGGGGGAAGAGACACAGGGGAGGGAGAAAGAGACACAGGGGAGGGAGAGGCGGGGAAAGACACAAAGGAGGGAGAGACACGGGGAGAGACACGGGGAGAGACACATGGGAGGTGGAAAGAGAAACAGGGGAGGGAGAAAGAGACATAGGGGAGGGGGAAAGAGACGTATGGGAGGCAGACGGGGGAAGAGACACAGGGGCGTGAGTGGAAGGAGAAGAGACAGGGGAGTGAGAGGAGGGGGAAGAGACACATGGGGAGGGGGGAAAGACAAAGGGAGTGAAATGGGGGGAGACACAGGGAAGGGGGGGCAGGGGGGAAAGAGAAACAGGGGATGGGGAAGAGACACGGGAGAAGGGGGAAATAAACACAGAGGAGGGGGAAAGAGACACATGGGAGGGAGAGGGGGGAAGAGACACAGGGGAGGGGTTAGAGACACAGAAGGGGAGGGGGGAAAACACAGGGGGCGGGGGAGGAGACACTTAGATTGTAAGTTTGCAAGTTTTCAACCGTGTGTCCGTGCCTTGGAAACCAGCTCTATGTACATTTGATTATAAGCTCAAAAACAGGGCCCCCCATTCTTTATAAGGTGTCAAGTTTTTTGTTTTTGTGCCTGTTCAGCGCTACGGAATATGTTGGCGCGATATAAATAAAGATAATAATAAATAATAATAATAATAACAAGGGAGGTAGAGGAGGGGAGAGCCTCGCAATGAGCGCCAAAGGCGATCATTGCTAGGCCAGTGATGAGCGCCAAAGGCGCTAGTCGCGAGGCCAGTAGAGGGTGGGAGAGGTAGAGGTGGGGGAGGCCCGTGATGAGCGCCAAAGGCGTTCACCGCGAGGTCAGTAGAGTAGAGGGGGAGAGGCTCCCATTGTGTGGCAAACAGCATTGCCAGGATTCACTTTATTGTCGTCAAGTCGCTACTTATATATTGTACACTGTCATGATGTGACACTGATTTATGGCCGAGCTCTAACCAGAGTCGTGTGTTACCATATAAGTAGAGGTTCATATATGTCAGTTAGATCTGTGTGTTACGGTTCTCCGCCTGCAGGGGGTACTCTCCCCACTCTATGGTCTCCCAACTCTATGATCCCTGCCCTGTGTGTTACGGTCCTCCGCCTGCAGGGGGTACTCTCCCCACTCTATGGTCTCCCAACTCTATGATCCCTGCCCTGTGTGTTACGGTCCTCCGCCTGCAGGGGGTACTCTCCCCACTCTATGGTCTCCCAACTCTATGATCCCTGCCCTGTGTGTTACGGTTCTCCGCCTGCAGGGGGTACTCTCCCCACTCTATGATCTCCCAACTCTATGATCCCTACCCTGCATGTTACGCTCCTCCGCCTGCAGGGGGTAGTCTCCCCACTCTATGATCTCCCCTCTCTATGATCCCTGCCCTGTGTGTTACGGTACTCCACCTGCAGGGGGTACTCTCCCCACTCTATGATCTCCCAACTCTATGATCCCTACCCTGTGTGTTACGGTCCTCCACCTGCAGGGGGTACTCTCCCCACTCTATGATCTCCCCTCTCTATTATCCCTACCCTGCATGTTACAGTCTTCCACCTACAGGGGATAGCCACCCTCTCATCTCTATGGTCTCTCCTCTCTCCGTTTCCGCTCTATGGTTCCTGCACATGGTCCTGTAGTGCTGGTAAGTCCGGCTGATACGTTATATACACGGAGTAACAGCAAGAGTAGGGATAATAATAATAATACTACTGCTGCAACTAATACTACTACTACCGCTGCAACTAATACTAATAATACTACCGCCTGTTACTGTGTATAGAGACTCTCTCTCTCTTCCCCTCTCTCTTCCCCCTCTCTCTCTCTCTCTCTCTCTCTCTCTCTCTCTCTCTCTCTCTCTTCTCTCTCTCTCTCTCTCTCTTCCCCTCTCTCTCTCTCTCTTCCCCCCCTCTCCCTCTCTCTCTCTCTCTCCCCCCTCTCTCTCTCTCTTCCCCCCCTCTCTCTCTCTTCCCCCCCCCCTCTCTCTCTCTTTCCCCCCCCTCTCTCTCTTCCCCCCATCTCTCTCTCTTCCCCCCCCTCTCTCTCTCTTCCCCCCCCTCTCTCTCTCTTCCCCCCCTCTCTCTCTCTCCCCCCCCCTCTCTCTCTCTTCCCCCCCTCTCTCTCTCTTCCCCCCCCCTCTCTCTCTCTTCCCCCCCTCTCTCTCTCTTCCCCCTCTCTCTCTCTCTCTTCCCCCCCTCTCTCTCTCTTCCCCCTCTCTCTCTCTCTCTCTCTCTCTCTCTCTCTTCCCCCCTCTCTCTCTCTCTCTTCCCCCCTCTCTCTCTCTTCCCCCTCTCTCTCTCTCTCTTCTCTCTCTCTCTCTCTTCCCCCCTCTCTCTCTCTTCCCCCCTCTCTCTCTCTTCCCCCCTCTCTCTCTCTTCCCCCCTCTCTCTCTCTCTCTCTTCCCCCCTCTCTCTCTCTCTCTCTTCCCCCCTCTCTCTCTCTCTCTCTTCCCCCCTCTCTCTCTCTCTCTCTCTTCCCCCCTCTCTCTCTCTCTCTCTTCCCCCCTCTCTCTCTCTCTCTCTTCCCCCCTCTCTCTCTCTCTCTCTAACACAATGTAAGGCTTTTGCTCCTCTGTGGACCTTCGGCGCTCATTGCATGCCTCTCCCCTCGTGTACTTCAAGTTTTGTGCTTTGCAACGATCACCTTTCGGCGCTCATTGCGAACACAGATATATAAGTACAGTGTAAAATATACAATTTATTTAGTACAATGAGTTAATAAATGAATATATCCAGCAATCAGTACAATGAGCAGAGTGTCAGCAATGTGCGCAGTGTAAATAGGCTGCGTGCGCTAGGGCAAACCATGTGTTTAGTTGTGTAAGCCGCCATGTTAGAATCGTAATGTTAGTGCTGTAAAATGGCAGATTTTTTCTATGCGTTACTTGGCTCGCCAGCATATTGCGTCCGTTGTAATAACTCGTACGTGTCTGGTGGTGATTTGCGCACTTCATTATCCTTTAGCCTCGAGTGCCACATATTTCAATGCCTCAATGGCTCGCCTCCTTTGCGAAGCTCACAGGACGATGAGCGTCATTAGGCGCACATCGTCTAAGTGCTCCGAGCTTCCTCGTTTTTCAATGCCTCAACTGCTCGCTTTGCAAGGCTTGCAGGGCGATGAGCGCCAAAAGTGCTCCATGCTCAGAATGCTTTTATGCATTAACGGCTCGCCTCGCTTTTGCAAGGCTGGCAAACGTGACAACGAATCGCAATTTCACAATCATAATATAGGATAACTAGCGACTTGCCCGTCAAATATGACGCCATTAAAATGTGAAGCCTGGCAGCGCTGTTTGCCACACAATGCCTCGCAATGAGCCTCTCCCTCTCCTGTGTCTGCTTCCCCCTCTCCCCCTTCCATGTCACTTTGCCTCTTCTCTCCCCCTGGGTTTTCTTCCCCATATCTCCCTCCCCTGTGTCTCCCCCCCCATTCCTTCCACTGTGTCTCTACCCCTCCCCTGTATCTCTTCCCACTCCCTCCCCTGTATCTCTTCCCACTCCCTCCCTTGTGTCTCTTCCCACTCCCTCCCCTGTGTCTCTTCCCCCTCCCTCCCCTGGGTCGCTTCTTCCCCCTCCCTCCCCTGGGTCGCTTCTTCCCCCTCCCTCCCCTGGCTCGCTTCTTCCCCCTCCCTCCCCTGGCTCGCTTCTTCCCACTCCCTCCCCTGGCTCGCTTCTTCCCCCTCCCCACTCCCTCCCCTGGCTCGCTTCTTCCCCCTCCCCACTCCCTCCCCTGGCTCGCTTCTTCCCCCTCCACACTCCCTCCCCTGGCTCGCTTCTTCCACCTCCCCACTCCCTCCCCTGGCTCGCTTCTTCCACCTCCCCACTCCCTCCCCTGGCTCGCTTCTTCCACCTCCCCACTCCCTCCCCTGGCTCGCTTCTTCCACCTCCCTCCCCTGGCTCGCTTCTTCCACCTCCCCACTCCCTCCCCTGGCTCGCTTCTTCCCACTCCCTCCCCTGGCTCGCTTCTTCCCACTCCCTCCCCTGGCTCGCTTCTTCCCACTCCCTCCCCTGGCTCGCTTCTTCCCACTCCCTCCCCTGGCTCGCTTCTTCCCCCTCCCCACTCCTTCCCCTTCTTCCCCCTCCCCACTCCCTCCCCTGGCTCGCTTCTTCCCCCTCCCCACTCCCTCCCCTGGCTCGCTTCTTCCTCCTCCCCACTCCCTCCCCTGGCTCGCTTCTTCCCCCTCCCCACTCCCTCCCCTGGCTCGCTTCTTCCCCCTCCCCACTCCCTCCCCTGGCTCGCTTCTTCCCCCTCCCCACTCCCTCCCCTGGCTCGCTTCTTCCCCCTCCCCACTCCTTCCCCTTCTTCCCCCTCCCTCCCCTGGGTCGCTCATTGCAGCCCTGTCAAGCCAGTAACTTACGGGCCTTCAGCTCTCATTATGCATTCGCAACCCGTAACTTTTAAAATTGCGTTACCCACAAACTCGCAATTACGACAACTATTATATGTGATTGTTTTGCTGTTAATAAGAAAATAGTAATAATAATATCATATTATGATTCTTATTATTAGAGGAGTAATCCGTCTCAGCGCTCTAATGTGACTGCGGATATACAGTTTGACCTACCCTTTCTCTCTTCTTTTTAGACTGTCTGACAGGCGGCACCATGTTTGACCTGAGTGACTGGAACGACAGCTCCGAGGCGCAGTCACTGACAGAGTCCGTACAGCGATCTCAAGATAATGCAGCAGCTGCGAGAGAGACGGTGAGAGAGCGCAGACAGAGATACTATAGAAAAAGATAGACTAGAGTGAGGGACGAGAGAGACAAGGGAAAGGGAGAGACAGTGAGGTAGAGATCGGAACAGGAGTGATTGTGAGGAACTGACAGAGAAGAGTGAGATCACTACAGAGAGTGTTGTGAGAGTATGATGAGACCAAGAGAGGTCATGGTCTGGCGAGAGAGGTCATGGTCTGGCGAGAGAGGTCATGGTCTGGCGAGAGAGGTCATGGTCTGGCGAGAGAGGTCATGGTCTGGCGAGAGAGGTCATGGTCTGGCGAGAGAGGTCAGAGATAAGACAGACCAGATAAAGCTGTGTATCTGACTGTCTATTCCAGGCGCCTTCCAGTCGGAAGAAGCGATTAAAGAGAACCCGCCAGCTGATGGAGATCCTGCGCACACTGGAGACCCCCGGCCCCCTAATGCTAGGAGGCCCCCCAGCTGTACAGGAGCCCCCACCAAGAGTGATACCAAAGAAGCGGAGAAAAGAGCAAGGTAATGTGAGCGTGCGTGAGACAGCAGGGGCAGTTATATGTGCTCTCCTGGGAGGAGTCCACAAACATGTAGAGCTTCAGAATTCTGTGGAGAAGATGTAAGATGTCCACCTTGTGAAGATCTCCAGTTCAGCTGCGCCACCCGATATACAGAGCTTCATGGGGGGAAGAGTGGCTCTCAGGTCCTGAGGTGACCATAAATTACAAGCTCCAGCTAAATACTTGTATGTGCTCTTCACTATAATAATACATGATTGGAAACACCATCTGTTTCCTGTTTATTTCCTGTCCATTTCCCATCTTATTTTCTGTCTATTTGCGTTGTGGGAAGTTACCAGGCCTAGATGGGCTATTTTCCATACCCTACACCGGTGTGCGCAGAGCGGCGGTGCCCACTCTGTGCTGGCGGGGGAGTCCCGTGCCCGGTGTTCAATGTGTACGTGTGCCTATCTTTTCTGCTCTGGTTTCTCTACATGACTTTTATATACTCTCCATTGTCATTATCCCCTAGATCCCAGTGGCGCCTCAGACACATCCCCCCAGAATGTCGGTTTGCACCCAAATTCTGCAAGCACGGAGGAGCACATAAGTCGCCAACGGTGGAGGAACAGGCAAAAAAACAAGAAGAAGAAGAAAAATAAATTTAAAACAGAAGACGAGGGACTGGGAGAAAGGACAGAGACATTGGCCGGGGCAGGAGAGAGGACACAGAGAGTTCCTGGGGTAAGAGGGAAGACACAGACAGCAGCCGGGGAAGGAGAGAGGACACAAAGAGTAGCCGAGGAAGGAGAGATGACTCGGGGAGCGTCCGGGCCCAATAAAAGTGTGACTGATAGTTTATCTGGTGTTGCTAAACCAGGAGCTAGGAAACTTGTAAAAAGATCAAAGCAGAAGAGTAACGGGGAGGAACTGGAAGAGACCACCAAAAGTAGTGAGGACACCCCAAAAGTGAGCAGACTTTTGGAAAGTGGTTCTTCCCCTCTGGGGGCTCGGGTTACGCCATTACAGAAACGGAGACTGCAGAAGTTGAAGAAACTCTTGGAGACTAAAGACAGTGGGAAAGGAGGAGACCCCCTGGCTGATGGGGAGCAGAAAGATGGAAGTGGAGCTGAAGTTACCAACGAGCCCCAGGAAGTCCTCCCGGAGGATCGATCTGCCTCTCTGCGCTCTCGTATGGAGCAGAGACTGAGCGCCGCTCGATTCCGTTATATAAATGAGCAGTTGTATACATCGGACAGTCACGAGGCTCAGCGCCTCTTCCAGATGGACCCCGAGGCCTTCACTGTGTATCACGAAGGCTTCTCACAGCAGGTCCAGCACTGGCCGGCCAATCCTATCAACGAGATTATAAAGTACATAAAGAACAGGTGGGTGACGTGGGGTCATGTGGGGGGATGTCTGTAATGAGATTCCTGGTCACTTGGTATTGGGTCTCATTCAGGTAATGAGCCCATTGGGATGGAGTTCCCACCGCTGTCTGATCTCATGACGCAGAACAGTAGGGGTCGGGTGGGGATTCCTGGGTCTTACTCAGACAATCAGCCCCCTTGCATGGGTCTCCCACATTGTCTGATCTCATGGTCAAGCTCTTTTCTCATTTTCCCTCTGCTGTCCCAAGTCCAGCGGCGTCTCCTCTCCTTCCCGTGTCTGTCACTCTCGCTCCTGTGATATCATGTATGACTTCCTGGCCATGCCTGGCTCCTCACTTACATGTGTTGTACGCCACCTCCACTGATGTCTCATGGTGCCTCTCTCACATGTCTCATTTTGTCACTCCACGCTCTCTTCCTGTTTATTTCAGGCCCCTTTTTCTGGTAGTACCAGGGTTTGGGTATAGAGAGTTGTGTCATGGTGTCACTCGCTGCTCTAATCCAGCCATTCAACATGTCTCTCCCCTCTCTATTCAACATGTCTCTCCCCTCTCTATTCAACATGTCTCTCCCCTCTCTATTCAACATGTCTCTCCCCTCTCTATTCAACATGTCTCTCCCCTCTCTATTCAACATGTCTCTCCTCTCCGTACCCCAGGTCTCTTCTCTGGTAGTAGTTTGGCTCCAGTTTCTAGTTCAGCGCTCTCTCATGCTGTCTCTCCCCTCTCTGTTGTATGTCTCATGCTGTCTCTCCCCTCTCTGTTGTATGTCTCATGCTGTCTCTCCCCTCTCTGTTGTATGTCTCATGCTGTCTCTCCCCTCTCTGTTGTATGTCTCATGCCGTCTCTCCCCTCTCTGTTGTATGTCTCACTCTGTCTCCCCTCTCTGTTGTATGTCTCACGCCGTCTCTCTCCTCTCTGTTGTATGTCTCATGCTGTCTCTTCCCTCTCTGTTCCAGACCGGCCTCCCTGGTGGTGGCAGATTTTGGGTGCGGTGACGCTCTCCTCGCTCGCAGTGTCCGGAATAAAGTTCATTCGTTTGATTTGGTGGCTCTAAATAAACATGTGACCGTCTGCGACATTGCCAAGGTACCGAGAGCGCAAACTGACAGCAAACGAGACGACAACCTCCTACAGGATTCTGTTTCTGCGACATTGTCTTTTCTTTCTGTGCCTCTCATTCTGACTGCGTTGCCATCTCTCTCTATTTTCCCTCCAGGTCCCTCTCTCAGACGAGACAGTTGATATTGCAGTTTTTTGTCTGTCTCTCATGGGAAAGAATCTGAGTGAATTTCTCCAGGAGGCAAATCGAGTCTTGAAGCTGGGGTGTGTGCATCTGAATACATCGTGTGCCACGACTGTCTCTGTCTGGATCCTTCTAGACTGTCTCTCATTGGTGCTCTCTTCTGCATTTTTCCAACTGACTCTCACTGTCATGTCTGTGCTCTCTTTCTTCCTTTGCCTTCCGAATGCTCTGTCTCTTTCTCCTTTGGTGTCTCTCATTGTCCCTTCCATTCTGATGCACTCTCTATGTCCTTCTCCTTTGGTGTCTCTCATTGTCCCTTCCATTCTGATGCACTCTCTCTTTGTCTCTCTCCTTTGGTGTCTCTCGTTGTCCCTTCCATTCTGATGCACTCTCTCTCTGTCTCTCTCCTTTTGATGTCTCTCGTTGTCCCTTCCATTCTGATGCACTCTCTCTATGTCCCTCTCCTTTGGTGTCTCTCATTGTCCCTTCCATTCTGATGCACTCTCTCTGTCTCTCTCCTTTGGTGTCTCTCGTTGTCCCTACCATTCTGATGCACTCTCTCTCTCTGTCTCTCTCCTTTGGTGTCTCTCGTTGTCCCTTCCATTCTGATGCACTCTCTCTCTCTGTCTCTCAGGGGAGTGCTGCTAGTAGCTGAGGTGAGCAGTCGCTTTGATGATGTCCGATCGTTTCTTAGTGCAATGACCGTGTTGGGGTACAAGAATGTGTCCAAGGTAACACCCCAAACCTAACATGAACCCGAAAGGGACCTGCGCCAAGAGCGCCGTACCCAGAACTAACACCTGAATAATATGTGGGCGCAGATCTGGGGAACGCTACAGCTGTCATTGTGGGGTTCATAAAGAAAGAACAAGAGGTCATAACCCAAAGGTATACGATTAATGTGAGAGCGTAGTGGGCATGTGGAAGTGGTAGGATCCACCATATTTAAGGAATTCAAGCATGCCAAAGAATAAGGCCATCTGGAGGCTTCATTAAGCCAGACCTTTAGGTAGAATAAATTGGTCCATAAGATGAGCCTTTTCATTATTTCTCTGTTTCTTGGATCCCATTGATCGTTTTTTACATTTTTTGTTGTTTCTACAGAGCACAGACAACGGTTACTTCTTCATTTTTGAGTTTTGTAAGAGCGCTCCTTCTAAAGCGTGTACGAGACATCCAGGATTAGAGCTGAGCCCATGTCTGTATAAGAAAAGGTGATCGAGACACGGAAGATGTCATGAGGTGGTCCTGAGCCATACGAGACCTCCAAAATCCACCTTATGTATCTGAATATCATTAGATCTCCCAGAGAGACAGCATGGTGTCTCACAAATCCCATGGACCCGGGAGAAGAACTTGGTTCTCACAAATCCCATGGACCCGAGAGAAGAACTGGTGTCTCACAAATCCCATGGACCCGAGAGAAGAACTGGGGTCTCACAAATCCCATGGACCCGGGAGAAGAACTGGTGTCTTATAAACTCCATGGATCGGAGAGACTGACCGGTGTCTTATTAAACTCCATGGATCTGTGAGATTAGTCTCACAAGACCACGTGCATCTGACCCGACTCTCACAAACCCTCTTGGGCAGCAGCATCATAATGGGGTCTCCCAATGCTTCCAAGCCATAGATTGTCTGGAGATTGATAAGTCATACCTCCTCCTCTCCCTGGCATTCTTCAACACTGACCAAGGTCTCTGAAGATCTCAAGGATCTAACAAAACCTCAGAGGACATGATAGATTGACTTGTATCTCACAAGGCCACCATCATCACGCTGTCCTGGGACTCGGTGACACCAGCCTGAGAGATCCATCTGGATCTGGGAACTTAATGTCATCTTAATAGACACTGAACGCCCCACATCTTATATTACAATATGTGTTTATGATCAATGGCAGTGCCCACTCCTCCTTATAGGGAATGCCCTTCAGCATCCATGACACTGGTCAAGATGTTCACCCATTATAATAAAGACCCAGAATATGAGAAGCACCCTACTGTCTGGAACGATGGCGCATCTCTGTATAGCGTTTCATACGACTATGTACCAAATATACGTATTGTAAATATACCCTGCACGTACATCACTAATAGGATCGGAGGTGAAACTGGAAACGTGGGCATATGTATACCTAATGACACCTATATTGTAGCACATATAGACCCAGGTGAGGCCAGGTATAGCACAGTGACCTCTTACAAAACATATATAGAAGTGTACGGCTGGGAATGCTGCTTGTCACACCGTGTAAGGCTTTTGGTCCTCGGAGTACCTTCGGTGCACATTGCGAGGCTCGCGCTGAGTGCATTTGGCGCTCATCGCGAGCCTCTCCCCTGGTGTAGTTTTGGTCGTCTGAGCACCTTCGGCGCTCATTGCAAGCCTCTCCCCTTGTGTACTTTTGGTTCTCTGAGTACCCTGTGCGTTCATTGTGAGTCCCACTCTCATCGTGTGGCTCACAATAAGCGCCTTAGAGCCTCTCCTCTGCTATTTTTATTTTATATATATATATATATTTTTTTTTTTTAAGAATAATTATTTAATGAAATAATAAATTAATATACTTTCCCTATTTGTAATTAATATATCCAGCAATCAATATCCTGAAGAGCTGACAATCCCTTTTTATGATACAATGTACATTTGTAGTGTTGGGGACCTGAGGTGCAAGTGTCAGCAAAGTGCGCAGTGTAAATAGGCTGCGTGTGCGAGGGGAAGCCAGTAGTGTAGTTGTGTAATGTGATATTTTAGATTGGTAATGCTATTATAGTTGCTAGTTAGTGTTGGAAAATGGCGGCAATTGTGCATGTGTTATTGCACTTTGTAATAGTGAATAAATATATATATGCAAAAAAGGGGAATGGGGTGGGAAAGAATGAGGGGGAATAAAGCATGCCCCCGGTGACTGAAACACCGATTGTAAGCTGCAAAGAAGAGAAGGAATGGATACAAAAAGGTTCAGTATTAGAGGAGTACCGTATATACTCGAGTATAAGCAGAGTTTAGGTGGGGGGGTTTAGGTGGAGGAGGGGGGTTGAGGGGGGTTTAGGTGGAGGAGGGGGGGTGGGGATTGATGGGGGGAGGTTGAGGATGAGGAGGGAGTTGAGGGCACAAGAGGGACACAGGGGGCAGCACATTTCCCACCCTCGGCTTATACTCGAGTCACTCATTTTACCCAGTATTTTGTGGTAAAATGGGTGCCTCGGCTTATACTCGAGTATATACGGTATATTCCAAAAAATATAGTTAAAATAGCAAATATTTTATATGACTGATTAAAAATGCAAATAACGCAGAGAACCAATAAAAACCACATTGAGAGTAAATATAAAAACAATAGTATTGCTAGGCTAGGATAAAGTGTATAAATGCAAAAATGTGTTCTGTGTAGTAATAAGGTGCAAAGATAGTAAAGAAGCCGATACCTGGAACCACAAAGATGTGATAGAGAATATAAATATGTCTAATGGAGACATCTAATAAAGGGCCAAGTGCTAGAAGAGTATGCTAAACCTAACCGTGTAGGTGTAACAATGACACAAAACTCCCAGCATCCCCAACCCTGCAGCACCACTCCACCACTCAGCAGCACCACTCAGCCCCAAAACGGCTTCCCTTAAACATATTCCACTGTATCAAACAGCTTTGAGCAAATTATTGTTGAATTATACACAAGCTAGGAATCCCACCCACATACGGCTGTTTCAAGGTTACTGCTTTTCATACGTGTGGGGCCAGTTCCTCAGCTTGTGTAGTGGATTTTTTTTTCCCCCACCGCAACAATCTAATATATTGTGGGAAAAAGAGCAATAGAAACATGTAATGGTACCCCCACACATATAAGGGGTCGCCAAGGCCGTTTTAGTTGATCTGCCCGTCCAGTGATATAGGGACAGCTATTGCAGGACACCCATTTCCCCAAACTGGATCCAAGAGGAATATGCTCCAAGCCTGGAACTGGAACCTCACAAATAGCTGCTAGCAGCTGAACAGGAAAAGCACCCCAAGATGCTTACACTCCTGGCAGTCAGTCTGTAACAGCATTCCATGAATCCCCCCAAGAACGAGACATAAGCTCTGTGGTTGAGGGTCAAGCAGTGAACTCTCTTCTTTATTAAACACAAGACATATTAAAACCATTTTCACATACACAGTAGAGGGAGGGGCTACCTGAGGTCATCCCCTAATGGCCTCTGGCCAATCACATAGTGTCACACCGTGGGAAACATGAGACTCCTCCCAGGTCCGCCCACTAGGTGTGGCTAATAGAGTCATTTGGCTTCTGACCACCAGAGGGGAAGCATGGCTTTTGCTCTATCCTGTGCCCCTGCTAAGAAAGCTGAGAAACCCCATGGGGTTATGGAGCCGGTATGTCTGGGGGCTCCCTTTGTTAAGCTATCTCCCCTGCTGGGCATGTAGATAACCTTTGCTCTCAACCATCTTGCCTTAGTGACTCATTGATGGGGGTGGTCAGAATCTGTAACACATTTTTCCACATTATTCATAACTTTAAACGTATGCATCACATTCACATAAAACGTACATTTTCAGAATCAGCATACTCCAAATACAAACATATGTCCAAATGATATAAATTGGTCCAGTGGTTCAAAAGTTAGATCATAGTCCTTTCTGACCAAATGAAGCATGGCTTCCATGACTTTGTAGAGGGAAAATCAACATGGGCCGTAGTCAAAAGGAAGAATTCGGGCAACCAGGCTCCTCCAATTCGCAGTGACGAGACTGATCTCGTCACATCACATAAACAAAAGAATGCACTGAATTAATTAATACAAAAATAATGAATCGCTACCAGTTAATAAAATATGTATAAAACATACTCCGGACTCCGGCGTGTGACTCGTCAGCGATGCCACCTATCGATTACCCCACCGCCCACCATGAAAGTTTGAATCGCCCACTCATGGGCAGTAGGGACCAGGTTGACTACCACTGCACTACAGTCAGTCTTGCAATTCATCAAGTACTTCATTCTGAAGTCTTTCCTTTTGCTCATTGAAGTGACAATGTTTCTTCCTGTTTTCTTTGGGTTTTCAAGTGTTTACAAGTAGTGCACATTTTAGCAGCACATTTGTAACTTTCTGTGGTTTAGTCAGCCAGTTGGTGCTATTGGTTTTCTTTTCTTTTTTTTTGATTCACTAGTGACCAATATATTTTTGAGGTTTATGTTCTTAAGGGTAATAGCCAATATGTCAGGTAGGATTTCTGTCAGGATCTCATCCTCCTTCAAAATTGGCAACAAAGTCTGGATGCTTTCAGATAAATGTCCTGCCCCTTTGGAGACTCCTCACAAACACACTAAACGCAGATTTGTTCAACCTTCTATTCTTCCCCACGATGAGATCCATGTGATTGGTTTTGGAAGCTGTTTCGTATGCAGTGACGCAGCGGTTGTAATGTTTATCTCTGAATGTGTTCATCAGGATAAAACTTTCTTTCTCAAAATCCTTTTGAAGAGAACAATCCCTCTTGAGTCTTTAGAATTGTCCAAATGAAATATGTTGAAGAAATAATACAAATATCCTACATTTTTAGCGTGTGTATATATATATATATATATATATATATATATATATATATATATATATATATATATATACTATAACAATAGCTGAAGTTTGGATGAATACATATTGTAAACCATAACATAAAAGTTTGTAACATGCAACTTGTCTTTTAAACAATCTTTAACCCTTTTTTTTTTCAATACTAAAATTTTGAATTGATAGTTATCCATAAATAACAGACAACTATGTAAACTTTCTGTAAATAACTATTTAGAACAATTACAAGCTTTGTAACATTCATTTGTTTTTAAACTTTTGTTAAACTAAATTGGTATTGAATCCAGAGGAAGGCAATAAAACCCCCCATTGAAACTTTGCCAATTGTATCAGAGGGAAAAAAAATAATTCCTTCCTGACCCCATTAACTGGCGATCGGATTACTCCCTGAATCAGTACTCTGCATTTAATTATACAGTTCAATGTATTAACAAATGGTGAAACTTGTAGTAACATAAATCCTTGACTCTATACAATTTACAAAGAACCAACTTTGCACAACTTTTAAAATAGAATGTTAACATGTTAAATAGTAACATAAAACAATAACATTTGACCTTCAATTTAAAAAAAAATGCCACCTAATTGTTTTGTGTGGCTAATCATGTAAAAAAATAAGTTCTAACACATTCCAATCTGTATAACCACTGTTTAATGTTGTTTTTCTTGTTTTTTTACTTTTTTTGTTCTTGTTGTACTTTGTGCAAATGGCACAAGAGTTTCCTAAGTGAAATAGTGGTCCCCTATTTAAAGAGTCCCAGTGAGCTAAAATTGTGTAATGGAAGTAAAACCACTGTTCTCTTTGTTTTTTTGCCATTGTATCGAGTTTCTTATTGAAGTAGTAGTCCTCTAAAATCAGTCAGAGTAACATAAAATGTTGTCGTTGAAATGAAACCACGGTCCTCTATATTTACAGCACATCCATCTTCCAATAAATCCCCCTTTTCTTCAACATGTACTTGAATTTCCTCTGGATTATTGCATCTTGAAAATACAACCTGTAGTTGACCATGTGCAAACACAGGTTCCTTCAAAAAAATACCCACAGACTTAAAAGTTTGTCCTTGGGATTTATTGATGGTCATGGCAAATGCCATGATAATGGGAAATTATCTCCTTTGAAGGACAAAAGGCAAACCACTCTTACTTGGAGCCAAATCAATTCTCGGTATAAGAACTGGTTCGCCTTAATGGGTACCACTCATAATTTCTGCATGTATAAAATGATCCTTTAAATTCTTCACAATTAATCTGGTCCCATTACAAAGTCCTTTTTTGGATTCATATTTCTCAGTAGCATGACAATTGCCCCTTTTTTAAGTTGCAAAACATGTGGTGGCATTCCAGAGGGAGTTAAAGAATTAATAAATTCCATAGTAAAGTTTGCTTCACTATCTTTGTCAACAGCCAGAACAGAATCAGCACTCTAATAGTTTTTTTGGGTGCATTGATTAATTTTTATATTTTGTTGTTTAGATTCAAGGCATGTATATTTTTTTATGTCAATATGACTTTGTCTTGCAATGTCTGAGTAATCCTCGTTATTGATGGTATTGAGGAAGATTGTTGAAATTAGTGATACTTTTGAAATCATTTCTTGGGAAATTTGAACAGCATCATCAGGTAAATTATTTATTTTTGGCTGATTTCCTTCTCCAATCTGAATGGGCCAATCATTGAATTGATTTTGGCCTTCAGATCTCATATTTACTTCTAATTTAAGGTGTGTAAATATTTTCCACAGCTTACTTCTTTTTATACACATTTCGACAATGTCAGTCCGATTTGCCATGTGGCACCACAGGTAATGTTTGCCTGAAATCTCCTCCTAACAACATCACCTTTCCAACAAATGGCAAATCATTAGCCATAACTTATTTTAATAATCGATCAATACATTGCAGGGCATGACATGACATCATAGTTGCCTCATCTATTATAATTAATTTACTCTTGTGCAATTTTTTGGCTTGTAATGAATTAATTTGAATATCCGACACTGATGTTTCCAGAATGGGAACTGGCAGTTTAAAGCCACTTTACACAGTTCTACCACCTTCTAACAAAAGTGCGGCAATTCCAGTTGTTGCAAATGGCAGTGCTATATGACCCTGTGCTCGAATGCAACTCATCAACAAATTATATAGATACGTTTTTCCTGATCCACCAGGGCCATCCAGATAGAAATAATGCTCTTTGAGCATGTCATCATCTATTGCATTTGTGATGGCGTTAAATGCTTCCAATTGCAGTGCATTTAAAGTTCCAATTTTATCTTGTGTTTTTTTGGTATTCAATGTCAGTGTCATACTCATGAAAGTTAATTTCAACTATAATTCCTGGATCAGGCAGATTAAAATTGGCACAATTTAATCCATGACAAAGAAAGATTTCCTGTATTTCCATTAATGCTTTCAATTGTGCAATGGTCTCATCGCAACGTTTCAAGAAATCTTCACATAAATGTAATTTAAATGTTTCCCACAAGGTTAATGCATCAGGTACATTGCAAAATATGCAAATGAAAGCAAATTGTTCTCTCATTTGCTTTGGCATTTGACATAGTGCTGCTTCCTCGAGACATCTCTCCCATTCTGTATCATCTCCCAGAAAGTTTTGATGTCTTGCAGCTAACTGGAAAGTATCATAAACTATGTCATTGACTGTGCGTAAATGTTTATAACTTTGTGCACCGGGAACATGTAAAAGAAGTAATTTTAAACTGAAACGTTTAATGTCTCGGTATATAATATATATATTATAATTATGTTTTTTCATTGTCTTCATTCACCATTTATGAATACATAGTGATTTGGAATGTCAGGACACTCAGGCCAGACAATTTTAATACACTGACAATTTAATTGAAACCAAGCAGTAAGTGTTGTTGCTCTATGTTCACTTTGTGGTAAAGCATGTCTTTCATTCCCTGCAGTGAAGCAAACAAATTGACTTTGTGGCAAATGGACAGCTAATCGATACACCACATGTGACCGATCGTGCATCTCAAATTTGAGAAGACGCCACATTGCTTCTGGAGCACTTACATAGCGAGCATCTAAATAAGATGAAAGTTCATCATGTAAAATTGGATTGTCTTTTTCATTTTGTGCACCTTGCACAACAACAGTTGCTGCATCATATCCTTTTTATATATATATATATATATATATATATATATATATATATATATATATATATATATATATATACATATTTGATGGATTTGATAGAAGTGCAAGCTTCCACATTGATATGTGCATTGTATTGCCTCAGCAGATGTGGATTGTATGGAACCACATATCTATTATGGACCTTTTGGCCACGGATAATAGCTGTTTGTCCTTCTCTTCTTTTATACACATACGTTTGCGTTTAAAATTATTTTGGAAACTCTTGTATGCATTTTTTATTTTTCATACACAGTGAATTTGGATTGATCTCTCCACATGGACCATGTATCATTCTATGAGTTACAATCTCATAAAGTTTGGAATGTTTCTCTGGATGTGTCAGTTCAGCAGTAATTACTGAATACACTCTGTCTGCCATATTCAATTTATCTTTTTTTTGCAAGATTAAAAATACATGTACATGTGGCAAGCCTCTTTTTTGAAATTCAATGGTATAAACAAAAGCCACACATTTTCCAAATAAGTCTACTTTAATTATATCATGAATTAATGAATTGAGTTTTATTTTAAATACTCTTGCCACCAAATCTTGTCTGTCAGAAGTAGTTTGTCCAAGCAGAACATTTTCTTTGATCTCTGGCCATTGTGGATTACATGTAAATGTAATGAATACATCTGGTTTGCCAAATTTAGTGACAATAGCCATGGCATCATTATATCTTTCTCGCATATTGCTAGGAGATCCTTGGAAAGAGGATGGCAAAATCATTTCTCGTCCAGCAGGAATGTCTCTGTTTTCAGCCAATCCAGCGACATAATCTATCAATCCACAATATTGTTCTACTCAAAGCTTGTTTTATTGACATTTGACAAAATTTAGATTATTTGCTTCGACTTGTAGAGAGGAATCAATAATCCATTGTTGTGTGAGTTTGCCCCACATAAAATAGGATTAAAATGATCCCAAACAGCAGTTTGTGCCACTTTATATTCCAGCATGGAAATATTGTTTCTAACACGAACTTTACTATTGGGATAACTTTGCAACTGTAATTTTGGTTGCCATCCTGGCTCACCATTTGGAAAGAAAATGGGATATGTCATAGGATCCAAATTACTGCTTAAAATATTTATGTTTATAAAAGGTTGTTCTTGATTGCGTGGATATATTCTAATATCCCGCTCAAATGGTGGTTCACCATCATCATTTTTAAATACCATGGCAACCTCATTTGCTGTTGGTAAATTATACCGTCTTTGATCAGTATGGTGATCTCTTTTGAGAACCATATTTACTCTTGTCATTGGCAATTGATGTCTTTGCGCATGTGCCAGTTGTTCTTTTTCAACCTCAGCTAATTTTTTGTATGCTTTACTATATGGGTTGTTGGCCATAATGTTATCAAGCTGTTCAAAGACTATGGGTAAGCATTGTTTATTTTCAGGAAGCATCCATTGTATCAACGATATATAACTATGCAAATTTCCTTTGTTCTCCTGATTCTGGGTGCAAATGTGAAGTCCGGTGGTATATTTGTCCATGGACTTTAAAACAGTAAGAACCATGTCCTGGCACATTTTCGGCTAATGTTGCACCCATTGAAGCAAATGAACTTGCACTGTTATAAGAGCGAATAAACTCTCCATCATTTGGTCTTTCTTTCAGAAAATGATAGGTCCCACAAATCTGACAAACCCCATTCATTATTCCACAATAAGGAGTGTCTACTGTTAGTGCTCTAAATAAAGGACGATCATGACCTTCCTCAATATAGATCTCAGTTGAACTTTCTATATCTACATTGGTGTCATCTCTATCAACATTGTTGTCAGATGGCAATATTGGGTCATTAGAGAATGTTTTAGAGACATTTTTTGTTTACTTTTTCTTTTCTTTGAATCTAGCAGACTCATTTTGTGCTTTTTTAGCCATTTTTCTTTTATTTAGAAGTCTCTGTCGATCTTCTTCTCTTAAAGGTTGTGAAGTATCAGGGGTCTGTGCATCTCTCCATGTCCGCTTCCTTTCCCTTGCCATTCTTCTTTGATATTCTTTCTTATCTTCTGCGTTGTCCGCCATTGTAATCTACGGTTGTAAAGAATTGCATTAGTTTTATTATACATATTTTTTAACCCGTCATATATTTCTAAAAAATTTAATATTAATCTGTCTCTGTCTGTCTCTCTGGGTGTCTGTATCTCTGTTGTTTACTGGTAAACCCCTATCCCAGAGGAGGCAGGAGCGCATCTGCCATGCTGTAGACGACCCCCCTGCCTCCTCTGGGATAGGGGTTTTACCTCCAGGCTGCTGAGATCTTCACCATCTGCTACCAGCTGTGATGACCCGGAGGTGAGAAGGCACGTGCACCCCCTCGAGGTTGTGCCTTTTGTATTTAATCTCGCAGTGCGGAGCAGACCCCTCTCAGAGGAACTCAGGACATCACAAGTTGCATGCTCAGTCCTATGGTTACTGACTTATTAAAAATAATAAACTCTTATATCCCTTTGCTTGGGATTAAATGATATAAAAAAATAACATCAGACACTCAGTTGCTTAGAAAGTGAGGAAACATAATTATTGTTACAGATTGGAAATGCAGCTAAGCACGAGCAAGTTCTAATAATGGGAGACTTTAATTACCCTGAAATAAACTGGATAAATGAGACCAACAGTTCAGCTAAGGGGAGCAGGTTATTGAGTATACTCAGGGATCACTATCTGGCCAAGGTTATACAAGAAACTACTAGAAATGGGGCCATCTTGTATTTAGTCATCACAAGTAGTATTTATTAGAGTTGTAAGGGGCCAACATAAATTCTAAATTTTAAAAGGGCTAACTTTAATGGGCTAAGGGAAGCAATACTACATATAGACTGTGACAAAGAACTTACAGGGAAAAATACTGAAAATAAATGGAGAACATTCAAATCCTTACTAAATAAACATACTCATCAGCATGTACCATGTGGAAACAAAATGAATAGGAGTAAATCATATACCATGTGACTTAACAATGACTTTAAGATCATGATAAGGAAAAAGAAACATGCATTTATATTATACAAGAAGGAGGGAACAAAGGCACCTTTTTGTGACTATAAGGAAATCACCTAGGCCCTCATTCAATTGGCCAATTTAATAGTGCTCTAAATAAGCACATAACATATTTTAGTTAGTGAAAACCTTGCTTTTGGATAGATGTTTACTAACTATAAACTTCTTTAAAAATATATGTTATGTGCTTATTTAGACCCCTATTCAATTGGCCAAATTGCAATTGAATGAGGGCCCAAGGCAGCAAAATGGCTATTAGACTGGCTAAAATATAAAATGAGAAATCAGTTGCATAGGAAAGTAAGACTAACCCTAAAATATTTTTTAAATATATTAATGGGAAGAAGGCGAGGAAGGAAGCTATAGGAACATTACAATGTGACACAGTCTGATAATTAGTGACCAGGAAAAGGCAGATGAGCTAAATAGGTTCTTTCCGTCGGTATACACAAGGGAGGTACTAGTGGTTGAGACACTGCAACATAATGGGGCTACACTACCATCACTAAATAAGTGGTTAACGCAGGAAGAAGAAAGGTTGGAGAAAATAAATGTTAATAAAGCCCCGGGTTCTGATGGATACATCCAAAGGTACTGATGGAATACATCCAAGGGTACTGAGGGAACTGGGTTCTGTAATACCAAACCATTATATCTAATCTTTCAAGACTCACTCACCACAGTGTTTTTACCAGATGACTGGAGTAAAGCAGATGTGATACCTATATTTAAGAAGGGAGCAAGAGCAAATCCAGGGAATTATAGACCAGTGAGCCTCACTTCTGTAGTGGGGAAGCTTTTAGAGGGTTAATAAGGGATAATATACAAGAATATGTCTATTTGAACAGGATTATAAGCAGGAGTCAACATGGATTTATGAGGGATAGGTCATGTCAAACAAATCTAATTAGTTTCTATGAGGAGGTTAGTAGGAACCTGGATCAAGGCAACTCAGTGGATGTAGTATTTTTGGATTTTGCAAAGGCTTTTGATACAGTGCCACATGGGAGACTATTGTGCAAACTAAGAGATACAGGAATTGCAGTAAATCCAGTATCTGCTCATGGATTGAGAGCTGGCTAAAAGGTAGGAAGCAAAGGGTTGTTGTAAATGGAACATACTTCAATTGGACTGATGTGGTAAGTGGGGTTCCTCAAGGTTCAGTATTAGGTCCTCTCCTTTTTAACATATTTATTAATGACGTAGAAGTAGGACTCGAAAGTAGTGTCTCCATTTTTGCTGTTGACACGAAGTTGTGATAGGTAATAAAATCAGATAATGATGTGCTTTCCCTCCAAAGGGATTTGCATAAATTTGAGAAATGGGCCACTAAATGGCAGATGAGATTTAATACAAATAAATGTAAGGTTATGCATCTGGGAAGGAAAAATAGCCATGCAATTTATAATCTTAATGGAGCAAATCTCGGGGTATCCGATATTGAAAGGGATTTGGGAGCTTGTGGACAACCACCTAGGTAACAGTGCTCAGAGCCAAGCAGCAGCTGCAAAGGCAAATAAAATATTAGCATTTATTAGGAAGGGTATAGAAGCCAGGGAAGCAAATATAATTCTACCACTATACAAGTCTCTAGTACGCCCTCATTTGGAATATGGAGGACAATTTTGGGCACCACTTCATAAAAAGGACATTTTAGAGCTGGAAAAAGTACAGAGAAGGGCAACAAAACTAATAAGGGGAATGGAGGAGCTAAGTTATGAAGAAAGACTAACCAAATTAAGCTTATGTTCTCTAGAAAAAAGGCATCTAAGAGGAGATATGATTACTGTGACGAGATCAGTCTCGTCAATGCGAATTGGAGAAGCTTAGAGGCCCACATTCTGCCTTTTGACTACGGCCCATGTTGACTTCCTCCTACAAAGACATAGAAGCCATATTCCATTTTGTAAGAAAGGACTGTGATCTAACTTTTGAACCACTGGACCAATTTGTATCATTTTGACACATGTTTGTATTTGGAGTATGCTGATTCTGAAAATGTATGTTTTATGTTAATGTGATGCATACTTTGAAAGTTATGAAAAATGTGTAGATATGTGTTACAGATTCTGACCATCCCCCATTAGGTAAACACTGAGGTAGGAGCTAAGATGGCAGAACAAGATAAACCTCACAGGGTGTCGCCAGGACTTGAACAAAGGGCCAGTATGGGGTTTCCCAGGGGCATAGACAAGGAGCAAACAGGAAGTTTCCATGAGGACAGTCTGGGTGAGAATGAGCATGGCAGCCATGCCGGGGGGGTGGCACATGGGAGGAGTCTCATGGTTCCTACCCTGTCTGATTGGCCATAGGTAATTAGGGGTTGACCAAAGGTAGTCACTGCCCCTACGGTGTATGTGGAAATGGGTTTTTATATATGTCTTGGTTTTTAATAAAGAAGAGAGTTCTCTGCTTGACCCTCAACCACAGAGCGTGTGTCTCGTGCTTGGGGGAATGGGTGTCCTGCAGTAGCTGTCCCTATAGCACTGGACGGGCGGATCGGCTAAAAAGGCCTGGGCGCCCCCTTCTATGTGTGGGGGGTACCGTTACACTGGTGGCAAGCGGCGGAATTGTTCCCACAGCCAGAAGGACAGCTACAGGAGACACCATTCTGTGGATTTACAAGTTGGGGGCAACGCATGTCCCAGCACAGCGACCCTAAAAGCAGCAGAATGGAACCAGCAGTGCTATACGAGGATGAGGACCTGGATGGCCGGGATGCATTAAGGAAAGGCATCTGGTACCAGGCCCTGGATAATGTACAATACCAGCGGGGTGAGAGTCTCCCCAGTGAAGAGCAGCGGTTGCAGAAGCAAGTGGCCCTGCGCATGCCCTTCCTGGGAGAGCAGCCCCTTGAGGAATGGGTGGAGGAACTCAAGCTCCGTGCATGGCAGGAGCTATGGCTGGAGGATGCCTACCAGGCGCTCTGGTGGTATATGGCACAGTATACACCCTGGACAGCCGAGCATGACAAGCCAGAGGGAGAGGAGTTTGATGGTCCTGGCTTGTTATGGGAGTCATTTGCAGAGCCTGACTTCGGGAGCCCTGCGCAGACCAGACTTGAGGATATTTTCTATGAGAGGGAGGCTAGGCATGACTGGGATGACCCCCATGAGGTAGAGCAAGACCTTGTTCACCTAGCAACCCTGGAGTGGGAACTGGAGAGGGACTACCGAGATCTCTTCCACTCCATTGGGAAGGCTCAGCATTACAACAAGGTGAGAGACCCAGATCCAGACCCCTTCAGCTGGGAAGAGGTTGTAGAGATTTATTGGGAGGAATCCCAGGCGGGAGGTGGGGATGGGACCGAGGTCTCTCCACCGGCCCTACAGGGATGCTGGGTGGCTAGCCCAGATCCCCAGCGCCAGTGTGAAGTGCAGGGAGTGGAGAGCATTGTCTCCCCTCCCCAGCGGAAGTGTACCTTGCAAGGAGAGGAGAGCAGCGTCCTCCCTCCCCAGCGTCAGGGTGAGCTGCAGGGAATTGAGAGCTCAGACTCCATTCTCCAGCAACAGGGTGAGCTACCAGGGGCAGAGACGGTCGGTCCTGTCCCCCAGCAACAGGGCTGTTTAGCCAAAGGGGAGACCGTCGGTCTCCCCACCCTACAACCAGGCCCCAAACAGGCTACTTCCGTGGTAGCGCTGGCACCAGGGCAGAGTACCGCTGGTCTCTACCCACTCAGCAACCCACCAAGGCAGCTTACCAGTGCCCAGCACAGCCGTGGTGAGGCACCTGGACATGGACAAGTTTCTCCTCTACCCAGGTGTAGTAACCAGTTATTGTGGGTGGGCTGTACTGTTGATTGTGTTTTGTGGGTGGCCTTCCAGACTAACCAGGAATCTGACCGGCAGGAGGTCAGATATCCGGTTAGTCTTTTTGGAAAGGGGGAGAGATGTGACGAGATCAGTCTCGTCACTGCGAATTGGAGAAGCTTAGAGGCCCACATTCTGCCTTTTGACTACGGCCCATGTTGACTTCCTCCTACAAAGACATAGAAGCCATATTCCATTTTGTAAGAAAGGACTGTGATCTAACTTTTGAACCACTGGACCAATTTGTATCATTTTGACACATGTTTGTATTTGGAGTATGCTGATTCTGAAAATGTATGTTTTATGTTAATGTGATGCATACTTTGAAAGTTATGAAAAATGTGTAGATATGTGTTACAGATTCTGACCATCCCCCATTAGGTAAACACTGAGGTAGGAGCTAAGATGGCAGAACAAGATAAACCTCACAGGGTGTCGCCAGGACTTGAACAAAGGGCCAGTATGGGGTTTCCCAGGGGCATAGACAAGGAGCAAACAGGAAGTTTCCATGAGGACAGTCTGGGTGAGAATGAGCATGGCAGCCATGCCGGGGGGGGTGGCACATGGGAGGAGTCTCATGGTTCCTACCCTGTCCGATTGGCCATAGGTAATTAGGGGTTGACCAAAGGTAGTCACTGCCCCTACGGTGTATGTGGAAATGGGTTTTTATATATGTCTTGGTTTTTAATAAAGAAGAGAGTTCTCTGCTTGACCCTCAACCACAGAGCGTGTGTCTCGTGCTTGGGGGAATGGGTGTCCTGCAGTAGCTGTCCCTATAGCACTGGACGGGCGGATCGGCTAAAAAGGCCTGGGCGCCCCCTTCTATGTGTGGGGGGTACCGTTACAATTACCTTATGTATCGGAGCTGGAACACGCAGTCCAATATCTCCGCTGGTATACGGTAAAATACCCAAGAGGCACTACAGTCTCACCATTCCCGACCTCCCATATTGGACAACACACAATTTGGGAGTCAAATGAATACTGACTTTATTTACCTTTACAGAAATATATATATACATCTCTTTGGCCACAGTCAATACACATGCCCATATTTGGCTACACAGGATACATAGTGAAAACAATAGGGGGGTCACACCTCCCAGGGACTATCCGGCTACTTTGATACAATAACAGACATTGATAAGATAATGCTTCTCTTTGTTCCATCTTTCACAATGTGAACACTTTACACAATAGGGCTCTCCTGCCTCTAGGAGACCCTAATAGGATTATGTATTCTGCTAGGTGTCTGTAATATTCTGAGCTAATATCCTGCAGAGCATCAACCAACATACATATAATATATTAGTAGGATCATATTTTAACCAAGAATTAAATAACCATTAAACAGTGATGGGTTCCGTTACAGCTTATATAAATACATCCAGGGTCAGTATAAAGATTTGTCAGGGGAGCTTTTTGTGCCAAGAGGATTTCAACTGACAAGAGGACATCCTGTGGTTAGAATTAAAAAGATTCCAGCTCAAAGAAAGAAAAGGGTTCTTCACAGTGAGGGGGTCAATCTGTGGAATATTCTACCAAAGGAGGTGGTGACAGCGGATTCGATAGATAACTTTAAAAAGAGGTTATATATATTTTTGAATAAAGAGGGCATTCAAGGTTATGCTAGATAACTAGCGAAGGAATATTGATCCAGGGAGAAATCTAAATCGCCAGTTTCTGGGGTCAGGAAGGAATTTTGCTTTTTTTTCCCCTTATGAGACAATTGGCAAAGTTTCAATGTTTTTTTTTTTCTGTTTGCTTCCTCTGGATCAATTAACAATTAATAATAAATAGTCCACATATTAAAAAGATCAAGAGAGATCTAAAAAGGTTGAACTTGATGGACCGAAAGTATTTATTCATCCTCAAATACTATACTATTAATAATTAATTAACAACTAATTAATTAATAACTAATCTGCATATTGCAGATCAGAGGAGATCTTAAGAGGTTGAACTTGATGGACTGAAAGTATTTATTCATCCTCAAATACTATATTATTAATAATTAATTAACAACTAATTAATGAATAACTAATCCGCATATTGCAGATCAGAGGAGATCTTAAACGGTTGAACTTGATGGACTGAAGTATTTTTTCAACCTTAATTACTATGTAACTATGTCTTGTAGAATTGTGAATAGTTCAATTGGGATTCCATCAACTCCTGCAGCCTTATTATCAGCAAGACATCCTAGGGCCCATCTCACTTCACCCTCAAAGATGTCTGGCTCCAGCTCATTGGACAAATAATTGAGGTCATCACTGCTGTTATGATCCTTCCTGTATAGATCTTCAGTGTAGTCCTGCCACCTCTTCTTTATCTGATCTTTTGCTGTTAAGTCCCTATCATTTTTGTCTATGACTTTGGCATAAAAGGTGCCTTTGAAATCCCCAATTTTCTTGAATACATCTCTTGATTTACCCATTCTATTATCTTCTTCAATCTCTTTACATTGGTCATTGTAGAAAGTCTCCTTGTCTCTTCTTCTGCATTCAGTTGGACAAATCTTTTCCTATCTTCACTACCTTTCACTTTCCTTCTTTCCTGAGCTACCTCATCAGACAGAAATTTTGATTTCTTACTTTTCTTTCTTTTGGCGATATTTTTTGGTGCTGTTTCCTGGATAATGTTGCAAACTTCGGTCCAAAGTCCTTCAGGCATTCTATCTTCCATGTCTAGTTCTTCAGGCCTTCTATCTTCCATGTCTAGTTCTTCAGGCCTTCTATCTTCCATGTCTAGTTCTTCAAGCATTCTATCTTCTATGTCTAGTCCCTTAAAGCTATTCTTTACTTCCACTGCATATTCACAAGGGATATTATTTATTTTGTATCTACTTGGTCTGATGATTTTTCAATTTAATTGTGAACTTTGCAATAAGAAGCTCGTGGTCTGAGCCGCGGTCGCCCCGGGTCTTGTTGTTGCTGACTGTATAGAGCTCCGCCATCTTTGGCTGCACAGTATATAGTCTATCAGATTTCTATGTTGTCCATCTGGTGATGTCCATGTGTAGAGTTCTCTCGGGGGCTGTTGGATAGAAGGTTTTTGCTATAACCAGAGAATCATCTTGAGAGAATTCTACTAATCTCTGACCTGCTTCATTTAGTACTCCAAGGCCAAACCCTTCTGACCGTTACCTTGTCATGGTGAAAAGGCTTGTGAACTATTAATCTTATTATTTCCTTTATTCAGTGAAGCTGTATACCATGTAGGGTCACCCAAGATGGGCAGGTCAAGGCAGAGAGGTCATATAAATGTGGTCTACTGGAGAAGGAACCTGCAACCCACTCTAGTAGCATTGCTAAGGCAAAACCAGAGAGTTAATGATATGGCTCTGGAAGATGGCTCTGGAACATTACTGGGGAAGAGCAAAGGGCGAGTATAAGTAGCGCCAGATCTAATGAGGTGGTTGAGCCAAAGCGGAGAGGACACCCAGCTGGGAATGTGTCTGTCGGAGAAAAGAGAGTCCGATTCAGCATAGGAACCAGGAATGGTGAACCCAAGGCAAACTATATTAATAGTACTTAATAAACTACCCCAGACGAAGCCTTTAGAATAAGATAAGTATATCATCAACTACTTGGCTGCTTTTATATACATTGTATCTGTATTTTGTCACTGTATGGTGGATTTTAGTGTATGTAGCGTCCCTATTCACGGGTGATAAATGTCCTGGTCACTATGGACTGAAAAGTGTGTATTTATGGACAGTTTGCATCTGTAGTGCCCGGAACATACTCTTTGGGGCCTGCAATCCACCGAGATATCCGGGGACGGGATCCTGCTAGACCCTCTGCAGTTAAATTGAGACCAATCGTGACACCAACTGTAATCCCACACGAGCATCCAGCCCGGGCGGCCATCTTATTCTTGGGACTGTACACGTGGACTCGATGGTGTGACGTACATACCACATTTGCATGAAGTTTTTAAATGTGAGTGATTTATTTTGATTTTATAAATAAATCTGACGATATTACACGGGATCTTATATATATATATATATGTTAAATACAGTTTATTGAGGAGCTAAGGAGGAAAGTTATTTTCTATTATGGATTTTATTGTTAGTATCGCCCTGCCCTGGACTCCATTGTTTGTCATGAATAACTAGAACAGTGTGTATATACTATGGGTTCCCATGAAGGGTGCTGTGCCTCTTGGTGGCCCTACAGAGACGAGGGTGTGGCATATGGAGGAGTAACATGGAGTCCTGGGAGCCTCCTCCTACTAGTGCCACGGAATATGTTCATGTTCTAGATATGTCTGTGTGGGTGGCACGACCTTTGGGCACACCACACAGGCGCGCCGTCATCTGCGCACAGTCAAAAGCGCACATCAACAGCAGCGAGCTTGACAAAAGGAAGCAGCGACACCAGCGCGTCCCACAGATGAGTGACGGGTTAAGAGCTTGTGTGGGGATGTGTGGATGGCCAGGGGATAGATGTGTGGATGGCCAGGGTATAGATTTCTGGATGGCCAGGGGATAGATGTATGGATGGCCAGGGGATAGATGTCTGGATGGCCAAGGGATAGATGTATGGATGGCCAGGGGATAGATGTCCGGATGGCCAGGAGATAGATGTCCGGATGGCCAGGGGATAGATGTATGGATGGCCAGGGGATAGATGTCCGGATGGCCAGGGGATAGATGTATGGATGGCCAGGGGATAGATGTCTGGATGGCCAGGGGATAGATGTCTGGATGGCCAGGGGATAGATGTGTGGATGGCCAGGGGATAGATGTCTGGATGGCCAGGGGATAGATGTATGGATGGCCACGGGATAGATGTCTGGATGGCCAGGGGATAGATGTATGGATGGCCAGGGGATAGATGTATGGATGGCCAGGGGATAGATGTCCGGATGGCCAGGGGATAGATGTATGGATGGCCAGGGAATAGATGTCTGGATGGGCAGGGGATAGATGTCTGGATGGCCAGGGGATAGATGTCTGGATGGCCAGGGGATAGATGTCTGGATGGGCAGGGGATAGATGTCTGGATGGCCAGGGGATAGATGACTGCGGAGGTTGGTGTAACACATCCATCCCATAACCATCCCCACATCCATCCCCCTGCCCAGCCACACTTCCTTCCCCTGGCCCTCCCCACACGAGCTCTTTACCTGTCACTGATCTGTGGGACCTTTTGTCAAGCTCGCTGCGGTCAGTCTGCGCTTTTGACGGCGGGCAGATGAGGGCTTGCACGTCTGGTGCGCCCAAAGGACGGTGTGCCCTCTGTGTGCATAGGGTATAATGGCTCTGAGACGGACGTAAAAGGGACCGACTGGAATAGTCTACAAAAGAGCAGCATCTGATGTTATGAGAACTATGGAAGGGCAGATAAGTTCACCCACGATGATGTGATCTGGCCTCTACAGAAAAAGGGGTACGGTATGTGTGCTGCCTGCGTAAGAGCCCAAGTGCACCATGTGCCAGAGCCAATGTGCAGCTTGTGTCTGTAGGAGCCCAAGTGCAGCTTGTGTCTGTAAGAGCCAATGTGCAGCTTGTGTCTGTAAGACCCAATGTGCAGCTTGTGTCTGTAAGAGCCAATGTGCAGCTTGTGTCTGTAGGAGCCCAAGTGCAGCCTGTGTCTGTAAGAGCCAATGTGCAGCCTGTGTCTGTAAGAGCCAATGTGCAGCTTGTGTCTGTAAGAGCCAATGTGCAGCTTGTGTCTGTAGGAGCCCAAGTGCAGCCTGTGTCTGTAAGAGCCAATGTGCAGCTTGTGTCTATAAGAGCCAATGTGCAGCTTGTGTCTGCAGGAGCCCAAGTGCAGCCTGTGTCTGTAGGAGCCCAAGTGCAGCTTGTGTCTGTAAGAGCCAATGTGCAGCTTGTGTCTGTAAGAGCCAATGTGCAGCTTGTGTCTGTAGGAGCCCAAGTGCAGCCTGTGTCTGTAGGAGCCCAAGTGCAGCCTGTGTCTGTAAGAGCCAATGTGCAGCTTGTGTCTGTAAGAGCCAATGTGCAGCTTGTGTCTGTAGGAGCCCAAGTGCAGCCTGTGTCTGTAAGAGCCAATGTGCAGCTTGTGTCTATAAGAGCCAATGTGCAGCTTGTGTCTGCAGGAGCCCAAGTGCAGCCTGTGTCTGTAAGAGCCAATGTGCAGCTTGTGTCTGTAGGAGCCCAAGTGCAGCCTGTGTCTGTAAGAGCCAATGTGCAGCTTGTGTCTGCAGGAGCCCAAGTGCAGCCTGTGTCTGTAAGAGCCAATGTGCAGCTTGTGTCTGTAAGAGCCAATGTGCAGCTTGTGTCTGTAAGAGCCAATGTGCAGCTTGTGTCTGTAAGAGCCAATGTGCAGCTTGTGTCTGTAGGAGCCCAAGTGCAGCCTGTGTCTGTAGGAGCCCAAGTGCAGCCTGTGTCTGTAAGAGCCAATGTGCAGCCTGTGTCTGTAAGAGCCAATGTGCAGCTTGTGTCTGTAAGAACCAATGTGCAACTTGTGTCTGTAAGAGCTCAAGTGCAGCTTGTGTATGTAGGAGCCCTAGTGCAGCCTGTGTCTGTAGGAGCCCAAGTGCAGCCTGTGTCTGTAAGAGCCAATGTGCAGCATGTGTCTGTAAGAGCCAATGTGCAGCTTGTGTTTGTAGGAGCCCAAATGCAGCCTGTGTCTTTAAGAGCCAATGTGCAGCTTGTGTCTATAAGAGCCAATGTGCAGCTTGTGTCTGCAGGAGCCCAAGTGCAGCCTGTGTCTGTAAGAACCAATGTGCAACTTGTGTCTGTAAGAGCTCAAGTGCAGCTTGTGTATGTAGGAGCCCTAGTGCAGCCTGTGTCTGTAGGAGCCCAAGTGCAGCCTGTGTCTGTAAGAGCCAATGTGCAGCATGTGTCTGTAAGAGCCAATGTGCAGCTTGTGTTTGTAGGAGCCCAAATGCAGCCTGTGTCTTTAAGAGCCAATGTGCAGCTTGTGTCTATAAGAGCCAATGTGCAACTTGTGTCTGCAGGAGCCCAAGTGCAGCCTGTGTCTGTAAGAGCCAATGTGCAGCTTGTGTCTGTAGGAGCCCAAGTGCAGCCTGTGTCTATAAGAGCCAATGTGCAGCTTGTGTCTGTAAGAGCCCAAGAGCAGCCTGTGTCTGTAAGAGCCAATGTGCAGCTTGTGTCTGTAAGAGCCAATGTGCAGCTTGTGTCTGTAGGAGCCCAAGTGCAGCCTGTGTCTGTAAGAGCCAATGTGCAGCTTGTGTCTATAAGAGCCAATGTGCAGCTTGTGTCTGCAGGAGCCCAAGTGCAGCCTGTGTCTGTAAGAGCCCAAGTGCAGCCTGTGTAAGATCCAAAGTGCAGCCTATGTAAGAGCCAATCTGCAGCCTTTAAGTTCCACTGTGCAATCTGCCGCCTGTCGCTGTAAGAGCCAATCTGCAGCCTTTAAGTTCCACTGTGCAATCTGCCGCCTGTCGCTGTAAGAGCCAATGTGCAGCCTGTGCCTGTAAGAACCAATGTGCATCCTGTGGCTGTAAGAGACAATGTGCATCCTGTGGCTGTAAGAGCCAATGTGAACCCTGTGGCTGTAAGAGACAATGTGCATTCTGTGTCTGTACAAGCTATTGAGCATCAAGTGTCTGTAAAAGTCAATGTGTAGCCTGTGCCTGTAAGAGCCAATGTGCAGCCTGTGCCTGTAAGAGTGCACAGGCTGCACATTGGCTCTTACAGGCCAAGCAATAACCGGTCTCCTCCACCTCTTCCTCTACATCGCCGCCATCCATTTGGGCTCTCAAGTCCTCTCAGTACAATTAAATTCTCTGTTTTTTAGGTAATTATTGTTTTTTAAGTTATGTTTGAACTGATGGTCTTGTTTTTTGCTAAAAAAAAAAATCTTAAAACTAAAATGTGACAAATCTGGGTCCGGAAGGGATAATTTCAATTTACATCGATTACTATGGGAAATGGCCGCTGATCGGAAAGAGATAAGGACGACATTGAGGTACCACAGTCAGACCGACCGTCCACACATAGACCCGGGCTTGGCATCATTTATATCTGCTAAGTGAGGCAACAAAATATTAATCTGGAAGGAATTGGAAATAAATAGTGAGTGGAGGTTGGGCGAGTAGAAATAACGACGCGCCTTACTGCGGAGGGGGCGGGATTTTAAACCCTAAGCCCCTCCCACAAATCAGGCCAAAGACCTTAGCACTTGGAGCTAATACTTGGGCCAAGTAAATAAGGTATACATTGTGTACATGAATGGATATGAAAAGATGTCGTAAGTTCATCTGCTAAGAATGCGGCCGCAAATGTCTAACGCAAACCCATCTATTATACAAGAACCAATCAGTGAGCTCAGATAGCTAATTTACATAAATATATTTATTGTACCCTATAGATTATCAGTTGTGTAGAAGGTACTTGTGACTGGAGTTAGTCCTGATGGAGTCTTTACATGGTCCCGTCTTCCTCACGTCTCAGTCTCCAGTCCTTAATCCTTCCCTCCATATTGGCAGTCACTAGGGCGCCGCCACCCCCTTCAAATCGATAGTTCCAAGGTAACTGAGCACACCCCACCATATAAGTAATAACATCACCCTCTACCATTACCTGCCTGTATGCCGTGTACTTCTGCCACCTTTTCCAGCCAATCCTTTCTGATGCACCCCACACTTGCTTTATCCTTCCCACCATCCTTTGCATCCCCAAGCTCATTCTACTGGATGCATCCCCCACTCATAGCCTTTGAGAATCTATTTACCATTTTCACCCTTCCCCACTCCTCCTTTATCTTTCAGGATGTTCTTCTCCCCGTTCCTCCTCATGCTTTGAGATGCCGCTCTCACACTCCTCCCCCGTGTCACCTGCTCCAGCCTCTTACATCCTTCCTTTCACACCCTCCCCAATACTAAGACTCAACAGTCCCCTATACGTCCCCCATACTCTAAATCATGCCCTCTTGTTCTTCCAACCCTGGCATTCAGATGCATCCCATGCTCCTCACCCATATCACCCAATTATACTGCTGTAGACTCCACCATTTTAGTTTTTGAAGATCAACTTTCACAGACGCAAGGAAACTTTGAACGTAGAGGACGATTCTTTTGTTTTGCACAATGGAAATGTGGCAGTTAAACTTGCCAGTGCTTTCAACAGGAGTAATGGAAACTCAGCTTACAAGGACATACATTCAGGAAAGAAAATAGGACCTCCAATAAATAATAATTGCACATAAAAGTAAAACAGCCAAAAATGTTTATTTATTTCTATTTTATAAAAATGTTTTGCCTGTTATCATATAGTAGCAGGGCCCTGATGTAGTTATGATGTCACAGATGGTTTCTGGTACAGCTATGATGTCACAGCAGGCCCTGATGTAGTTATGATGTCACAGATGGTTTCTGATACGGCTATGATGTCACAGCAGGGCCCTGGTGCAGTTATGATGTCACAGATGGTTTCTGGTACAGCTATGATGTCACAGCAGGGCCCTGGTGCAGTTATGATGTCACAGATGGTTTCTGATACGGCTATGATGTCACAGCAGGCCCTGATGTAGTTATGATGTCACAGATGGTTTCTGGTACAGCTATGATGTCCCAGCAGGGCGCTGATGTAGTTATGATGTCACAGATGGTTTCTGGTACAGCTATGATGTCACAGCAGGGCGCTGATGTAGTTATGATGTCACAGATGGTTTCTGGTACAGCTATGATGTCACAGCAGGTCCCACAGTGTAGTTATAATGTCACAGGAGGCTGATGGCGTGAGTCCGGCGCTGGCTCCACACCATAGGGGGTATGCGGGTTGGAAGTGGGAGGAGCAGCACAGCTTCCTCTCTAGGCTGAGCTGGGCCCCCCATGGCCTCCTTCAGATACATTGGGCAATGATAGATAGATAGTGAGGCGTCATGGCTATCTACCATCTCACTGCCCAGCACAGCAGACACACGCACAGTTGGGAGTGGGCACAGCTTTTGGGATAGAGTCTCCTGCAGGGCGCCCAGGCGGGTATCCCACAGGGCATGTTGGAGATGCACCCCGGTCACCAAGACACCAACGGTGCTCCGAGCCGCAGGCAACCTCCCCGAAACCTGCAGGGCACAGGAACCTGAGTGAGAGGGGAGTTGGAGGTCTAGGTATGCTTGGGGGGATCTGTGGAAACTGAGGAGTGGGCTGCTCAGGGAAGGCTTATCCTGTCCTTGTTTGATGAGGGTCTCTTACCTGTACATACAGCGTGTGATGAGTTGGGGGCTTCATATCTCTACATGGACTGCTCGATAGGGGTGGGCTCTCCTACCTGTATATGTAGGGCGTGATTGGGAGGGGGCTCCTACATACTTATGTATAGGGTGGGATGGGGTGGGGTGTCTTCCTGTACATACAGCGTGTAATGGGGAGGGGTCTCCTACCTGTACATGCGGTGTTTGATGGGGTGGGGTTTCCTACCGCTACATGTAGTGTGTTAGATGGGGTGGGGTCTCCTACCTGTACATGCAGTGTGTGAGATGGGGTGGGGTCTCTTACCTGTACATGCAGTGTTTTATGGGGTGGGGTCTCCCACCTGTACATGCAGTGTTTGATGGGGTGGGGTCTCCCACCTGTAGATGCAGTGTGTGAGATGGGGTGGGGTCTCCTACCTGTACATGCAGTGTGGGATGGGGTGGGGTCTCCTACCTGTACATGCAGTGTTTTATGGGGTGGGGTCTCCCACCTGTACATGCAGTGCGTGATGGGGTGGGGTCTCCTACCTGTACATGCAGTGTGGGATGGGGTGGGGTCTCCTACCTGCACATGCAGTGTGTGAGATGGGGTGGGGTCTCCCACCTGCACATGCAGTGTGTGAGATGGGGTGGGGTCTCCTACTGTACATGCAGTGTGTGAGATGGGGTGGGGTCTCCTACCTGTACATGCAGTGTTTGGTATGTTGAGGGTCTCCTACCTGTACTTTCAGTGTATGAGATGGGGTGGGGTCTCCTACCTGTACATGCAGTGTGGGATGGGGTGGGGTCTCCTACCTGTACATGCAGTGTGAGATGGGGTGGGGTCTCCTACCTGTACATGCAGTGTGTGAGATGGGGTGGGGTCTCCTACCTGTACATGCAGTGTGTGAGATGGGATGGGGTCTCCTACCTGTACATGCAGTGTGTGAGATGGGATGGGGTCACCTACCTGTACATGCAGGGTGTGATGGGGTAGGGTCTCCAACCTGTACATGCAGTGTGTGAGATGGGATGGGGTCTCCTACCTGTACATGCAGTGTGTGAGATGGGGTGGGGTCTCCTACCTTTACATGCAGTGTTTGATGGGGTGAGGTCTCCCACCTGTACATGCAGTGTTTTATGGGGTGGGGTCTCCCACCTATAAATGCAGTGTGTGAGATGGGGAGGGGTCTCCTACCTGTACATGCAGTGTTTTATGGGGTGGGGTCTCCCACCTGTACATGCAGTGCGTGATGGGGTGGGGTCTCCTACCTGTACATGCAGTGTGGGATGGGGTGGGGTCTCCTACCTGTACATGCAGTGTGTGAGATGGGGTGGGGTCTCCCACCTGCACATGCAGTGTGTTCGATGGGGTGGGGTCTCCTACTGTACATGCAGTGTGTGAGATGGGGTGGGGTCTCCTACCTGTACATGCAGTGTGTGAGATGGGATGGGGTCACCTACCTGTACATGCAGGGTGTGATGGGGTAGGGTCTCCAACCTGTACATGCAGTATGTTCGATGGGGTGGGGTCTCCTACTGTACATGCAGTGTGTGAGATGGGGTGGGGTCTCCTACCTGTACATGCAGTGTTTGGTATGTTGAGGGTCTCCTACCTGTACTTTCAGTGTATGAGATGGGGTGGGGTCTCCTACCTGTTTATGCAGTGTGTGAGATGGGGTGGGGTCTCCTACCTGTACATGCAGTGTGTGAGATGGAGTGGGGTCTCCTACCTGTACATGCAGTGTGTGAGATGGGGTGGGGTCTCCTACCTGTACATGCAGTGTGAGATGGGGTGGGGTCTCCTACCTGTACATGCAGTGTGTGATGGGGTAGGGTCTCCTACCTGTACATGCAGTGTGTGATGGGGTAGGGTCTCCTACCTGTACATGCAGTGTGTGAGATGGGGTGGGGTCTCCTACCTGTACATGCAGTGTGGGATGGGGTGAGGTCTCCTACCTGTACATGAAGCATTTAATGGGGTGGGGTCTCCTACCTGTACTTGCAGTGTGAGATGGGGTTGGGTCTCCTACCTGTACATGAAGTGGGATGGGGTGGGGTCTCCTACCTGTACATGCAGTGTTTGATCTGGTGGGGTCTCCTACCTGTACATGCAGTGTGTGAGATGGGGTGGGGTCTCCCCCCTGTGTGTGAGATGGGGTGGGGTCTCCTACCTGTACATGAAGTGTGTGAGATGGGGTGGGGTCTCCTACCTGTACATGAAGTGTGTGAGATGGGGTGTGGTCTCCCACATGCACATGCAGTGTGTGGAATGGGGTGGGGTCTCCTACCTGTACATGCAGTGTTTGGTGGGTTGAGAGTCTCCTACCTGCACATGCAGTGTTTGGTGGGGTGAGGGTCTCCTACCTGTACATGCAGTGTTTGGTGGGCTGAGGGTCTCCTACCTGTACATGCAGTGTTTGGTGGGCTGAGGGTCTCCTACCTGTACATGAAGTGTGTGAGATGGGGTGGGGTCTCCTACCTGTACATGAAGTGTGTGAGATGGGGTGAGGGTCTCCTACCTGTACTTGCAGTGTGTGGAATGGAGTGGGGTCTCCTACCTGTACTTGCTGTGTTTGAAGGGGTGAGGGTCTCCTACCTGTACATGCAGTGTTTGGTGGGCTGAGGGTCTCCTACCTGTACATGCAGTGTTTGGTGGGCTGAGGGTCTCCTACCTGTACTTGCAGTGTGTGGAATGGGGTGGGGTCTCCTACCTGTACTTGCTGTGTTTGATGGGGTGAGGGTCTCCTACCTGTACTTGCAGGGAGTACTGCTCCAGGTCTCTTTGGTCTGACTGTGCTCTCTTTTGTAAGACGCTGTGGAGAAGTCTCACAGGATGCTGGAACGTGCTCAAGTTGTACTCCATGTTGAGGTGGGACGGTGCAGAGAGATAGCTCCAGAGAAGCTTTGATCTGACACTCAGTCCCTGCACCCAGGCCAGAGGGGTAAGTGGAGTAGAGGAGGGGTATCTATTCCAGCTGTGGGGCAGAAAACCCCTACAGAGAGCGTTCCGAACATGCTGGCACCTCTCACATTGGCAGCTGGACTTGGCATCTTCCAGCTCCTGCACAGACTGTGTGATGAGGTCACTCAGAAGAGTCCACTCCTGCAGGAGGAATGTGCGCAGGGGGCAGCCCCTCACACGGACAACTGGCTGCTCCTCCTGTGGTACTCCTGGCTGCTCCTCCTGTGGTACTCCTGGCTGCTCCTCCTGTGGTACTACTGGCTGCTCCTCCTGTGGTACTCCTGGCTGCTCCTCTTGTGGTACTACTGGCTGCTCCCTCAGCTCCATCAGATGGTCCAGTAACTGACCACATAGTAATTCCAGGTCTCTTTCTGAATGTCTGTCCTGCTCTGGTGTGGGTGGTCTCGGTCTGTCTCTATCAATGGCTCTCAGAGGATCTGTAAGGGCTACTTTACAAGTCAGGGGTGTACTCTGGGTACTTTGGGGACACCACTCATTCTGAGTAAGGAGCAGATCAGACAGAGCCGATCGCCCCCAGTCTTGGAGCTCTGTGCTTGGCAGACCCTCACTCAGCCCAAGAGCCTCTGGTTCCCACGGTGAGGAGTTTTGTATCCTCCTCTGTGCCTCACGCACCCAGGAGCCTGCCGGAGGGAAAGAGTAACAGGAGTATTAGCCACACAAGGAAGAGTAGAGAGGAGCTACAGTAGTATTTAGTAGACAAGTGTTAGGTTAGGTTGCAAGTATATAGATAGAGCTATTGTAGTTGGACCAACATGGTACAATTGAAATAGTTAATTTACTGCTTGACCTTCGCCTTACTAACTATGCAACCATAAATTTATTAGCAGCAGTTCCAGTTCCTAATAAAAGTTGGCCTCAGACTACTTCCTTATCTGATGTTTGCACCAGGGACTAACGGTTCCATTTACAAACCTTGTAACTTCTGCATAAATGTCACAAGATTTATGTGTCAACACACAATACATAATCTTTCTGTTGCAAACCAATAAACAAGACCATTGATACAACAACCGTGTGTGTGCCTTTTTTTTTTGTCTCCCGGATATCCGCACCATCAAAGAGAGATACATAAAGGAAGTCGATAAAGCTATTGTCCCGGGACACTGCTCTACTCTCTGCAGTGATAGACAAGACTGCTGAATTAAATACCTTTCAACTTGGGGGCTCGTCCAGGATACTCCTCCAGAATCAGGTGACTGAACAGTACATTTTGTCTTGTTTATTTTAAACACTCACCGTTTCTGCAGGCGTATTTATCATAATAATTATTTTGGGGAAAACTGAGAAAGCGCATTCTTGTGTCAGAGGTTGAAGTCCTTATGACTACTAACTAGGTTTTTAAGGGTATCAGGTCCCTACTTGGATTTTATTGGTGGTTTATCACCTTCCTGTGGCTCTCTTTCCTGGTTACATTGCTGCAATTATTTTATTCTTTATCTTTATGCACGTATTTTGTACCTAATTTGCTTTGCTGCTTTATTTGCCAGCAACTGTGTTTATTTTTATATGGGGAATATTAAGATAAAATCAAAGAGAGAGATGCCGACAGAAACTAAAAGGAAATTTGCTAGAGACATTACCCATTACAAAACAAATGCGACCTGTAAACAGAAGGGTTTGCTAAAAATGAAACAGCCAACTTAAGTAATATTGACCAGGCTCTCAGGACGGGAGAAACTCCTAAAGAATATGTGGCACGGGTCGCAGGTGATTTTTACTGTGACCCATTTATAGATAATGTGGCAGGCTGGCCCGAAGGTTTAGGAGCACAAGCTACCCCTTTCCTTAAGGAAGGATCTTTTAGTACATTCCATATATGGCAATTAAGGGGAATGTTGTTTGATGACCCCACATGGCTTTTGTATGGTCCTGGCCCAGAATGGGATTTTCCCTATATGAGAGAATGTGCCACGGTCTGGATTAAGATTGCAGAGGAAAACCCTCCAGATCCATATATGCCTAAACGAAAGCATCCTAACATGACTGCCCCGTTAATTCCAACCTCACCACCATCTGAGGATATAAAAACTCCCCATTTGTACCCGAAACTAGTAAAAATAAGTTTATCAAAAAATAATCCCTTTCACTTAATTCAAAAAGACACTGATGATGATGAACTGGTACAGGCTGCCACAGTAAATAAACCATGGATATATGCCAATACCCCAGCCAAAGAATCTCCAGACTCGTCTTCATCCCACATAAAAGTCCAGGATTATCATTCTCCCCTTAAAACTAGACAACAAAGAGCTGCAACAGCCACTATATCTGGTGCAACCACTAAAGCATCACCTGAAAGTACCACTGTAGATACTATAGAAACATTTTCAATGCCATTTATGACCGTGGGCACCCAGGTAATTAATAAACCCCCTGATGTACTATTGTATAATGCTTTGGCTGAAAAATGCCCAAATTTGTTAAAAATCCCCCAGCTGCTGTAGCTTATCTCAAACACTGCACTAAAGGGCTTGTTCTGAATGGGCCAGTTTATAAATTCTTACAAGACAGATGCGCTGAGGGTTTTGAGATAGAGTGGAAGAATGTTAAGTACTTAGATAGAAATTACGATAACCCCCCCTGAGACTGATGATAACCCATGGAGTAATCCAAAAAGTGTGAGGAGATGTGGAAATGTGCATTGGATATGTTGAATGCCATGCATGGACAGATGCAGGATGTGTCTCCTGCCTTAGTATGTAAGCAGAAAGAAGGAGAAGAAGTGTCAGAATTTTTGGTCAGGTTTGAGATGTTGGTAGGAGGAATGTGGACTGACCTTGGACATGGGTGCATTATTTGTGCAACATGACATGGCCAATTTGCGCCCGGATGTGTCACAGATTATAAGGCAATGTATTGATGATTGGCATAAGAAAAGTGCACAAGAATGGATAGAGGCAGTCAGGGTAAAAGACGCTGGTGGAGTCTTCCTAGCTCCCCAGAAAAAAAGAAAGTCTCAGCCTCCTCTATTAGTATGTATTCTAATACTAGGGGACGGCAAAGAAATCGCCATACGGGCGACAGAAAGCGATATCATAATTCAGATGATGATAATTACAGAGATCAGAGAAACCCTCAGGGCATCAGACACAGCTCTGGAGTTTTAATTGTGGTAAGATAGGACATTGGCAAAGGGAGTGCAGAGCTCCACGGCATGTCCTGGAGACACAGCCCCCCGAATCAGTCAGTGCCAGTTCCCAATTACGTGGGGCGAAAACTGTACTAACCATCAGACTCCCTCTGGCGTCCATCGCCCATAGGGATGCCAGAGGATAGACCCTATCGCCTGTTATCTTTCCCAATTGTCAAGCCGATGGAACGAGTTGCCACTAATATTAGCTGTGACTCCCCCTATCGCTTACAATCTCCAAACTAACCCTGCTCCAACTTTTTGTCAGCCTATGAGGATGCACCTACCTCATCCTCTCGCTACCTTACCTCATCCTCGACTGACACCTTATGAAGGGCTGTTTCTCCCTCTCTTACTGAAACTGTCTCCATCACTTCTCTGCGAAATCCTTTGCCATGCTTTCCACATGATTTTGAACAGTTTTCTGTAGGGACGCCAGATGATATTCAAGGTATTTGGCTTACGCCTACTGCAGCCTATCTAGTTAATGGCCATTTACAAATGTTTACTTGGTTGGTGGATGAGGGACGGTACACACAACCTAAGTACATTCCCCTAGACAGTCTCCCTTGTTTTGTTGCACAGTACACCCTTTTTAATCAATTACCGCCTCCTTTACATGATTTACCATCCACACTGTGGTCCACCTCTCCCACCGACCCAGGTTTCGTTTCTTGAACACCATATGTGGCTAAGCTCCGCCCAGATGCTTCTCTTGTGTATGTTAAACAATACCCACTGTCTAAAGACAAGGAGGAAGGGGTATTGCCCATTATCGAGGATCTGTTTGCTAAAGGAGGTATTATTCCCACTACTTCTCCTTACAACACTCCTATTAACCCTGTTCCGAAACCAGGTCGGCAGACCTGGCGTCTTACACTGGACCTTAGTAGAGCCCCTGGCTCCCATCGTCCCGGATGTTAACTCCATGATCACTGCCATACCAGCAAGTGCCACGTATTTTACTTGTCTAGACCTTAATTCTGCATTTTTTAGTGTTGCGGTGGATTCAGTACTCAACCTTTGTTCGCTTTTAGTTTTCGGGGCCATCAATTTACGTGGACACGCCTCCCACAGAGCTACTGCGACTCCCCCACAGGCTATTCTGCCGCTGTTCGTGCCACTCTGCAGTCCTGGTCTCCTCCAGCAGGATCCGTCCTCCTCCAATACGTGGATGATCTACTCCTATGTAGCCCAAGTTAGGAAGCCTGACAAGAGGGCTCGTACTCTCTCCTCTCACAGCTTGCTCTTACAGGCCACAAAGTCTCCCCTGGCAAGTTGCAGTATTGCCAACAAACTGTCCGCTATTTGGGATTCCTCCTCTCCCCTGGATAAAGACTATTGTCTCCAGAGCGTGTCTCTGCTTCCACGCGTCTGCCCAAGCCTAAGACTAAGGAAGTACTTCTCTCCTTCCTAGGCATGATTACTTATTGCCGCCAGTGGATCCCAGAATGTTCCTATTATGACCACATCCTTCGTACAGCAACAACACAGCAGGCTCCTTGTGTGCTATCATGGACTACTGACATGGACAAAGCTTACGAATATCTGAAGTTATCCCTCTGCCAAGCACCAGCATTGGGTGTTTCGAACTACCAGCCACCATTCCATCTCTATGTTAAGGAGGATGGGGATACCGTGGCAGGGGTCCTGGTGCAGGAGCATGGATCTGGCTATAGACCTGTGGCATTTTTGTCTAGAGTCTTGCCCCTTGTGGGTTGAGGAATGCCTGCTTGCCTGCGGGCCGTTGCTGCTGCAGCAATGATGGTGGAGTCATCCCAACCTCTTGTACTCTCACATCCACTCATCCTTCACACCACCTACCAGGTTCTCACCCTTTTGCATAACTCTACCACCCAGCACCTGACTGCCCAACGTAGATCTGGATATGAAGCTATCCTTACTGCCACTTCCAACCTAATTATCAAATATACTCCTGACCACCATGGTCCCGTCTACCTATTGTGGAAACTAATATCTACTCATTCAGATTTAGCTCTTCCACCAATGGCACATGATGAGTATACATACTGAGACATCTCCTAGGGCTGATCTCCAGTCCACCCCCTTACCAGATGGTGAAATTGTTTTTGTTGACGGATCTTGTGACCCAACCCTCAGATGGCCAATTTTACACTGGTAATGCCGTTGTGCAACTTCCTGATAAAGGGTAAGGAGTGCGCTGCTAGAATGTTGTTTTAGATCAAGCTGCTGAACTTGTCGCTCATATTGAAGCAGGTCGCATCTTTAAGGATCTCTCTGTTACCATTTACACCGACTCTCGGTACGCCTTTGGTGTAGTACATGATTTTGGCCGTATTTGGCAACTAGGTGGATTTGTTTCTGCGGATGGCAAAGGTATTTCCCACTCTGACCTTGTTTCTCAATTGCTCGACGCTATTCAACTACCCTTTACTATTGCTGTGGTGAAATGTAAGGGTCACTCCACTGGTTCATCCTTGGTGTCGCAGGGTAATGCACTTGCAGACCTTGCAGCAATGGATGCTGCTCTCAATGCTCCTGATTTCCCATTTGCTTCACTCCAGCGGTACGCAACTGACACCAATCTCTCCTTCTGGAAACAGCAGGATCTGACCCTCGACACTAATGGTCTCTGGTCAGATAAGGAGGGATGGGTTGGTAGCCCACAGGCCAGTAGCCCCATTTTCATTGCACATTTTTATTGCATTGGACATTTGAGTAAGAAAAATATATTAAGCAACATAAGCAGGAGATTCATTGTTAAAGATGCTTCTGCATTAGTGGAACAACAACAATTGTCACGATGCTTAGTATGTGCTCAAAACAATCCTAATACAGGGCTACAAGTTCAACATGAACACTTACCACCTCCTGAGGGCCCTATGCAACAGTTACGAGTTGACTTTACGCATATGGCACCTAGTGGCCCCTTCAAATACCTTCTCGTAATTTGTGACCAGTTCTCTAAATGGGTAGAAGCCCTTTCCAATGGCAAAGGAAAATACAAAAGTGGTTGCAAAGATTTTATGTACAGAGATGATACCACGATTTGGTTGTCCCTTACAGATTAATAGTGACAAGGGGACACCCTTTGCCTCCGAAGTGGCCCAGGAAATTGCAAGATTATTGTGTATTGACTGGAAGTTCCATATTCCCTACCATCCTCAATCCTCTGGTCAAGTAGAAAGGACAAATAGAACCATTAAGGATAAAATGAGGAAAGGGACTAATGGCACCTTTATAAACTGGCCGCGATATTTACCGAGAATTTTGGCAGAAATCCGTATGACCCCTAATGCTACCCCTGGTCTCTCTCTTTTTGAGGTCTTAATGGGAAGACCTTTCCCTGTACCCGGCTGTGTTGGTAAGTCCAGCCAACAGGGGAAGGTCCCAATAGGCATAACTCAGGAAGAGTATGTACTGTATATCAATTGGTCGAAAAGTTGAATAACATCTACGTTAATGTAGCTCTTTCTCTTCCTCTTCCGCCAGGTGAACCAACACACCCTTTCAAGCCTGGAGATACAGTGCTGGTAAAAAGGATAATACGGAACAAGCCTCTGGACACACCTTACGGACCCGACGACTGTCATTGCCTTAACCAGAACCGCTGTCCTCACTGAAGAAACTCCAACTTGGATTCACGCCAGTCATCTGAAATGGGCCCCCATGATGGACACTCCTGCCTAATAACCCTTATATGTGTGGTTTTTATTATGATATGCCAAATTTATGCACGCTCCACCTCATGATAATGTATTCCTTAGAGCTTGTAATCAAACCTACCAATGAACACAACTAGCCACACCATCTAATCAGAGTTGCTGGATATGTGCAAACACACCTCATAGTGTAGATGTAGGGTTTCCCATGGCTCCAGTCCTATTTAACTTGTCTGTTATTGCTGATTTAGTAGGACAATATGCCATTCTAAAATGGACCCAGGAACCCTTTGTTGATAAGCCTCAAATCAAGTTGATTGGTCTGTCCCATGAGGTTACCTCTGGCTTTATCACCTTTTATAATGCCCAAGGAAACCATGCACCACATGAGTGGAGAAAGACTCACTTGGCTATTATTTATAACAAACTGGGCACATGCATTTTATGGGATGGTTTAGCATTTCCATCTGCTACAGATAATGCCACCGAACACCAGGACTGTATTCCTGGGCTAACTTCTGATTTAGCTGTTGTATATAGATGGTTCAATTCTACATTGGTCCTCCCAGGTACACATAGGAATGTATTGGCTTTGTGGAAAATGGGCCACAAAAATTATTCCATGTGACCATGAAGGACCATGCTTTTTGAGCTTAATCCCCCCCTTCTATGGCTAAATATGACTCATTACCTAGTGGCCCCATCCGAATAAGATGTTCCAATGATTTTTCTACTGAAGGCCTCTTAGACCCCCCTGTTACAAGAATAATCCTTAGTATTGTCACCCCATTGGGCGTAGCTAGATTGTTTAAACAGCTTGAATGTCAGTTGAGGCAGTAGATGCCGCAATTAATTATACCCATCAGGCTATCAGTGTTCTCAACATGGAAATGGAACAAGTAAGAACCGTAGTACTACAGAATCGTATGGCCCTAGATTATTTGATAGCCGCTAAGGGAGGTACATGTGCCATTATTGGTCCTCAGTGTTGTGGGGCAATCATTGATAACCAACCTGTTGTAGATGCTGCATTACATGGGTTGGAGGAAGTCCAACAACGAATGAGAAAGCAATCCTCAGGTTTATTCGGGGACTTTGACTGGTCCTTTGGCCTTGGCTCATGGCTGGGCTCTTTGACACATAAAGTTGTATAATACTCTCCTTAGGGGCCATATTTATTCTCTCTGTCAGCGTCACCCTTGTGCAGTGTATTGCCTCTCGTACTGTCAGAGCATGTTCTTAACCCCCCTCAGCAGATCCTCAGGGTCAATATATTGCTATGCTCCCCAGTGACGTAATACCGTTCAACAAGGAAGAGTCTGCCGGGGATAAAGAGGCGGGGTTACAGAGGAGTAATGAGTATTAATTATAAAAATATTTTAGGAAATGTATTTCAAGCAAATAACCCGCAAAAAAGAGGAATAAATGTGATTATTCAACAATACCCAACCAGGTAACTTATCTCAGACTCCTGCAATACAAAAAAGTACTGTCTGATATGCTGCATTCTGGTAATCCCAGGATTATGCAGATATGAGGATTACGTAGTACCTATATGGTGAGACTTTGCTGCTCTCACTAATACACTGATTTGTATTTTGTTACTTTGATATATAAGATATACAGTGTATTAAGTAGTATTATGTGGCTGGTATCATTAGGTTATCGGTGGTCATTGTTGTATTACTGGTATTGTAGGGATAATCACATTTATTTTTGCGGCCTGGTTACTTGCTTGAAATAAATTTCCTAAACTATATTTTATAATCATATTAACATAACAGAGGGGGAGAGTACCTAAAGGGGTTGAAAAAAGGTGAATTAGTAGTAAGACCCTGCCTGAGATAAAGAGGATAGAGAGGAGTAACAGGAGTATTAACCATACAAGAGCCTGCCTGAGATAAAGAGGAGGGGTTAGAGAGGAGTAACAGGAGTATTAACCATACAAGAGCCTGCCTGAGATAAAGAGGAGGGGTTAGAGAGGAGTAACAGGAGTATTAACCATACAAGAGCCTGCCTGAGATAAAGAGGAGGGGTTAGAGAGGAGTAACAGGAGTATTAACCATACAAGAGCCTGCCTGAGATAAAGAGGAGGGGTTAGAGAGGAGTAACAGGAGTATTAACCATACAAGAGCCTGCCTGAGATAAAGAGGAGGGGTAAGAGAGGGGTAACAGGAGTATTAACCACACAAGAGCCTGCCTGAGATAAAAAGGTGGGGTTAGAGAGGAGTAACAGGAGTATTAACCACACAAGAGCATGTCTGAGATAAAGAGGTGGGGTTAGAGAGGAGTAACAGGAGTATTAACCATACAAGAGCCTGCCTGAGATAAAGAGGAGGGGTTAGAGAGGAGTAACAGGAGTATTAACCATACAAGAGCCTGCCTGAGATAAAAAGGTGGGGTTAGAGAGGAGTAACAGGAGTATTAACCATACAAGAGCCTGCCTGAGATAAAGAGGTGGGGTTAGAGAGAAGTAACAGGAGTATTAACCATACAAGAGCCTGCCTGAGATAAAGAGGAGGGGTTAGAGAGGAGTAACAGGAGTATTAACCATACAAGAGCCTGCCTGAGATAAAGAGGAGGGGTTAGAGAGGAGTAACAGGAGTATTAACCATACAAGAGCATGTCTGAGATAAAGAGGAGGGGTTAGAGAGGAGTAACAGGAGTATTAACCATACAAGAGCCTGCCTGAGATAAAGAGGTGGGGTTAGAGAGGAGTAACAGGAGTATTAACCATACAAGAGCCTGCCTGAGATAAAGAGGAGGGGTTAGAGAGGAGTAACAATAGTATTAACCATACAAGAGCATGTCTGAGATAAAGAGGAGGGGTTAGAGAGGAGTAACAGGAGTATTAACCATACAAGAGCCTGCCTGAGATAAAGAGGAGGGGTTAGAGAGGAGTAACAGGAGTATTAACCATACAAGAGCATGTCTGAGATAAAGAGGAGGGGTTAGAGAGGAGTAACAGGAGTATTAACCATACAAGAGCCTGCCTGAGATAAAGAGGTGGGGTTAGAGAGGAGTAACAGGAGTATTAACCATACAAGAGCCTGCCTGAGATAAAGAGGAGGTGTTAGAGAGGAGTAACAGGAGTATTAACCATACAAGAGCATGTCTGAGATAAAGAGGAGGGGTTAGAGAGGAGTAACAGGAGTATTAACCATACAAGAGCCTGCCTGAGATAAAGAGGAGGGGTTAGAGAGGAGTAACAGGAGTATTAACCATACAAGAGCATGTCTGAGATAAAGAGGAGAGTTAGAGAGGAGTAACAGGAGTATTAACCATACAAGAGCCTGCCTGAGATAAAGAGGAGGGGTTAGAGAGGAGTAACAGGAGTATTAACCATACAAGAGCCTGCCTGAGATAAAGAGGAGGGGTTAGAGAGGAGTAACAGGAGTATTAACCATACAAGAGCATGTCTGAGATAAAGAGGAGGGGTTAGAGAGGAGTAACAGGAGTATTAACCATACAAGAGCATGTCTAAGATAAAGAGGAGGGGTTAGAGAGGAGTAACAGGAGTATTAACCATACAAGAGCCTGCCTGAGATAAAGAGGAGGGGTTAGAGAGGAGTAACAGGAGTATTAACCATACAAGATCGTGTCTGAGATAAAGAGGAGGGGTTAGAGAGGAGTAACAGGAGTATTAACCATACAAGAGCATGTCTGAGATAAAGAGGATAGAGAGGAGTAACAGGAGTATTACCATACTAGAGCCTGCCTGAGATAAAGAGGAGGGGTTAGAGAGGAGTAACAGGAGTATTAACCATACAAGAGCCTGCCTGAGATAAAGAGGAGGGGTTAGAGAGGAGTATTAACCATACAAGAGCCTGCCTGAGATAAAGAGGAGGGGTTAGAGAGGAGTAACAGGAGTATTAACCATACAAGAGCCTGCCTGAGATAAAGAGGAGGGGTAAGAGAGGAGTAACAGGAGTATTAACCATACTAGAGCATGCCTGAGATAAAGAGGAGGGGTAAGAGAGGAGTAACAGGAGTATTAACCATACAAGAGCCTGCCTGAGATAAAGAGGAGGGGTTAGAGAGGAGTAACAGGAGTATTAACCATACAAGAGCCTGCCTGAGATAAAGAGGAGGGGTTAGAGAGGAGTAACAGGAGTATTAACCATACAAGATCATGTCTGAGATAAAGAGGAGGGGTTAGAGAGGAGTAACAGGAGTATTAACCATACAAGAGCATGTCTAAGATAAAGAGGAGGGGTTAGAGAGGAGTAACAGGAGTATTAACCATACTAGAGCCTGCCTGAGATAAAGAGGATAGAGAGGAGTAACAGGAGTATTAACCATACAAGAGCCTGCCTGAGATAAAGAGGAGGGGTTAGAGAGGAGTAACAGGAGTATTACCATACTAGAGCCTGCCTGAGATAAAGAGGAGGGGTTAGAGAGGAGTAACAGGAGTATTAACCATACAAGAGCCTGCCTGAGATAAAGAGGAGGGGTTAGAGAGGAGTAACAGGAGTATTAACCATACAAGAGCCTGCCTGAGATAAAGAGGAGGGGTAAGAGAGGAGTAACAGGAGTATTAACCATACTAGAGCCTGCCTGAGATAAAGAGGATAGAGAGGAGTAACAGGAGTATTAACCATACAAGAGCCTGCCTGAGATAAAGAGGAGGGGTTAGAGAGGAGTAACAGGAGTATTACCATACTAGAGCCTGCCTGAGATAAAGAGGAGGGGTTAGAGAGGAGTAACAGGAGTATTAACCATACAAGAGCCTGCCTGAGATAAAGAGGAGGGGTTAGAGAGGAGTAACAGGAGTATTAACCATACAAGAGCCTGCCTGAGATAAAGAGGAGGGGTAAGAGAGGAGTAACAGGAGTATTAACCATACTAGAGCGTGCCTGAGATAAAGAGGATGGGTAAGAGAGGAGTAACAGGAGTATTAACCATACAAGAGCATGTCTGAGATAAAGAGGAGGGGTTAGAGAGGAGTAACAGGAGTATTAACCATACAAGAGCCTGCCTGAGATAAAGAGGAGGGGTTAGAGAGGAGTAACAGGAGTATTAACAATACTAGAGCCTGCCTGAGATAAAGAGGAGGGGTTAGAGAGGAGTAACAGGAGTATTAACCATACAAGAGCCTGCCTGAGATAAAGAGGAGGGGTTAGAGAGGAGTAACAGGAGTATTAACAATACTAGAGCCTGCCTGAGATAAAGAGGAGGGGTTAGAGAGGAGTAACAGGAGTATTAACCATACAAGAGCCTGCCTGAGATAAAGAGGAGGGGTTAGAGAGGAGTAACAAGAGTATTAACCATACAAGAGCATGTCTGAGATAAAGAGGAGGGGTTAGAGAGGAGTAACAGGAGTATTAACCATACAAGAGCCTGCCTGAGATAAAGAGGAGGGGTTAGAGAGGAGTAACAGGAGTATTAACCATACAAGAGCCTGCCTGAGATAAAGAAGAGGGGTTAGAGAGGAGTAACAGGAGTATTAACCATACAAGAGCATGTCTGAGATAAAGAGGTGGGGTTACAGAGGAGTAACAGGAGTATTAACCATACAAGAGCCTGTCTGAGATAAAGAGGTGGGGTTAGAGAGGAGTAACAGGAGTATTAACCATACAAGAGCCTGCCTGAGATAAAGAGGAGGGGTTAGAGAGGAGTAACAGGAGTATTAAACATACAAGAGCCTGCCTGAGATAAAGAGGAGGGGTTAGAGAGGAGTAACAAGAGTATTAACCATACAAGAGCCTGCCTGAGATAAAGAGGTGGGGTTAGAGAGGAGTAACAGGAGTATTAACCATACAAGAGCCTGCCTGAGATAAAGAGGAGGGGTTAGAGAGGAGTAACAGGAGTATTAACCATACAAGATCGTGCCTGAGATAAAGAGGTGGGGTTAGAGAGGAGTAACAGGAGTATTAACCATACAAGAGCCTGACTGAGATAAAGAGGAGGGGTTAGAGAGGAGTAACAGGAGTATTAACCATACAAGAGCGTGCCTGAGATAAAGAGGTGGGGTTAGAGAGGAGTAAGAGGAGTATTAACCATACAAGAGCCTGCCTGAGATAAAGAGGTGGGGTTAGAGAGGAGTAACAGGAGTATTAACCATACAAGATCGTGCCTGAGATAAAGAGGTGGGGTTAGAGAGGAGTAACAGGAGTATTAACCATACAAGAGCCTGCCTGAGATAAAGAGGAGGGGTTAGAGAGGAGTAACAGGAGTATTAACCATACAAGATCGTGCCTGAGATAAAGAGGAGGGGTTAGAGAGGAGTAACAGGAGTATTACCATACTAGAGCCTGCCTAAGATAAAGAGGAGGGGTTAGAGAGGAGTAACAGGAGTATTAACCATACAAGAGCATGTCTGAGATAAAGAGGAGGGGTTAGAGAGGAGTAACAGGAGTATTAACCATACTAGAGCCTGCCTGAGATAAAGAGGATAGAGAGGAGTAACAGGAGTATTAACCATACAAGAGCCTGCCTGAGATAAAGAGGAGGGGTTAGAGAGGAGTAACAGGAGTATTACCATACTAGAGCCTGCCTGAGATAAAGAGGAGGGGTTAGAGAGGAGTAACAGGAGTATTAACCATACAAGAGCCTGCCTGAGATAAAGAGGAGGGGTTAGAGAGGAGTAACAGGAGTATTAACCATACAAGAGCCTGCCTGAGATAAAGAGGAGGGGTTAGAGAGGAGTAACAGGAGTATTAACCATACAAGAGCCTGCCTGAGATAAAGAGGAGGGGTTAGAGAGGAGTAACAGGAGTATTAACCATACAAGAGCCTGCCTGAGATAAAGAGGAGGGGTAAGAGAGGAGTAACAGGAGTATTAACCATACTAGAGCGTGCCTGAGATAAAGAGGATGGGTAAGAGAGGAGTAACAGGAGTATTAACCATACAAGAGCATGTCTGAGATAAAGAAGAGGGGTTAGAGAGGAGTAACAGGAGTATTAACCATACAAGAGCCTGCCTGAGATAAAGAGGAGGGGTTAGAGAGGAGTAACAGGAGTATTAACCATACTAGAGCGTGCCTGAGATAAAGAGGAGGGGTAAGAGAGGAGTAACAGGAGTATTAACCATACAAGAGCCTGCCTGAGATAAAGAGGTGGGGTTAGAGAGGAGTAACAGGAGTATTAACCATACAAGAGCCTGCCTGAGATAAAGAGGAGGGGTTAGAGAGGAGTAACAGGAGTATTAACCATACAAGAGCCTGCCTGAGATAAAGAGGAGGGGTTAGAGAGGAGTAACAGGAGTATTAACCATACAAGATCATGTCTGAGATAAAGAGGAGGGGTTAGAGAGGAGTAACAGGAGTATTAACCATACAAGAGCCTGCCTGAGATAAAGAGGAGGGGTTAGAGAGGAGTAACAGGAGTATTAACCATACAAGAGCCTGCCTGAGATAAAGAGGAGGGGTTAGAGAGGAGTAAAAGGAGTATTAACCATACAAGAGCCTGCCTGAGATAAAGAGGAGGGGTTAGAGAGGAGTAACAGGAGTATTAACCATACAAGAGCATGTCTGAGATAAAGAGGAGGGGTTAGAGAGGAGTAACAGGAGTATTAACCATACTAGAGCCTGCCTGAGATAAAGAGGAGGGGTTAGAGAGGAGTAACAGGAGTATTAACCATACAAGAGCCTGCCTGAGATAAAGAGGAGGGGTTAGAGAGGAGTAACAGGAGTATTAACCATACAAGAGCATGTCTGAGATAAAGAGGAGGGGTTAGAGAGGAGTAACAGGAGTATTAACCATACAAGAGCCTGCCTGAGATAAAGAGGAGGGGTTAGAGAGGAGTAACAGGAGTATTAACCATACAAGAGCCTGCCTGAGATAAAGAGGAGGGGTTAGAGAGGAGTAACAGGAGTATTAACCATACAAGAGCCTGCCTGAGATAAAGAGGAGGGGTTAGAGAGGAGTAACAAGAGTATTAACCATACAAGAGCATGTCTGAGATAAAGAGGTGGGGTTACAGAGGAGTAACAGGAGTATTAACCATACAAGAGCCTGTCTGAGATAAAGAGGTGGGGTTAGAGAGGAGTAACAGGAGTATTAACCATACAAGAGCCTGCCTGAGATAAAGAGGAGGGGTTAGAGAGGAGTAACAGGAGTATTAAACATACAAGAGCCTGCCTGAGATAAAGAGGAGGGGTTAGAGAGGAGTAACAGGAGTATTAACCATACAAGAGCCTGCCTGAGATAAAGAGGTGGGGTTAGAGAGGAGTAACAGGAGTATTAACCATACAAGAGCCTGCCTGAGATAAAGAGGAGGGGTTAGAGAGGAGTAACAGGAGTATTAACCATACAAGATCGTGCCTGAGATAAAGAGGTGGGGTTAGAGAGGAGTAACAGGAGTATTAACCATACAAGAGCCTGCCTGAGATAAAGAGGAGGGGTTAGAGAGGAGTAACAGGAGTATTAACCATACAAGAGCGTGCCTGAGATAAAGAGGAGGGGTTAGAGAGGAGTAACAGGAGTATTACCATACAAGAGCGTGCCTGAGATAAAGAGGTGGGGTTAGAGAGGAGTAAGAGGAGTATTAACCATACAAGAGCCTGCCTGAGATAAAGAGGTGGGGTTAGAGAGGAGTAACAGGAGTATTAACCATACAAGATCGTGCCTGAGATAAAGAGGTGGGGTTAGAGAGGAGTAACAGGAGTATTAACCATACAAGAGCCTGCCTGAGATAAAGAGGAGGGGTTAGAGAGGAGTAACAGGAGTATTAACCATACAAGATCGTGCCTGAGATAAAGAGGAGGGGTTAGAGAGGAGTAACAGGAGTATTACCATACTAGAGCCTGCCTGAGATAAAGAGGAGGGGTTAGAGAGGAGTAACAGGAGTATTAACCATACAGGAGCCTGCCTGAGATAAAGAGGAGGGCTTAGAGAGGAGTAACAGGAGTATTAACCATACAAGAGCCTGCCTGAGATAAAGAGGAGGGGTTAGAGAGGAGTAACAGGAGTATTAACCATACAAGAGCCTGCCTGAGATAAAGAGGAGGGGTTAGAGAGGAGTAACAAGAGTATTAACCATATAAGAGCCTGCCTGAGATAAAGAGGAGGGGTTAGAGAGGAGTAACAGGAGTATTAACCATACAAGAGCCTGCCTGAGATAAAGAGGTGGGGTTACAGAGGAGTAACAGGAGTATTAACCATACAAGAGCCTGTCTGAGATAAAGAGGTGGGGTTAGAGAGGAGTAACAGGAGTATTAACCATACAAGAGCCTGCCTGAGATAAAGAGGAGGGGTTAGAGAGGAGTAACAGGAGTATTAAACATACAAGAGCCTGCCTGAGATAAAGAGGAGGGGTTAGAGAGGAGTAACAGGAGTATTAACCATACAAGAGCCTGCCTGAGATAAAGAGGTGGGGTTAGAGAGGAGTAACAGGAGTATTAACCATACAAGAGCCTGCCTGAGATAAAGAGGAGGGGTTAGAGAGGAGTAACAGGAGTATTAACCATACAAGATCGTGCCTGAGATAAAGAGGTGGGGTTAGAGAGGAGTAACAGGAGTATTAACCATACAAGAGCCTGCCTGAGATAAAGAGGAGGGGTTAGAGAGGAGTAACAGGAGTATTAACCATACAAGATCGTGCCTGAGATAAAGAGGAGGGGTTAGAGAGGAGTAACAGGAGTATTACCATACAAGAGCGTGCCTGAGATAAAGAGGTGGGGTTAGAGAGGAGTAAGAGGAGTATTAACCATACAAGAGCCTGCCTGAGATAAAGAGGTGGGGTTAGAGAGGAGTAACAGGAGTATTAACCATACAAGATCGTGCCTGAGATAAAGAGGTGGGGTTAGAGAGGTGTAACAGGAGTATTAACCATACAAGAGCCTGCCTGAGATAAAGAGGAGGGGTTAGAGAGGAGTAACAGGAGTATTAACCATACAAGATCGTGCCTGAGATAAAGAGGAGGGGTTAGAGAGGAGTAACAGGAGTATTACCATACTAGAGCCTGCCTGAGATAAAGAGGAGGGGTTAGAGAGGAGTAAGAGGAGTATTAACCATACAAGAGCCTGCCTGAGATAAAGAGGAGGGGTTAGAGAGGAGTAACAGGAGTATTAACCATACAAGAGCCTGCCTGAGATAAAGAGGAGGGGTTAGAGAGGAGTAACAAGAGTATTAACCATATAAGAGCCTGCCTGAGATAAAGAGGAGGGGTTAGAGAGGAGTAACAGGAGTATTAACCATACAAGAGCCTGCCTGAGATAAAGAGGAGGGGTTAGAGAGGAGTAACAGGAGTATTAACCATACAAGAGCCTGCCTGAGATAAAGAGGAGGGGTTAGAAAGGAGTAACAGGAGTATTAACCATACAAGAGCCTGCCTGAGATAAAGAGGAGGGGTTAGAGAGGAGTAACAGGAGTATTAACCATACAAGAGCCTGCCTGAGATAAAGAGGTGGGGTTAGAGAGGAGTAAGAGGAGTATTAACCATACAAGAGCCTGCCAGAGGTAAAGAGGTGGGGTTAGAGAGGAGTAACAAGAGTATTAACCATACAAGAGCCTGCCTGAGATAAAGAGGTGGGATTAGAGAGGAGTAAGAGGAGTATTAACCATACAAGAGCGTGCCTGAGATAAAGAGGTGGGGTTAGAGAGGAGTAACAGGAGTATTAACCATACAAGAGCCTGCCTGAGATAAAGAGGAGGGGTTAGAGAGGAGTAACAGGAGTATTAACCATACAAGAGCCTGCCTGAGATAAAGAGGAGGGGTTAGAGAGGAGTAACAGGAGTATTAACCATACAAGAGCCTGCCTGAGATAAAGAGGTGGGGTTAGAGAGGAGTAAGAGGAGTATTAACCATACAAGAGCCTGCCTGAGATAAAGAGGAGGGGTTAGAGAGGAGTAACAGGAGTATTAACCATACAAGAGCCTGCCTGAGATAAAGAGGAGGGGTTAGAGAGGAGTATCAGGAGTATTAACCATACAAGAGCCTGCCTGAGATAAAGAGGTGGGGTTAGAGAGGAGTAACAGGAGTATTACCTATACAAGAGCCTGCCTGAGATAAAGAGGAGGGGTTAGAGAGGAGTAACATGAGTATTAACCATACAAGAGCCTGCCAGAGGTAAAGAGGTGGGGTTAGAGAGGAGTAACAAGAGTATTAACCATACAAGAGCCTGCCTGAGATAAAGAGGAGGGGTTAGAGAGGAGTAACAGGAGTATTAACCATACAAGAGCATGTCTGAGATAAAGAGGTGGGGTTACAGAGGAGTAACAGGAGTATTAACCATACAAGAGCCTGTCTGAGATAAAGAGGTGGGGTTAGAGAGGAGTAACAGGAGTATTAACCATACAAGAGCCTGCCTGAGATAAAGAGGAGGGGTTAGAGAGGAGTAACAGGAGTATTAACCATACAAGAGCCTGCCAGAGGTAAAGAGGTGGGGTTAGAGAGGAGTAACAGGAGTATTAACCATACAAGAGCCTGCCTGAGATAAAGAGGAGGGGTTAGAGAGGAGTAACAGGAGTATTAACCATACAAGAGCCTGCCTGAGATAAAGAGGTGGGGTTAGAGAGGAGTAACAGGAGTATTAACCATACAAGAGCCTGCCTGAGATAAAGAGGAGGGGTTAGAGAGGAGTAACAGGAGTATTAACCATACAAGATCGTGCCTGAGATAAAGAGGAGGGGTTAGAGAGGAGTAACAGGAGTATTAACCATACAAGAGCCTGCCTGAGATAAAGAGGAGGGGTTAGAGAGGAGTAACAGGAGTATTAACCATACAAGAGCGTGCCTGAGATAAAGAGGTGGGGTTAGAGAGGAGTAACAGGAGTATTAACCATACAAGAGCCTGCCTGAGATAAAGAGGTGGGGTTAGAGAGGAGTAACAGGAGTATTAACCATACAAGATCGTGCCTGAGATAAAGAGGTGGGGTTAGAGAGGAGTAACAGGAGTATTAACCATACAAGAGCCTGCCTGAGATAAAGAGGAGGGGTTAGAGAGGAGTAACAGGAGTATTAACCATACAAGATCGTGCCTGAGATAAAGAGGAGGGGTTAGAGAGGAGTAACAGGAGTATTACCATACTAGAGCCTGCCTAAGATAAAGAGGAGGGGTTAGAGAGGAGTAACAGGAGTATTAACCATACAAGAGCATGTCTGAGATAAAGAGGAGGGGTTAGAGAGGAGTAACAGGAGTATTAACCATACTAGAGCCTGCCTGAGATAAAGAGGATAGAGAGGAGTAACAGGAGTATTAACCATACAAGAGCCTGCCTGAGATAAAGAGGAGGGGTTAGAGAGGAGTAACAGGAGTATTACCATACTAGAGCCTGCCTGAGATAAAGAGGAGGGGTTAGAGAGGAGTAACAGGAGTATTAACCATACAAGAGCCTGCCTGAGATAAAGAGGAGGGGTTAGAGAGGAGTAACAGGAGTATTAACCATACAAGAGCCTGCCTGAGATAAAGAGGAGGGGTTAGAGAGGAGTAACAGGAGTATTAACCATACAAGAGCCTGCCTGAGATAAAGAGGAGGGGTTAGAGAGGAGTAACAGGAGTATTAACCATACAAGAGCCTGCCTGAGATAAAGAGGAGGGGTTAGAGAGGAGTAACAGGAGTATTAACCATACTAGAGCGTGCCTGAGATAAAGAGGATGGGTAAGAGAGGAGTAACAGGAGTATTAACCATACAAGAGCATGTCTGAGATAAAGAAGAGGGGTTAGAGAGGAGTAACAGGAGTATTAACCATACAAGAGCCTGCCTGAGATAAAGAGGAGGGGTTAGAGAGGAGTAACAGGAGTATTAACCATACTAGAGCGTGCCTGAGATAAAGAGGAGGGGTAAGAGAGGAGTAACAGGAGTATTAACCATACAAGAGCCTGCCTGAGATAAAGAGGTGGGGTTAGAGAGGAGTAACAGGAGTATTAACCATACAAGAGCCTGCCTGAGATAAAGAGGAGGGGTTAGAGAGGAGTAACAGGAGTATTAACCATACAAGAGCCTGCCTGAGATAAAGAGGAGGGGTTAGAGAGGAGTAACAGGAGTATTAACCATACAAGATCATGTCTGAGATAAAGAGGAGGGGTTAGAGAGGAGTAACAGGAGTATTAACCATACAAGAGCCTGCCTGAGATAAAGAGGTGGGGTTAGAGAGGAGTAACAGGAGTATTAACCATACAAGAGCCTGCCTGAGATAAAGAGGAGGGGTTAGAGAGGAGTAAAAGGAGTATTAACCATACAAGAGCCTGCCTGAGATAAAGAGGAGGGGTTAGAGAGGAGTAACAGGAGTATTAACCATACAAGATCATGTCTGAGATAAAGAGGAGGGGTTAGAGAGGAGTAACAGGAGTATTAACCATACTAGAGCCTGCCTGAGATAAAGAGGAGGGGTTAGAGAGGAGTAACAGGAGTATTAACCATACAAGAGCCTGCCTGAGATAAAGAGGAGGGGTTAGAGAGGAGTAACAAGAGTATTAACCATACAAGAGCATGTCTGAGATAAAGAGGAGGGGTTAGAGAGGAGTAACAGGAGTATTAACCATACAAGAGCCTGCCTGAGATAAAGAGGAGGGGTTAGAGAGGAGTAACAGGAGTATTAACCATACAAGAGCCTGCCTGAGATAAAGAGGAGGGGTTAGAGAGGAGTAACAGGAGTATTAACCATACAAGAGCCTGCCTGAGATAAAGAGGAGGGGTTAGAGAGGAGTAACAAGAGTATTAACCATACAAGAGCATGTCTGAGATAAAGAGGTGGGGTTACAGAGGAGTAACAGGAGTATTAACCATACAAGAGCCTGTCTGAGATAAAGAGGTGGGGTTAGAGAGGAGTAACAGGAGTATTAACCATACAAGAGCCTGCCTGAGATAAAGAGGAGGGGTTAGAGAGGAGTAACAGGAGTATTAAACATACAAGAGCCTGCCTGAGATAAAGAGGAGGGGTTAGAGAGGAGTAACAGGAGTATTAACCATACAAGAGCCTGCCTGAGATAAAGAGGTGGGGTTAGAGAGGAGTAACAGGAGTATTAAACATACAAGAGCCTGCCTGAGATAAAGAGGAGGGGTTAGAGAGGAGTAACAGGAGTATTAACCATACAAGATCGTGCCTGAGATAAAGAGGTGGGGTTAGAGAGGAGTAACAGGAGTATTAACCATACAAGAGCCTGCCTGAGATAAAGAGGAGGGGTTAGAGAGGAGTAACAGGAGTATTAACCATACAAGATCGTGCCTGAGATAAAGAGGAGGGGTTAGAGAGGAGTAACAGGAGTATTACCATACAAGAGCGTGCCTGAGATAAAGAGGTGGGGTTAGAGAGGAGTAAGAGGAGTATTAACCATACAAGAGCCTGCCTGAGATAAAGAGGTGGGGTTAGAGAGGAGTAACAGGAGTATTAACCATACAAGATCGTGCCTGAGATAAAGAGGTGGGGTTAGAGAGGAGTAACAGGAGTATTAACCATACAAGAGCCTGCCTGAGATAAAGAGGAGGGGTTAGAGAGGAGTAACAGGAGTATTAACCATACAAGATCGTGCCTGAGATAAAGAGGAGGGGTTAGAGAGGAGTAACAGGAGTATTACCATACTAGAGCCTGCCTGAGATAAAGAGGAGGGGTTAGAGAGGAGTAAGAGGAGTATTAACCATACAAGAGCCTGCCTGAGATAAAGAGGAGGGTTAGAGAGGAGTAACAGGAGTATTAACCATACAAGAGCCTGCCTGAGATAAAGAGGAGGGGTTAGAGAGGAGTAACAAGAGTATTAACCATATAAGAGCCTGCCTGAGATAAAGAGGAGGGGTTAGAGAGGAGTAACAGGAGTATTAACCATACAAGAGCCTGCCTGAGATAAAGAGGAGGGGTTAGAGAGGAGTAACAGGAGTATTAACCATACAAGAGCCTGCCTGAGATAAAGAGGAGGGGTTAGAGAGGAGTAACAAGAGTATTAACCATATAAGAGCCTGCCTGAGATAAAGAGGAGGGGTTAGAGAGGAGTAACAGGAGTATTAACCATACAAGAGCCTGCCTGAGATAAAGAGGTGGGGTTACAGAGGAGTAACAGGAGTATTAACCATACAAGAGCCTGTCTGAGATAAAGAGGTGGGGTTAGAGAGGAGTAACAGGAGTATTAACCATACAAGAGCCTGCCTGAGATAAAGAGGAGGGGTTAGAGAGGAGTAACAGGAGTATTAAACATACAAGAGCCTGCCTGAGATAAAGAGGAGGGGTTAGAGAGGAGTAACAGGAGTATTAACCATACAAGAGCCTGCCTGAGATAAAGAGGTGGGGTTAGAGAGGAGTAACAGGAGTATTAACCATACAAGAGCCTGCCTGAGATAAAGAGGAGGGGTTAGAGAGGAGTAACAGGAGTATTAACCATACAAGATCGTGCCTGAGATAAAGAGGTGGGGTTAGAGAGGAGTAACAGGAGTATTAACCATACAAGAGCCTGCCTGAGATAAAGAGGAGGGGTTAGAGAGGAGTAACAGGAGTATTAACCATACAAGAGCCTGCCTGAGATAAAGAGGTGGGGTTAGAGAGGAGTAACAGGAGTATTAACCATACAAGAGCCTGCCTGAGATAAAGAGGAGGGGTTAGAGAGGAGTAACAGGAGTATTAACCATACAAGATCGTGCCTGAGATAAAGAGGTGGGGTTAGAGAGGAGTAACAGGAGTATTAACCATACAAGAGCCTGCCTGAGATAAAGAGGAGGGGTTAGAGAGGAGTAACAGGAGTATTAACCATACAAGATCGTGCCTGAGATAAAGAGGTGGGGTTAGAGAGGAGTAACAAGAGTATTAACCATACAAGAGCCTGCCTGAGATAAAGAGGAGGGGTTAGAGAGGAGTAACAGGAGTATTAACCATACAAGAGCATGTCTGAGATAAAGAGGTGGGGTTACAGAGGAGTAACAGGAGTATTAACCATACAAGAGCCTGCCTGAGATAAAGAGGTGGGGTTAGAGAGGAGTAACAGGAGTATTAACCATACAAGAGCCTGCCTGAGATAAAGAGGAGGGGTTAGAGAGGAGTAACAGGAGTATTAACCATACAAGAGCCTGCCAGAGGTAAAGAGGTGGGGTTAGAGAGGAGTAACAGGAGTATTAACCATACAAGAGCCTGCCTGAGATAAAGAGGAGGGGTTAGAGAGGAGTAACAGGAGTATTAACCATACAAGAGCCTGCCTGAGATAAAGAGGTGGGGTTAGAGAGGAGTAACAGGAGTATTAACCATACAAGAGCCTGCCTGAGATAAAGAGGAGGGGTTAGAGAGGAGTAACAGGAGTATTAACCATACAAGATCGTGCCTGAGATAAAGAGGAGGGGTTAGAGAGGAGTAACAGGAGTATTAACCATACAAGAGCCTGCCTGAGATAAAGAGGAGGGGTTAGAGAGGAGTAACAGGAGTATTAACCATACAAGAGCGTGCCTGAGATAAAGAGGTGGGGTTAGAGAGGAGTAACAGGAGTATTAACCATACAAGAGCCTGCCTGAGATAAAGAGGTGGGGTTAGAGAGGAGTAACAGGAGTATTAACCATACAAGATCGTGCCTGAGATAAAGAGGTGGGGTTAGAGAGGAGTAACAGGAGTATTAACCATACAAGAGCCTGCCTGAGATAAAGAGGTGGGGTTAGAGAGGAGTAACAGGAGTATTAACCATACAAGAGCGTGCCTGAGATAAAGAGGTGGGGTTAGAGAGGAGTAACAGGAGTATTAACCATACAAGAGCCTGCCTGAGATAAAGAGGAGGGGTTAGAGAGGAGTAACAGGAGTATTAACCATACAAGAGCCTGCCTGAGATAAAGAGGAGGGGTTAGAGAGGAGTAACAGGAGTATTACCATACAAGAGCCTGCCTGAGATAAAGAGGAGGGGTTAGAGAGGAGTAACAGGAGTATTAACCATACAAGAGCCTGCCTGAGATAAAGAGGTGGGGTTAGAGAGGAGTAACAGGAGTATTAACCATACAAGAGCTGCCTGAGATAAAGAGGAGGGGTTAGAGAGGAGTAACAGGAGTATTAACCATACAAGAGCCTGCCTGAGATAAAGAGGAGGGGTTAGAGAGGAGTAACAGGAGTATTAACCATACAAGAGCCTGCCTGAGATAAAGAGGAGGGGTTAGAGAGGAGTAACAGAGTATTAACCATACAAGAGCCTGCCTGAGATAAAGAGGAGGGGTTAGAGAGGAGTAACAGGAGTATTAACCATACAAGAGCCTGCCTGAGATAAAGAGGTGGGGTTAGAGAGGAGTAACAGGAGTATTAACCATACAAGAGCCTGCCTGAGATAAAGAGGTGGGGTTAGAGAGGAGTAACAGGAGTATTAACCATACAAGAGCCTGCCTGAGATAAAGAGGAGGGGTTAGAGAGGAGTAACAGGAGTATTAACCATACAAGAGCCTGCCTGAGATAAAGAGGAGGGGTTAGAGAGGAGTAACAGGAGTATTAACCATACAAGAGCCTGCCTGAGATAAAGAGGAGGGGTTAGAGAGGAGTAACAGGAGTATTAACCATACAAGAGCCTGCCTGAGATAAAGAGGTGGGGTTAGAGAGGAGTAACAGGAGTATTAACCTATACAAGAGCCTGCCTGAGATAAAGAGGAGGGGTTAGAGAGGAGTAACAGGAGTATTAACCATACAAGAGCCTGCCTGAGGTAAAGAGGTGGGGGTTAGAGAGGAGTAACAGAGTATTAACCATACAAGAGCCTGCCTGAGATAAAGAGGAGGGGTTAGAGAGGAGTAACAGGAGTATTAACCATACAAAGAGCCTGCCTGAGATAAAGAGGAGGGGTTAGAGAGGAGTAAACAGGAGTATTAACCATACAAGAGCCTGCCTGAGATAAAGAGGAGGGGTTAGAGAGGAGTAACAGGAGTATTAACCATACAAGAGCCTGCCTGAGATAAAGAGGTGGGGTTAGAGAGGAGTAAGAGGAGTATTAACCATACAAGAGCCTGCCTGAGATAAAGAGGAGGGGTTAGAGAGGAGTAACAGGAGTATTAACCATACAAGAGCCTGCCTGAGATAAAGAGGAGGGGTTAGAGAGGAGTAACAGGAGTATTAACCATACAAGAGCCTGCCAGAGGTAAAGAGGTGGGGTTAGAGAGGAGTAACAGAGAGTATTAACCATACAAGAGCCTGCCTGAGATAAAGAGGAGGGGTTAGAGAGGAGTAACAGGAGTATTAACCATACAAGAGCCTGCCTGAGATAAAGAGGAGGGGTTAGAGAGGAGTAACAGGAGTATTAACCATACAAGAGCCTGCCTGAGATAAAGAGGAGGGGTTAGAGAGGAGTAACAGGAGTATTAACCATACAAGAGCCTGCCTGAGATAAAGAGGAGGGGTTAGAGAGGAGTAACAGGAGTATTAACCATACAAGAGCCTGCCTGAGATAAAGAGGAGGGGTTAGAGAGGAGTAACAGGAGTATTAACCATACAAGAGCCTGCCTGAGATAAAGAGGAGGGGTTAGAGAGGAGTAACAGGAGTATTACCCATACAAGAGCCTGCCTGAGATAAAGAGGAGGGGTTAGAGAGGAGTAACAGGAGTATTAACCATACAAGAGCCTGCCTGAGATAAAGAGGTGGGGTTAGAGAGGAGTAACAGGAGTATTAACCATACAAGAGCCTGCCTGAGATAAAGAGGAGGGGTTAGAGAGGAGTAACAGGAGTATTAACCATACAAGAGCCTGCCTGAGATAAAGAGGAGGGGTTAGAGAGGAGTAACAGGAGTATTAACCATACAAGAGCCTGCCTGAGATAAAGAGGTGGGGTTAGAGAGGAGTAAGAGGAGTATTAACCATACAAGAGCCTGCCTGAGATAAAGAGGAGGGGTTTAGAGAGGAGTAACAGGAGTATTAACCATACAAGAGCCTGCCTGAGATAAAGAGGTGGGGTTAGAGAGGAGTAACAGGAGTATTAACCATACAAGAGCCTGCCTGAGATAAAGAGGAGGGGTTAGAGAGGAGTAACAGGAGTATTAACCATACAAGAGCCTGCCTGAGATAAAGAGGAGGGGTTAGAGAGGAGTAACAGGAGTATTAACCATACAAGAGCCTGCCTGAGATAAAGAGGTGGGGTTAGAGAGGAGTAACAGGAGTATTAACCATACAAGAGCCTGCCTGAGATAAAGAGGAGGGGTTAGAGAGGAGTAACAGGAGTATTAACCATACAAGAGCCTGCCTGAGATAAAGAGGAGGGGTTAGAGAGGAGTAACAGGAGTATTAACCATACAAGAGCCTGCCTGAGATAAAGAGGTGGGGTTAGAGAGGAGTAACAGGAGTATTACCTATACAAGAGCCTGCCTGAGATAAAGAGGAGGGGTTAGAGAGGAGTAACAGGAGTATTAACCATACAAGAGCCTGCCAGAGGTAAAGAGGTGGGGTTAGAGAGGAGTAACAAGAGTATTAACCATACAAGAGCCTGCCTGAGATAAAGAGGAGGGGTTAGAGAGGAGTAACAGGAGTAATAACCATACAAGAGCCTGCCTGAGATAAAGAGGAGGGGTTAGAGAGGAGTAACAGGAGTATTAACCATACAAGAGCCTGCCAGAGGTAAAGAGGTGGGGTTAGAGACGAGTAACAAGAGTATTAACCATACAAGAGCCTGCCTGAGATAAAGAGGAGGGGTAAGAGAGGAGTAACAGGAGTATTAACCATACAAGAGCCTGCCTGAGATAAAGAGGAGGGGTTAGAGAGGAGTAACAGGAGTATTAACCATACAAGAGCCTGCCTGAGATAAAGAGGAGGGGTTAGAGAGGAGTAACAGGAGTATTAACCATACAAGAGCCTGCCTGAGATAAAGAGGAGGGGTTAGAGAGGAGTAACAGGAGTATTAACCATACAAGAGCCTGCCTGAGATAAAGAGGTGGGGTTAGAGACGAGTAACAAGAGTATTAACCATACAAGAGCCTGCCTGAGATAAAGAGGAGGGGTTAGAGAGGAGTAACAGGAGTATTAACCATACAAGAGCCTGCCTGAGATAAAGAGGAGGGGTTAGAGAGGAGTAACAGGAGTATTAACCATACAAGAGCCTGCCTGAGATAAAGAGGTGGGGTTAGAGAGGAGTAACAGGAGTATTAACCATACAAGAGCCTGCCTGAGATAAAGAGGAGGGGTTAGAGAGGAGTAACAGGAGTATTAACCATACAAGAGCCTGCCTGAGATAAAGAGGAGGGGTTAGAGAGGAGTAACAAGAGTATTAACCATACAAGAGCCTGCCTGAGATAAAGAGGAGGGGTTAGAGAGGAGTAACAGGAGTATTAACCATACAAGAGCCTGCCTGAGATAAAGAGGAGGGGGTTAGAGAGGAGTAACAGGAGTATTAACCATACAAGAGCCTGCCTGAGATAAAGAGGAGGGGTTAGAGAGGAGTAACAGGAGTATTAACCATACAAGAGCCTGCTGAGATAAAGAGGAGGGGTTAGAGAGGAGTAACAGGAGTATTAACCATACAAGAGCCTGCCTGAGATAAAGAGGAGGGGTAAGAGAGGAGTAACAGGAGTATTAACCATACAAGAGCGTGCCTGAGATAAAGAGGAGGGGTTAGAGAGGAGTAACAGGAGTATTAACCATACAAGAGCCTGCCTGAGATAAAGAGGAGGGGTTAGAGAGGAGTAACAGGAGTATTAACCATACAAGAGCCTGCCTGAGATAAAGAGGAGGGGTTAGAGAGGAGTAACAGGAGTATTAACCATACAAGAGCCTGCCTGAGATAAAGAGGAGGGGTTAGAGAGGAGTAACAGGAGTATTAACCATACAAGAGCCTGCCAGAGGTAAAGAGGTGGGGTTAGAGAGGAGTAACAAGAGTATTAACCATACAAGAGCCTGCCTGAGATAAAGAGGAGGGGTTAGAGAGGAGTAACAGGAGTAATAACCATACAAAAGCCTGCCTGAGATAAAGAGGAGGGGTTAGAGAGGAGTAACAGGAGTATTAACCATACAAGAGCCTGCCTGAGATAAAGAGGTGGGGTTAGAGAGGAGTAACAGGAGTATTAACCATACAAGAGCCTGCCTGAGATAAAGAGGAGGGGTTAGAGAGGAGTAACAGGAGTATTAACCATACAAGAGCCTGCCTGAGATAAAGAGGAGGGGTTAGAGAGGATTAACAGGAGTATTAACCATACAAGAGCCTGCCTGAGATAAAGAGGAGGGGTTAGAGAGGAGTAACAGGAGTATTAACCATACAAGAGCCTGCCTGAGATAAAGAGGAGGGGTTAGAGAGAGTAACAGGAGTATTAACCATACAAGAGCCTGCCTGAGATAAAGAGGAGGGGTTAGAGACGAGTAACAGGAGTATTAACCATACAAGAGCCTGCCTGAGATAAAGAGGAGGGGTTAGAGAGGAGTAACAGGAGTATTAACCATACAAGAGCCTGCCTGAGATAAAGAGGAGGGGTTAGAGAGGAGTAACAGGAGTATTAACCATACAAGAGCCTGCCTGAGATAAAGAGATGGGGTTACAGAGGAGTAACAGGAGTATTAACCATACAAGAGCCTGCCTGAGATAAAGAGGTGGGGTTAGAGAGGAGTAACAGGAGTATTAACTATACAAGAGCGTGCCTGAGATAAAGAGGAGGGGTTAGAGAGGAGTAACAGGAGTATTAACCATACTAGAGCGTGCCTGAGATAAAGAGGAGGGGTTAGAGAGGAGTAACAGGAGTATTAACCATACAAGAGCCTGCCTGAGATAAAGAGGAGGGGTTAAAGAGGAGTAACAGGAGTATTAACCATACAAGAGCATGTCTGAGATAAAGAGGTGGGGTTACAGAGGAGTAACAGGAGTATTAACCATACAAGAGCCTGCCTGAGATAAAGAGGAGGGGATAGAGAGGAGTAACAGGAGTATTAACCATACAAGAGCATGTCTGAGATAAAGAGGAGGGGTTAGAGAGGAGTAACAGGAGTATTACCATACTAGAGCCTGCCTGAGATAAAGAGGAGGGGTTAGAGAGGAGTAACAGGAGTATTAACCATACAAGAGCCTGCCTGAGATAAAGAGGAGGGGTTAGAGAGAAGTAACAGGAGTATTAACCATACAGGAGCCTGCCTGAGATAAAGAGGAGGGGTTAGAGAGGAGTAACAGGAGTATTAACCATACAAGAGCCTGCCTGAGATAAAGAGGAGGGGTTAGAGAGGAGTAACAGGAGTATTAACCATACAAGAGCCTGCCTGAGATAAAGAGGTGGGGTTACAGAGGAGTAACAGGAGTATTAACCATACAAGAGCCTGCCTGAGATAAAGAGGTGGGGTTAGAGAGGAGTAACAGGAGTATTAACCATACAAGATCATGTCTGAGATAAAGAGGAGGGGTTAGAGAGGAGTAACAGGAGTATTAACCATACAAGAGCCTGCCTGAGGTAAAGAGGTGGGGTTAGAGAGGAGTAACAGGAGTATTAACCATACAAGAGCCTGCCTGAGATAAAGAGGAGGGGTTAGAGAGGAGTAACAGGAGTATTAACCATACAAGAGCCTGCCTGAGATAAAGAGAAGGGGTTAGAGAGGAGTAACAGGAGTATTAACCATACAAGAGCCTGCCTGAGATAAAGAGGAGGGGTTAGAGAGGAGTAACAGGAGTATTAACCATACAAGAGCCTGCCTGAGATAAAGAGGAGGGGTTAGAGAGGAGTAACAGGAGTATTAACCATACAAGAGCCTGCCAGAGGTAAAGAGGTGGGGTTAGAGAGGAGTAACAAGAGTATTAACCATACAAGAGCCTGCCTGAGATAAAGAGGAGGGGTTAGAGAGGAGTAACAGGAGTAATAACCATACAAGAGCCTGCCTGATATAAAGAGGAGGGGTTGGAGAGGAGTAACAGGAGTATTAACCATACAAGAGCCTGCCAGAGGTAAAGAGGTGGGGTTAGAGAGGAGTAACAAGAGTATTAACCATACAAGAGCCTGCCTGAGATAAAGAGGAGGGGTTAGAGAGGAGTAACAGGAGTATTAACCATACAAGAGCCTGCCTGAGATAAAGAGGAGGGGTTAGAGAGGAGTAACAGGAGTATTAACCATACAAGAGCCTGCCTGAGATAAAGAGGAGGGGTTAGAGAGGAGTAACAGGAGTATTAACCATACAAGAGCCTGCCTGAGATAAAGAGGAGGGGTTAGAGAGAAGTAACAGGAGTATTAACCATACAAGAGCCTGCCTGAGATAAAGAGGAGGGGTTAGAGAGGAGTAACAGGAGTATTAACCATACAAGAGCCTGCCTGAGATAAAGAGGAGGGGTTAGAGAGGAGTAACAGGAGTATTAACTATACAAGAGCGTGCCTGAGATAAAGAGGAGGGGTTAGAGAGGAGTAACAAGAGTTTTAACCATACAAGATCGTGCCTGAGATAAAGAGGAGGGGTTAGAGAGGAGTAAGAGGAGTATTAACCATACAAGAGCCTGCCTGAGATAAAGAGGAGGGGTTAGAGAGGAGTAACAGGAGTATTAACCATACAAGAGCCTGCCTGAGATAAAGAGGAGGGGTTAGAGAGGAGTAACAGGAGTATTAACCATACAAGAGCCTGCCTGAGATAAAGAGGTGGGGTTAGAGAGGAGTAACAGGAGTATTAACCATACAAGAGCCTGCCTGAGATAAAGAGGAGGGGTTAGAGAGGAGTAACAGGAGTATTAACCATACAAGAGCATGTCTGAGATAAAGAGGAGGGGTTAGAGAGGAGTAACAGGAGTATTACCATACAAGACCCTGCCTGAGATAAAGAGGAGGGGTTAGAGAGGAGTAACAGGAGTATTACCATACAAGACCCTACCTGAGATAAAGAGGAGGGGTTAGAGAGGAGTAACAGGAGTATTAACCATACAAGAGCCTGCCTGAGATAAAGAGGAGGGGTTAGAGAGGAGTAACAGGAGTATTAACCATACAAGAGCCTGCCTGAGATAAAGAGGAGGGGTTAGAGAGGAGTAACAGGAGTATTAACCATACAAGAGCCTGCCAGAGGTAAAGAGGTGGGGTTAGAGAGGAGTAACAAGAGTATTAACCATACAAGAGCCTGCCAGAGATAAAGAGGAGGGGTTAGAGAGGAGTATCAGGAGTATTAACCATACAAGAGCCTGCCTGAGATAAAGAGGTGGGGTTAGAGAGGAGTAACAGGAGTATTAACCATACAAGAGCCTGCCTGAGATAAAGAGGAGGGGTTAGAGAGGAGTAACAGGAGTATTAACCATACAAGAGCCTGCCAGAGGTAAAGAGGTGGGGTTAGAGAGGAGTAACAAGAGTATTAACCATACAAGAGCCTGCCAGAGATAAAGAGGAGGGGTTAGAGAGGAGTATCAGGAGTATTAACCATACAAGAGCCTGCCTGAGATAAAGAGGTGGGGTTAGAGAGGAGTAACAGGAGTATTAACCATACAAGATCGTGCCTGAGATAAAGAGGTGGGGTTAGAGAGGAGTAACAGGAGTATTAACCATACAAGAGCCTGCCTGAGATAAAGAGGAGGGGTTAGAGAGGGGTAACAGGAGTATTAACCATACAAGAGCCTGCCTGAGATAAAGAGGAGGGGTTAGAGAGGAGTAACAGGAGTAATAACCATACAAAAGCCTGCCTGAGATAAAGAGGAGGGGTTAGAGAGGAGTAACAGGAGTATTAACCATACAAGAGCCTGCCTGAGATAAAGAGGAGGGGTAAGAGAGGAGTAACAGGAGTATTAACCATACAAGAGCCTGCCTGAGATAAAGAGGAGGGGTTAGAGAGAAGTAACAGGAGTATTAACCATACAAGAGCCTGCCTGAGATAAAGAGGAGGGGTTAGAGAGGAGTAACAGGAGTATTAACCATACAAGAGCCTGCCTGAGATAAAGAGGAGGGGTTAGAGAGGAGTAACAGGAGTATTAACCATACAAGAGCCTGCCTGAGATAAAGAGATGGGGTTACAGAGGAGTAACAGGAGTATTAACCATACAAGAGCCTGCCTGAGATAAAGAGGAGGGGTTAGAGAGAAGTAACAGGAGTATTAACCATACAAGAGCCTGCCTGAGATAAAGAGGAGGGGTTAGAGAGGAGTAACAGGAGTATTAACCATACAAGAGCCTGCCTGAGATAAAGAGGAGGGGTTAGAGAGGAGTAACAGGAGTATTAACCATACAAGAGCCTGCCTGAGATAAAGAGGAGGGGTTACAGAGGAGTAACAGGAGTATTAACCATACAAGAGCCTGCCTGAGATAAAGAGGAGGGGTTAGAGAGAAGTAACAGGAGTATTAACCATACTAGAGCGTGCCTGAGATAAAGAGGAGGGGTTAGAGAGGAGTAACAGGAGTATTAACCATACAAGAGCCTGCCTGAGATAAAGAGGAGGGGTAAGAGAGGAGTAACAGGAGTATTAACCATACAAGAGCCTGCCTGAGATAAAGAGGTGGGGTTAGAGAGGAGTAACAGGAGTATTAACCATACAAGAGCCTGCCTGAGATAAAGAGGAGGGGTTAGAGAGGAGTAACAGGAGTATTAACCATACAAGAGCATGTCTGAGATAAAGAGGTGGGGTTAGAGAGGAGTAACAGGAGTATTAACCATACAAGAGCATGTCTAAGATAAAGAGGAGGGGTTAGAGAGGAGTAACAGGAGTATTAACCATACAAGAGCCTGCCTGAGATAAAGAGGAGGGGTTAGAGAGGAGTAACAGGAGTATTAACCATACAAGAGCCTGCCTGAGATAAAGAGGTGGGGTTACAGAGGAGTAACAGGAGTATTAACCATACAAGAGCCTGCCTGAGATAAAGAGGAGGGGTAAGAGAGGAGTAACAGGAGTATTAACCATACTAGAGCCTGCCTGAGATAAAGAGGTGGGGTTAGAGAGGAGTAACAGGAGTATTAACCATACTAGAGCCTGCCTGAGATAAAGAGGTGGGGTTAGAGAGGAGTAACAGGAGTATTAACCATACAAGAGCGTGCCTGAGATAAAGAGGAGGGGTTAGAGAGGAGTAACAGGAGTATTAACCATACAAGAGCGTGCCTGAGATAAAGAAGGGGGGTTAGAGAGGAGTAACAGGAGTATTAACCATACAAGAGCGTGCCTGAGATAAAGAGGAGGGGTTAGAGAGAAGTAACAGGAGTATTAACCATACAAGAGCCTGCCTGAGATAAAGAGGAGGGGTTAGAGAGGAGTAACAGGAGTATTAACCAGACAAGGAAGAGTATCTAGCGAGCAGGGGTATTTATCAGACAGGGAGTACTAGTGATATTATTGTGTATTGGGTAGATTACATTCCTGCCTCCTCCTGGGCGGGCACTGACCTGGACACACCCCACTGGGCTCCGCGGGGGCGGGGCTAATCTCTAACAGCAGCACTGACTGGTGGAGCATAGCCCCGGATCTGATTTATAGACAGACGTGAGAGGGGTAACTACTCCCACCAGATCAGGTGGCCCCTAGCTTAGCTCCACCCTTGCTTGGTGACAATGCTTGCTCTCCTGCAGAGTACAGCATGATATGAGAGAGTGCTCTCTGAGTATGATACCTGGAAGAGTGCTCCCCAAAACAGCAGATGGCATGCTGTAGAGTCCACATTTCCTTAGCTGTCTTGAACAGTCTCGAAGACACTGCTCGGTCACTGCCAGGACGCTCTCAGCATCTCCCTCATCCACAATGTGACCGCCATAAATAACAGCACCTGAAAGACAGACAGAAGAAAGTAAGAGACATCCTGACACAGAGACACTGCACAAACAGCGAGAGACATCCTGACACAGAGACACTGCACAGAGAGAGACATCCTGACACAGAGACACCGCACAGAGAGAGACCTGGCCACTCTCCTGGTCACTCTCCTGGTCACTCTCCTGGCCACTCTCCTGGCCACTCTCCTGGCCACTCTCCTGGCCACTCTCCTGGCCACTCTCCTGGTCACTCTCCTGGCCACTCTCCTGGTCACTCTCCTGGTCACTCTCCTGGTCACTCTCCTGGTCACTCTCCTTCCCTGCTGGGGTTAGCCCTCCACCAACCAGTTTGCCATTGGGTACATGGCATAGTAACCAAGTGGAGCCCTACCTACATCCTCTGGCGCCTACTTACCTATTAGGCTACAGAAGGATTCATATAATTATACTAGCTCGTGCCGGGCTCTCATCCCCTCCAAGAGTCCACCAATGGGCCAGAGAGAGATTTTAAGGTGCGATTTATTGATGAAAATGAGCAGTGGAGATCCTCCACCAGGACGTCTTCCCCGAGTCATCTGGAATGACCTGTCTCCAAATGGTATCAGGCGGGTCAGGGGGAACATGAGAGAAAATAGGCTATGGTTTTGTGGTGTGCCGAAGGTATGTCCACTAAAATAGAGAGGGCTCGGACAGAAGGAGCCTCAGAGGATTCATGGGGCTTCGGTCCAATGTAACAGGGCGATGGAGACTAGAAATAATACTCCGGACTGAGGAAGGAGCATGTTGGGACTCCCAGAGGAAGAGCAAATTGCTGTTGTGTCACCCAATGTGAAGGTCCATTGTCCAGGAGATCCCCAACTTGGGTTGTCCATGCATTACAAAGATGGCATCCCCACTCCTGAGCTCCATAAGCGGGGGCTTTGCCTGGTCTCAGATTCCTTATGTGGTTGCTGGTAGTATGAAGGCCACACAGAGACGTCTCTCTCAAACCCTTCAAGCTTGATGAGAAATAATTGATGGCCATGCCCCATTTTGAAGGTGGTATGTTACATAATTACATAGTAATTGAGGTTGAAAAAAAGACTTTCAGTCCATCAAGTTCAACCTTTTAAGATCTCCTCTGATCTGCAATATGCAGATTAGTTATTAATTAGTTGTTGATTAATTGTTAATTAACTATTAATCAACTATTTATTTATTTTTAATTATTAATTAATCCAGAGGAAGCAAACAGAAAAAACCCAATCATCTCAAAGAGAAAAAAATATTCCTTCCTGACCCCAGATAATGGTGATCGGATTCCTCCCTGGATCAATACTCTCTAATTATCCAGGATAACCCTGAATTCCCTTTTTAATTAGAAATAAATCCAATCCCTTTTAAAGTTATCTATTGAATCCGCTGTCACCACCTCCTTTGGTAGAGAATTCCACAGATTAACCACCCTTACTGTGAAGAACCCTTTTCTTTCTTTAAGGTGGAATCTTTTTACTTCTAATCTCAAGGGATGTCCTCATGTTTCTTCATAACTTAGCTCCTCCATTCCCCTTATTAGTTTTGTTGCCCTTCTCTGTACCTTTTCCAGCTCTAAAATGTCCTTTTTATGAAGTGGTGCCCAAAACTGTCCTCCATATTCCAAGTGAGGGGCACACCGACTTTTGAGCAGAGGAGACCTGCGCCGCCATGACCACAGAGCGTGCAAAATCTGCGTGCAGGAACCAGCACAAAGACACGGCCCTGGATCAACCGTGGGATCAGAGTCCCATTGGGAGGATCTGGATTTCCGCGCTAGCTGCCTTAAGCCCCATGTGTGCCAATAGGGTCCAGGGCAAAGATGCAGGAAAGATGGGAGTTGGAAGAGGTTGGGAGGCAATTGGGATTAGGAGACCCGCGCACAGCCGTGAAATGAGACATTTTATGTACCCAAGATAGGCTCAAATTAAAGGGAAACTACGCATGTGCATTAGGTTGTGCTCATTATGGTTTATACAGAGCATTATGGGTTATGTGGACTACCTGCATTATATAATGGGTAGACATGTTACCAACCACAAAAAGGGTGTTTCTTTTTTGTCTTCGTTCCTTTCAAAAGCCTAACCCTAACCACGACACCCCAAAAGCCTAACCACTACACCTCCAAACCCTAACCCTTACACCCCCAATGCCTAACCCTAACCCTCACACCCCAAAAGTCTAACACCCAAGCCTAACCACTACACCTCCAAAGACTAACCGTAACCCTGTCATAGGCAGCGATAACAGCACATGTATGTACAATGTCACACATATGAGCATGCTTGGTCACCTATAATCATGGGCAGATATAACACCACAAATAATGGGGTATGATCAGGTCTATGGGCTGTATGATGGCGGGGGTGGACTATAGTATATATATATAATGTAATAAGTATGAGACGTTTACACATATATAACACACACATACACTGACACACTCCAATACTAAAGACACACAACCACCAACAGATATACATAGATCTGACACTCTCATACACACAAGCGCTCTCACACTCCATATCTCTCCGGTCTCTCTCTCACACTCCATATCTCTCCGGTCTCTCTCTCACACTCCATATCTCTCCTGTCTCTCTCTCACACTCCATATCTCTCCTGTCTCTCTCTCACACTCCATATCTCTCCCGTCTCTCTCACACTCCATATCTCTCCGGTCTCTCTCTCACACTCCATATCTCTCCTGTCTCTCTCACACTCCATATCTCTCCTGTCTCTCTCACACTCCATATCTCTCCTGTCTCTCTCTCACACTCCATATCTCTCCGGTCTCTCTCTCACACTCCATATCTCTCCGGTCTCTCTCTCACACTCCATATCTCTCCGGTCTCTCTCTCACACTCCATATCTCTCCTGTCTCTCTCTCACACTCCATATCTCTCCTGTCTCTCTCTCACACTCCATATCTCTCCTGTCTCTCTCTCACACTCCATATCTCTCCTGTCTCTCTCTCACACTCCATATCTCTCCTGTCTCTCTCTCACACTCCATATCTCTCCTGTCTCTCTCTCTCACACTCCATATCTCTCCTGTCTCTCTCTCACACTCCATATCTCTCCTGTCTCTCTCTCACACTCCATATCTCTCCTGTCTCTCTCTCACACTCCATATCTCTCCTGTCTCTCTCTCACACTCCATATCTCTCCTGTCTCTCTCTCACACTCCATATCTCTCCTGTCTCTCTCTCACACTCCATATCTCTCCTGTCTCTCTCTCACACTCCATATCTCTCCTGTCTCTCTCTCACACTCCATATCTCTCCTGTCTCTCTCTCTCACTCCATATCTCTCCTGTCTCTCTCTCACACTCCATATCTCTCCTGTCTCTCTCTCACACTCCATATCTCTCCTGTCTCTCTCTCACACTCCATATCTCTCCTGTCTCTCTCTCACACTCCATATATCTCCTGTCTCTCTCTCACACTCCATATCTCTCCGGTCTCTCTCTCACACTCCATATCTCTCCTGTCTCTCTCTCACACTCCATATCTCTCCTGTCTCTCTCTCACACTCCATATCTCTCCCGTCTCTCTCACACTCCATATCTCTCCGGTCTCTCTCTCACACTCCATATCTCTCCTGTCTCTCTCACACTCCATATCTCTCCTGTCTCTCTCACACTCCATATCTCTCCTGTCTCTCTCTCACACTCCATATCTCTCCGGTCTCTCTCTCACACTCCATATCTCTCCGGTCTCTCTCTCACACTCCATATCTCTCCGGTCTCTCTCTCACACTCCATATCTCTCCTGTCTCTCTCTCACACTCCATATCTCTCCTGTCTCTCTCTCACACTCCATATCTCTCCTGTCTCTCTCTCACACTCCATATCTCTCCTGTCTCTCTCTCACACTCCATATCTCTCCTGTCTCTCTCTCACACTCCATATCTCTCCTGTCTCTCTCTCTCACACTCCATATCTCTCCTGTCTCTCTCTCACACTCCATATCTCTCCTGTCTCTCTCTCACACTCCATATCTCTCCTGTCTCTCTCTCACACTCCATATCTCTCCTGTCTCTCTCTCACACTCCATATCTCTCCTGTCTCTCTCTCACACTCCATATCTCTCCTGTCTCTCTCTCACACTCCATATCTCTCCTGTCTCTCTCTCACACTCCATATCTCTCCTGTCTCTCTCTCACACTCCATATCTCTCCTGTCTCTCTCTCTCACTCCATATCTCTCCTGTCTCTCTCTCACACTCCATATCTCTCCTGTCTCTCTCTCACACTCCATATCTCTCCTGTCTCTCTCTCACACTCCATATCTCTCCTGTCTCTCTCTCACACTCCATATCTCTCCTGTCTCTCTCTCACACTCCATATCTCTCCTGTCTCTCTCTCACACTCCATATCTCTCCTGTGTCTCTCTCACACTCCATATCTCTCCTCTCTCTCTCACACTCTATATCTCTCCTGTCTCTCTCTCACACTCCATATCTCTCCTGTCTCTCTCTCACACTCCATATCTCTCCTGTCTCTCTCTCACACTCCATATCTCTCCCGTCTCTCTCACACTCCATATCTCTCCCGTCTCTCTCACACTCCATATCTCTCCTGTCTCTCTCTCACACTCCATATCTCTCCTGTCTCTCTCTCACACTCCATATCTCTCCTGTCTCTCTCTCACACTCCATATCTCTCCTGTCTCTCTCTCACACTCCATATCTCTCCTGTCTCTCTCACACTCCATATCTCTCCGGTCTCTCTCTCACACTCCATATCTCTCCTGTCTCTCTCTCACACTCCATATCTCTCCTGTCTCTCTCTCACACTCCATATCTCTCCTGTCTCTCTCTCACACTCCATATCTCTCCTGTCTCTCTCTCACACTCCATATCTCTCCGGTCTCTCTCTCACACTCCATATCTCTCCGGTCTCTCTCTCACACTCCATATCTCTCCGGTCTCTCTCTCACACTCCATATCTCTCCTGTCTCTCTCTCACACTCCATATCTCTCCGGTCTCTCTCTCACACTCCATATCTCTCCTGTCTCTCTCTCACACTCCATATCTCTCCTGTCTCTCTCTCACACTCCATATCTCTCCTGTCTCTCTCTCACACTCCATATCTCTCCTGTCTCTCTCTCACACTCCATATCTCTCCCGTCTCTCTCACACTCTATATCTCTCCCGTCTCTCTCTCACACTCCATATCTCTCCCGTCTCTCTCTCACACTCCATATCTCTCCTGTCTCTCTCACACTCCATATCTCTCCTGTCTCTCTCACACTCCATATCTCTCCCGTCTCTCTCTCACACTCCATATCTCTCCCGTCTGTCTCTCTCTTCCTCTCGCCTGTCTCTCTCTTCCTCTCGCCTGTCTCTCTCTTCCTCTCGCCTGTCTCTCTCTTCCTCTCGCCTGTCTCTCTCTTCCTCTCGCCTGTCTCTCTCTTCCTCTCGCCTGTCTCTCTCTTCCTTTCGCCTGTCTTTCTCTTCCTCTCGCCTGTCTCTCTCTTCCTCTCGCCTGTCTCTCTCTTCCTCTCGCCTGTCTCTCTCTTCCTCTCGCCTGTCTCTCTCAATCCATCTCTTCTCTCTCCTGTCACATTTTCTGTCCCCTGCAGTCTACTGCGATCCAGGGCCGTGTCTCCACGCTGGTCCTGGGCGCAGATCTCTCCTGCTCTGTGGTCTGGCGCGCTGTCTGCACGTGTCCGAAAGTCGTGCTACCCTATATATATATATATTGAGGAAGCACCAAAAGCTTAATGTGCTGATCTACTACTTAGGCAATTTTTTTCTCTCCCTCTCAGTTTTGGCACCAAAAAAGCAGGGGAAGCACAAGGGGGTTAAATCCAAATAGGTAATGGTGTTATCATTGAGAAAGCCGAGGTAGACGGCGAAACACATTATATATATATGATTTTATATTGATTTTCATAAGATATACTATAGACTCCTTTCATTGACTATATTTGCGTGACCACAGCACACCAGGTACACCTCTCACTCACTGCTCCTCTGAGCTCCATCAAGCTCATGTTCATTGCTTCAGTGACCTCATCAATCCATCTGCGGCTTCTAACTAAGACCCCATGTGGCTACCATTTATGTGTTAGGGTTGTCATCATGTGCCTGATAAAATAAGCAATGTATTGATGGTAATTGAACTTGTAATCCTTGGACTGAAGGAATTCAGATTGGGAAAGCATTGTGGGATTTATATGTAGATGAGGTAGGAGCATGTGAGTGTCCATGTTATGTGATTTTATGTTGTGATTGAATAATTTTACCAGATCTTTTGCTCGTTTCCCGTTTTTTTTGTCTTTGCACGCCATACCTGTAATGACGCGCAGACCCTCCTCCCAGTCCTCACACACAGAGACCACCCGCTGCAGAACCCGCAGGGCAACCGAAAACTCCTCGTGCCCCCTGTGTGAGAAAAACAGAAAAGGGTTACTGTCACCATCTACTGTTTGGTTGGGTTTGAAGATGTCACCAGACAAATCCTACTCAGCAGAAGGTAGGTAACAGGATATGGACCAGTACCATGACACCTTCCACCAAGAGGACCAACGTTAGGACAGAATATCAACTGTAACTTAGCATCCCAGCCAGGGTCAGCAGAGATACCCCCAAGGAAGGGTCAGCAGAGATACCCCCAAGGAAGGGTCAGCAGAGATACCCCCAGGCAGGGTTAGCAGAGATACAACCATGGAAGAGTCAGCAGAGATACCCCCAAGGAAGGGTCAGCAGAGATACAACCATGGAAGGGTCAGCAGAGATACCCCCAATGAAGGGTGAGCAGAGATACCCCCAGGAAGGCTCAGCAGAGATATCCCCAGGAAGGGTCAGCAGAGATATCCCAAGGAAGGGTCAGCAGAGATATCCCCAGGAAGGGTCAGCAGAGATACCCCCAGGAAGGTTCAGCAGAGATACCCCCAAAGAAGGGTCAGCAGAGATACCCCCAAGGAAGGGTCAGCAGAGATACCCCCAAGGAAGGCTCAGCAGAGATATCCCCAGGAAGGGTCAGCAGAGATAACCCCAAGGAAGGGTCAGCAGAGATACCCCCAAGGAAGGCTCAGCAGAGATACCCCCAAGGAAGGGTCAGCAGAGATATCCCCAGGAAGGCTCAGCAGAGATATCCCCAGGAAGGGTCAGCAGAGATATCCCAAGGAAGGGTCAGCAGAGATATCCCCAGGAAGGCTCAGCAGAGATATCCCCAGGAAGGGTAAGCAGAGATAACCCCAGGAAGGGTCAGCAGAGATAACCCCAAGGAAGGGTCAGGAGAGATATCCCCAGGAAGGGTCAGCAGAGATAACCCCAAGGAAGGTTCAGCAGAGATACCCCCAAGGAAGGGTCAGCAGAGATACAACCATGGAAGGTTCAACAGAGATACCCCCAAGGAAGGGTCAGCAGAGATATCCCCAGGAAGGGTCAGCAGAGGTACCCCCAAAGAAGGCTTAGCAGAGATATCTCCAGGAAGGGTCAGCAGAGATATCCCCAGGAAGGGTCAGCAGAGATACCCCCAAGGAAGGGTCAGCAGAGATATCCCCAGAAAGGGTCAGCAGAGATAACCCCAAGGAAGGGTCAGCAGAGATACTCCAAGGAAGGGTCAGCAGAGATACCCCCAGGCAGGGTCAGCAGAGATACCACCAAGGAAGGGTCAGCAGAGATACCCAAAGGAAGGTGAGCAGTGTATAACCCCAGGCATGGTCAGCAGAGATACCCCCAGGCAGGGTCAGCAGAGATACCCCCAGGCAGGGTCAGCAGAGATACCTCCAAGGAAGGGTCAGCAGAGATACCCAAAGGAAGGGTGAGCAGTGAATAACCCCAGGCATGGTCAGCAGAGATACCCCCAGGCAGGGTCAGCAGAGATATCCCCAGGCAGGGTCAGCAGAGATAACCCCAGGCAGGGTCAGCAGAGCTAAACCCAGGCAGGGTCAGCAGAGATAACCCCAGGCAGGGTCAGCAGAGATAACCCCAGGCAGGGTCAGCAGAGATATCCCCAGGAAGGGTCAGCAGAGATACCACCAAGGAAGGGTCAGCAGAGATACCCCCAAGGAAAGCTCAGCAGAGATACCCCCAAGGAAAGCTCAGCAGAGATACTACCAAGGAAGGGTCAGCAGAGATACCCCCAGGCAGGGTCAAAGCACTTAATTAATCTTGGGACACAATATTTAACCATCATCTGCCCCCACCCAGATAAGCAGGAAACCATGACAGTAACTATAGGTACACGATGTCCAACCAGTTGTGACAGTGACTATTTGTGTAACCATTATATACCTACTAGCCTGTCAAAAATGATTTGAATAAAATTGGCGCTCATTGCGAACCTTTCCTCCCGCCTACTGTATGGTCCACTCATTGCAGGTTTCATTAACTTGCAAGTTTACTGCGTGAGAATGCCATGTGTCTCTTTCCAGCGTCTTTCTCCCTGCGCTGAATGCCGCTTGTTTTATTTTCTAAGTCCTGCGTCCCTGGCGCTGTTGGTGTGTTAGTGTCTTTGCGGTCGTGTATTTTCTAAGCCTCCAGTCTCCTGACCCTATAACATGATCCCACAGCAAATACGCCTATAACATGCGGCTACTACATTACAACTGAAGCACGTTTCGCATAATTGCTTCTACGGAGACTCCAAGAAGGGAATATAATGGCATGAGTAGAGGCTGGGGATATAAGGGTCCCCAGAATGCTCATCCCCCCAATGTCAGACCCAGGCAGCTGATCCTGCACCGTGCATCCCCCTCCTCACTATTCAGTCACTGTAAGGCTGCACAGAACCATGGTGGGACCGGGGATACAACCTTAAAGGGACACTGTACTGTGGTTTCTTTTAGAATTTGAAAACAAAATATCATCAAGTAAAGTTCTATACATTCACAATTTTATTTTAAAATAAATGCTCATGTCTAAGGGGCTTCTGTTTGGCATTGCTGCCCCCCCGTGACAAACCCACTCCCCATGTCACATGAGGGAGATAGATAGCCCAGTCATGTGGGGTGTGGACCATTTACAAATTGTTCCACTCCTGAGATCTTGCAATATATAAAGTGTTGGCAGAATCTCACATCCTCCCTGTGCTCCCCATGCCCTTCACCTCTCCCAGTGCCCCTCACATCCTCCCTGTGCTCCCCATTCCATCACACCTCTGTGCCCCTCACATGCTCCCTGGGCTCCTCGTGCCCCTCACCTCCCCCCATGCCCCCTGTGTCCCTTACATCCACCCTATGCCTCTCACCTCCACCTGTGACCATCACATCCTCCCTGTGCTCCCCATGCCCCTCACCTCTCCCAGTTTCCCTCACATCCTCTCTGTGCTCCACATACCCCTCACATCCTCCCTGTGCTCCCCATGCCCCTCACCTCTCCCCGTTTCCCTCACATCCTCTCTGTGCTCCACATACCCCTCACATCCTCCCTGTGCTCACCATGCCCCTCACTTCTCCCCGTGCCTGTCACATCCTCCCTGTGCCCCTCACATCCTCTGTGTGCTCCCAATGCCTCTCACCTCCCCCTGTGCCTGTCACATCCTCCCTGTGCTCCTCACATCCTCAATGTGCCCCTCACATCCTCTCTGTGTTCCCCGTGCCCCTCACATCCCCTCTATGCTCCCTTTGCCCCTCACATCCTCCTTGTGCTCCCCGTGCCCCTCACATCCTCCCTGTGCTCCCTATGCCCCTCACCTCTCCCCATGCCCCTCACATCGTCTCTGTGTCCCTCCCACCCCATGCCCCTCACATCCTCCCTGTCCCCCCTGTGTCCCTCACATGCTCCCTGTGCTCCCCATTCCCCGTGCCCCTCACATGCTCCCCGAACACCTCACATCATCCCTGTGCCACTCACATCCTCCCTGTGCCCCTCACATCCTGCCTGTGCTCCCTATGCCCCTCACCTCTCCCCGTGCTCCCTATGCCCCTCACCTCTCCCCATGCCCCTCACATCCTCCCTGCGCTCCCCGTGCCCCTCACATCCTCCCTGGGCTCCCGTGCCCCTGACATCCTCCCTATGCCCCTCACTTCTCCCCCGTGCCCCTCACATCCTCCCTGTGCTCCCCGTGCCCCTCACATCCTCCCTGTGCTCCCTATGCCCCTCAGCTCTCCCCATGCCCCTCACATCCTCTCTGTGTCCCTCTCACCCCATGCCCCTCACATCCTCCCTGTGCCCCGTGCCCCTTGCCTGCTCTCTGTCCTCCCCATGCCCCTCGCATGCTCCCTGTGCTCCCCATTTCCTGTGCTCCTCACATGCTCCCAGTGTACCCTCACATCCTCCTTGTGCTCCCCATGCCCCTCACATCATGCCTGTGCTCCCCATGTCCCTCACTTCTCCCCGTGCCCCTCATATCCTCCCTGTGCTCCCCGTACACCTCATATCCTCCCTGTGCTCCCTGTACACCTCACATCCTCCCTGTGCTCCCCGTGCCCCTCACATCCTCTCGGTGCTCCCCGTGCCCCTCACACCCTCCCTGTGCTCCCCATGCCCCTCACATCCTGCCTGTGCTCCCCATGTCCCTCACTTCTCCCCGTGCCCCTCATATCCTCCCTGTGCTCCCCATACACCTCATATCCTCCCTGTGCTCCCCGTACACCTCATATCCTCCCTGTGCTCCCCGTACACCTCACATCCTCTCTGTGCTCTCCATGCCCCTCACATCCTCTCTGTGCTCCCTGTGCCCCTCACATCCTCCCTGTGCTCCCCATGCCCCTCACATCCTCCCTGTGCTCCCCATGCCCCTCACATCCTCCCTGTGCTCCCCATGCCCCTCACATCCTCCCTGTGCTCCCCATGCCCCTCACCTCCCCTATGCCCTAACATCCTCCCTATGCCCCTCACCTCTCCCCGTCCCCCTCACATCCTCCCTGTGCTCTCTCTCTCTGTGCCCCTCACATCCGCCCTGTGTTCCACATGCCCCCCACCTCTCCCTGTGCCCCTCACATCCTCCCTGTGCTCACCATTCCTCCACATGCCCCTGTGTCCCTCATACCCCTGTGCAACTCACATGCTGCCTGGGCTCCCCTTAACCTTCACTTCCCCCCATGTCCCCTGTGTCCCTGACATCCTCCTTATGCCCTTCACCTCTCCCCGTGCCCCTCACATCCTCCCTGTGCTCCCTATGCCCATCACCTCTTCCCATGCCCCTCACATCCTCCCGGTGCTCCCCATGCCCCTCACCTCTTCCCGTGCCCCTCACATCCTCCCTGTGTTCCCCATGCCCTTCACCTCTCCCCATGTGCCTCACATCCACCCTGTGCTCACCATGCCCCTCACCTCTCCCCGTGCCCCTCACATCCTCCCTGTGTTCCCCATGCCCTTCACCTCTCCCCATGTGCCTCACCTCTCCCCGTGCCCCCCATGCCCCTCACCTCTCCCTGTGCTCGTCACAGCCTCCCTTTGCTACCAATGCCTCTCCCCTCTCCCCGTGCCCCTCACATCCTCCCTGTGCTCCTGATGCTCCTCACCTCTATCCGTGCCCCTCACATTCTCCCTGTGCCTCTCACATCCTCCCTGTGCTCCTCATGCCCCTCACATGCTCCCTGTGCCACTCAACTCTCCCCTTGCCCTCACATCCTCCCTGTGCTCCCCGTGCCCCTCACATCCTCTCTGTGCTCCCCGTGCCTCTCACATCCTCCCTGTGCTCCCCGTGCCCCTCACATTCTCCCTGTACTCCCCATGCCCCTCCCACCCTCCCTGTGTTCCCCATGACCCTCACATCCTCCCTGCGCTCCACATGCCCCTCACATCCTCCTTGTGCTCCCCATGCCCCTCACCTCCCCCATTCCCTAACATCCTCCCTATGCCCCTCACCTCTCCCCATCCCCCTCAGATCCTCCCTGTGCTCAGATGCCCCCCACCTCTCTCTGTGCCCCTCACATCCGCCCTGTGTTCCCCATGCCCCCCACCTCTCCCCATGCCCCTCACCTGCCCCCGTGCCCCTCACCTGCCCCCGTGCCCCTCACATCCTCCCTGTGCTCCCCATGCCCCTCACCTCTCCGCATGCCCCTCACATCCTCCCTGTGCTCCCCTTTGCACCCTCACCTCTCCCCGTGCCCTCAAATCCTCCCTGTGCTCCCCATGCCCCTCAACTCTATCCGTACCCCTCACATTATCCCTGTGCCGCTCACATCCTCCCTGTGCTCCTCATGCTCCTCACATCCCCCCTGTGCCGCTCACCTCTCCCCTTGCCCTCACATCCTCCCTGTGCTCCCCATGCCCTCACCTCTCCCCATGCCCATCACATTCTCACTGTGCTCCCCGTGCCTCTCACATCCTCCCTGTGTTCCTCATGCCCCTCACCTCTCCCCGTGCCCCTCACATCCTCCCTGTGCCGCTCACCTCTCCCCTTGCCTTCACATCCTCCTTGTGCTCCCCACTTCCTCCACAACCACCCATGCCCCTCATCGCCCCCTCAGTCTGATTCTCACCAGCTGTACGTCTCGGCCTGTGCGGAGCGGCTGTGTTGCTGCCTGCGGAGCAGAACATTGTGCAGTATCAGGAGGTGCAGAGCTTTGTCTCTTTGCGTCTCATCCACCAGATCTTGAGGTGACTCCGTTCGGAGAGCAGAGCAGATATCAGAGGAGAGCGTGCAGCGCACATGGAGAGAGGAGTGTCTCACACAGACTGCAAAGACAAGAAGAGAGAGCTGAGAGAGAGGAGCATCTCATAGAGACTGCAGAGACAAGAAGAGAGTGCTGAGAGAGAGAAGCATCTCAGAGACAAGAAGAGAGCGCTGAGAGAGAAGAGCGTCTCAGATAGACTGCAGAGACAAGAAGAGAGCGCTGAGAGAGAGAAGCATCTCAGAGACAAGAAGAGAACGAGGAGAGAGAGGAGCGTCTCACAGAGACTGCAGATACCAGAAGAGAGCACTGAGAGAGAGGACCATCTCACAGAGACAAGATGAGAGAGATGAGAGAGAGGTGCATCTCAAAGAGACTGCAGAGATAAGAAGAGGGCCACACAAACCTCAGACAGCACATGCACTGACACACAGCGGCACAGCTCACACTGACACACAGCGGCATACCTGGAAGTGACACATGCTGGCACACCTCACACTGACACACAGCGGCACACCTGGCAGTCATAAACAGCGGCACACCTGGCAGTGATACACAGCGGCACACCTGGCAGTGATACACAGCGGCACACCTCACACTGACACACAGCAGAATACCTGGCAGTGAGCTCCACTTCTCCTCCTGGACAATTATCAAGAGATGAAAACCCGGTTTCAATGGAGAATCCTCAGGTGCGGAGGCAAGAACTAGGAGACACGATAAGATGTGTGAGAGACAGGGAAGGGTGGGGGGAAGAGAGGACACTGGGGTGGGGGAGAGAGAGCAGAGGGGGAGAGAGAGAGAGGGAAGGAGGGAGGGGAGAGAGAGGGGGAGAGATAGAGAAGGTGAAAGAAGGAGAAAGGAGGGGAAAGGGAGAGGGGGAAAGAGAGATGGGGAGGGGGAGAGAGAGAGGGAGGGTGGAAGGTAGAGATGGAGAACGAAGGTAAATAGGTAATAGAGAGCGGTAATAGAGAGCGTGAGGGGTAAGTAGTTGGGCAGGACAGAGGTGAGCGCGTCCTCCCTTATCCGCACTCTCTGTATGGGTTCCTGCCTCTCACCTCCTTGGCTTTGCACCATTTCTTGTAATGCACCAACCATCTTTGGACCCCACGTCTCTTGCTGGTCACAGCTATTCAACAGAAGCCAGTGTCCCTCTTTCTGACATGTGACATACATGTCACACGCATGTGAATCAGAACAGGACTGTCCAGTGAGGATCCTCACCTTAAAGAGACAGAACACAACAAAATCCTTAGACTGCCCTTGGATAGTGAGTTTATGATATTTACCCCAAGCTATGGGACAATGTTGTGGCGCTTTCTGCAGCGCAATGAGGAGATGGACCTGAATCCTGCTTTCATTGGTGTCTGTCTGTGCCCTATTGACCATGGACGTACACCATCCTCGCAGGCAGACTGGTCATCACATTAGATACTGTTGTGTTGAGGCAGCTGTTTTGTGTTTTTGGCGTCCAGGCCACTTTGACACAATCACTTGATGGCACTTTAATGTGTCCAGGTCTATCTAGCGGGAGGGGACAGCACTTGGACCCAATGACTTGATGACAGGACAGAGGTGTGATGCCTCAGGTAGGTACTCTGCAGTACGCTGGATGGTCACTTACCTCTTTCTTATTTTCTTTAGCCATCTGCAGGATCTGGGGCAGGGGATAAGAGGACAGCTCAGGTGACCCGAGTCGTGGCAGCAGGAACACAATTGGAGTGCAAGGGTCAGTGAGGGAGATTATATCAGTCTCAACTGTGGGTGCTGGTCCCAAGATGCAGGTGGTCAGGTGAGACAGCATCAGGCCCAAGCTCAGCGGCCTCAAGATGCGCCAAAGAATGGCCGTCTGGAATAACGTGAGGTGGTGAAAGTGGGCACAGGGCAGTGGGCCAATTACTGTGGAGGAGAGACCGAAGTACTCCTGCCACTGACTTGACTGTGTGCTCAGGGATGACCTGATGCCCCTGAATGCTGGAAGCTTCTCCAAGTGGCTGAGCTCTTCCCAAGCTTGGCAGCCCACCCACTGAGGTCTCTGTATGCAGGAGGATAAAGCCCCTTGAGCTGATCTGTGCACCAACCCAAGAAATGATAGCCATTCCATGAGAGGTGGTTGTCCTACTGCCAGGAGAACCTGCAACAGATGCCTGTCCTTTGAAATGAGAGTGGGAAGCGCGTGGGCAAGTATCCCTTGTGTGAGAACCTTTTCGACACTTGTTCCGTGTCTGAGAGCCTGGACTCCTTTTTCACTCTGAAGAGACTCTTGGGCCCAGTGTAGAATCGCTCTAGCAGAGAAGCAGTATCGTGGGGAAAGTAGGGAGACTTCCTGTAACCGGCAGTAAACAAAGCGACCAGCTTCAGCAGAAGCAACGTATGGTTCCAAATTCTCTGCTCTCTGTTGATGCAATAACCCCATGTCCTCAAGGGAATGTTGCAGGCACCATTGGGACTCTTCAAGGTCAGACAATTTTGGAAGGAAATCTTGGATCTGGAGGAGGGTGCATGGGGAGGAGATGACAAGATCGAGCACCGATTCCTGGGGAGAGATGAAGGACAAGTCATGGGGTCAACTCTAAGAAGGCTACCGCACCCACTTACTTAAGTAATATAATAAAAGGAGTGAACTGTGAACTTTACCAGTCTTGTCCAGTATGACAGCCCCAATGTGACAGGTCCAAATATTTACCAGAATTGTGAGTTCCTTCAGTCTTTAGAGCCCCCATTATACCAAACGACGTGACTTCCAATAGGTCGCACACTCTGAACTGTCTTGGTCTAAGTTCCTACTTTGTCTTTTGACAGATGACGTTGTTTGTCATTGGTTTGTCCCTCCGTATAATACTCTTGTTTTGAAAATCTGCAGAGCCAGCCTAATCCCAGAGGTTCAGCTCTGTAGTTTGGACGACTCAATTCAATAAATTTCTATATACTGGCACCAAGTCTTCTATTGCTAATGGACTGGCTGTTATGGAGCTATGGCTACAAAGAGCTCGTGACTGAATGTCATATCCCTCAGGTGTCCAACTTACTTTGGATTGTTGCAGCTCCTCCTGCAGTCGCACAATACTCAGATGTAGACTTCTGCATTGCTCCAGCAGACGTGCATCCTGTACCACCGTGATCTCTCTTAGAAGTTCCTCCTCGAAACCCAAGGGACTCAGACTCATATCTATCACATTGACCTCCTTCAAAAAGGCTGGTCCGAGCTCTGAAACATTGAAATCATTAACAGGTCTAGCTGGCCCCTTATCTCATTACACAATGACCCTCTTATTGCCGCCCCAATTATCCCTTATTGATGCCCTGATTACCTTCTACAAGAGCTTTCAGTGAAAGTCCGGTGCTGAGGTACACCTTGAATGATGATGGTATTGGGTCGCTGGACGACTGACCAGGGTTCCCTTTATTACAAGTCTGGTTCATGCCCTCATCACCAGACCATGTCAGGGTGGAGGATTCACAAACCTTCAGAGTCTGGTCTATGTGGTCATTACCATCTTTTACTAATTCCAGAGGGATACCCGGAGTGTCTGTTTGACTCATGGGGTCACAATGTTGTGGTTGGCGTACGTCTCTCTTTTGAAGTATCAGAGCAGGTAATAGGTTGATCACAGACATATTCCTTTCCAGGTGAGCTATGATCACCCATAGACCTGGAAAAATAAATACACGGCAAGATCAACCCACCCCAATGGTAAACAAGAGACCTCCTCACCAGACAAGCACAACCCACCCACAATGCTAAACAAGAGACCTCCTCACCAGACAAGCACAACCCACCCAATGGTAAACAAGAGACCACCTCACCAGACAAGCACAACCAACCCAATGGTAAACAAGAGACCTCCTCACCAGACAAGCACAACCCACCCAATGCTAAACAAGAGAACTCCTCGCCAGACAAGCACAACCCACCCAATGCTAAACAAGACACCTCCTCACCAGACAAACACAACCAACCCAATGGTAAACAAGAGACCTCCTCACCATACAAGCACAACCCACCCAATGCTAAACAAGATACCTCCTCACCAGACAAGCACACCCCACCCAATGCTAAACAAGAGACCTCCTCACCAGACAAGCACTACCCACCTAATGCTAAGCAAGAGACCTCCTAACCAGACAAGCACTACCCACCCAATGCTAAACAAGAGACCTCCTCACCAGACAAGCACAACTCACCCATAATGCTAAACAAGACACCTCCTCACCAGACAAGCACAACCCAACACTAAACAAGAGACCTCCTCACAATGCTAAACAAGAGACCTCCTCACCAGACAAGCACAACCCACCCCAATGCTAAACAAGACACCTCCTCACCAGACAAGCACAACCCAACACTAAACAAGAGACCTCCTCACCAAACAAGCACAACCCAACCCAATGCTAAACAAGAGACCTCCTCACCAGACAAGCACAACCCACCCCAATGCTAAACAAGACACCTCCTCACCAGACAAGCACAACCCACCCAATTCTAAACAACTGACCTCCTCACCAGACAAGAACAACCAACCCAATGGTAAACAAGAGACCTCCTCACCAGACAAGCACACCGCACCCAATGCTAAACAAGACACCTCCTTACCAGACAAGCACAACCAACCCAATGGTAAACAAGAGACCTCCTCACCAGACAAGCACAACCCACCCAATGCTAAAAAAGAGACCTCCTCACCAGACAAGCACACCCCACCCAATGCTAAACAAGACACCTCCTTAACAGACAAGCACAACCAACCCAATGGTAAACAAGAGACCTATTCACCAGATAAGCACAACCAACCCAATGCTAAACAAGAGACCTCCTCACCAGACAAGCACAACCCACCCAATGCTAAAAAAGAAACCTCCTCACCAGACAAGCACAAACCACCCAATGCTAAACAAGAGACCTCCTCACCAGACAAGCACACCCCACCCCAATGCTAAACAAGAGACCTCCTCACCAAACAAGCACAACCCACCCCAATGCTAAAAATGAGACCTCCTCACCAGACAAGCACACCCCACCCAATGCTAAACAAGAGACCTCCTCACCAGACAAGCACACCCCACCACAATGCTAAACAAGCGACCTCCTCACCAGACAAGCACACCCCACCCAATGCTAAACAAGAGACCTCCTCACTAGACAAGCATAACCCATCCATAATGCTAAACAAGAGACCTCCTCACTAGACAAGCATAACCCACCCCAATGCTAAACAAGAGACTTCCTCACTAGACAAGCACAACCCACCCCAATGCTAAACAAGAGACCTCCTCACCAAACAAGCACAACCCACCCAATGCTAAACAAGAGACCTCCTCACCAGACAAGCACACCCCACCACAATGCTAAACAAGAGACCTCCTCACCAGACAAGCACACCCCACCCAATGCTAAACAAGAGACCTCCTCACCAGACAAGCACACCCCACCACAATGCTAAACAAGAGACCTCCTCACCAGACAAGCACACCCCACCCAATGCTAAACAAGAGACCTCCTCACCAAACAAGCACAACCCACCCACAATTCTAAACAAGATACCTCCTTACAAGACAAGCAAAACCCACCCCAATGCTAAACAAGAGACCTCCTCACCAGACAAGCATAACCCATCCATAATGCTAAACAAGAGACCTCCTAACCAGACAAGCACAACCCACACACAATGCTAAACAAGAGACCTCCTCACCAGACAAGTACAACCCAACCCAATACTAGCAAACCTGCCAACCAGATACTCTCACCAATAGCACACCTCAATACATGTATAGACGGCAGGGTCACTTGAAGAGCGCACAGGGTCATATATAGAGAGTGCAAGGTCACATGTCATGTTTGCAGGGTCACATGTGATAGTTATGGGCAGTATGTTATAGTAACATTGGGGTGGATTTGAACATATAAGATTTTTTGGGGGCCATGTAATAGTCAGGATAAGCCCAGATATCACAACGGAGCTCTGCAGAACACTCTTCTAGGTATCAGAACACTCTTCTAGGTATCAGAACACTCGCCTAGGTATCGGAACACTACCTTTCCTGGCAGCACTGTGTAGTTTCTGGATCAGTGCGGGGTCAGATGCAGATATCACACAGAGCGCCACGCTCTCATCTCGTGGACTTTGTTGTTTTGTGGCTTTAGATTCAGCATCATCAGAACGATAGGGCCCCTGGGAGCCAACTATAGAGAAGGAAGCAAGTCATGTGAGCCAAAAATACTGCTCATCACACACACAATACTCTGTACATACTGCACACACACAATTATTGCTCTGCACATACACACACAATACTCTGCACATACACACACAATACTCTGCACATACTTGTCATGACTGACTTATGGGGTCAAGATGGGGGACCCATGTATCCACCAGCAAGACCAAGATCGAGCGATCACTGCCCCGAACTCAAGGACTGTTTTGATATGGTCTCCGTAATTTTAGTCATCAGGCTCTGATCCGGTACTCCGGATCCCCAAGGAGCATGGCCTGCGAGTATTCAGGCCTAATAAGAACTTTTTATCCAATGCTTAGTGTTCAGGTTGTGGTTAGGACAGGACACTTATGCCAGGTCTTTTTCAAAGTAACAATTAATGCTGTAATGTTCAGAATAGAGATTTGATGTAATAAAAGTGATTTGGGTTATTGTACAATGTTTAAATAATGTATTTGTACTAGACGTAGGCCCTAGGATATGTAATTATTATATCAAGTTCCTTCATTGGCTTATGACACAAAGGATAGTTTATGACCTCTTGGAGTGTTGGTTCTGTGGGCACCTCTGAGGCGTGTAAAACATAGAAGATCAGATATCTCAGGGGAAGGACATTTGGTATTTTTATTGTTGTGGTTTAAAAATGTATCTGAAGCAAGAAGTCTCAACCAAGTTTTGGTCTGAGTTGGACATTGTAACAAAAGGAATGCTTGTCTGTGTCTGCTGTTATGATTTAGTCCTAATCAACGGGATGTAACAAAGTTATTCCTTTTAATTAGCAGTAACTTTGGGGCTGAGTTTTCCTGGGAGGTCCTGAGTTTTCCTGAATGGTATTTTGCTGGGTGCTGAGATCTTGAACACATAAAAGGCACGGCCTAGAGGGAGAAAATTGAGGTACATGTGGCCCCTCAAATTTGGGTTGTTACAGCTGCGCACATACACACACACGACTCTGCACATACATGGCACACACATACTACTCTGTACATACACACACACCGCTCACCAAGCTCTTGTTGACCTAGCAGAGCCCTTAGCCATTTGACTCCCTTTCTGTCAGGGTCCAATATGAGGGTGGCTCTGCTGCTCATGTATAGTGCACTGGCGCGGAGCAATGTGGCACGAGTCTGGCTCTGTAGGTCCTGTGCCAGTCTGTGTCGGTGCCACTCCATGCGCTCAGTGGAGGTGCTCAGAAGCTCCAGCACTCGGCGGGCTTCAAGTGTATTATCTGTGTCCGGCAGCTCGAGGGTCCGACCCACATCATCTAGATCCAGAGAGACCTCAGCCCCTTGGCACAAGTGCTGCCAGGTGTGGAGAAGTGCAGAGCACAAACACCATGGGAGGCAGCCAAGATATGAGACAGACGCTGCAACCAAGAGAGCATCAGCAGAGATTGAAAGAGAGCGTCCTTCCTGAACCTGAGAGAGACATAAAGAGAATTCAGACAATGTGATGAGTCCAATCATTGGAAGATATCAAAAGAGAGCGTCCGTACTGAACCTGAGAGAGATATACGGAACCACTTACACACACACAGTGCCAGGCACTCCCTCACACACACAATGCCAGGCTCTCCCACACACACACACAGTGCCAGGCTCTCCCACACACACACAGTGCCAGGCTCTCCCTCACACACACACAGTGCCAGGCTCTCCCACACACACACAGTGCCAGGCTCACACACACACACACAAACACACAGTGCCAGGCACTCCCTCACACACACACAGTGCCAGGCACTCCCTCACACACACAATGCCAGGCTCTCCCACACACACACAGTGCCAGGCTCACACACACACACACAAACACACAGTGCCAGGCACTCCCTCACACACACACAGTGCCAGGCACTCCCTCACACACACAGTGCCAGGCTCTCCCTCACACACACAGTGCCAGGCACTCCCTCACACACACACAGTGCACGGCTCACACACACACACAGTGCCAGGCTCTCCCTCACACACACAGTGCCAGGCACTCCCTCACACACTGTGCCAGGCTCTCCTTCACACACACACAGTGCCAGGCTCCCTCTCACACACACACAGTGCCAGGCACTCCCTCACACACACACAGTGCCAGGCACTCCCTCACACACACAGTGCCAGGCACTCCCTCACACACACAGTGCCAGGCTCTCCCTCACACACACACAGTGCCAGGCACTCCCTCACACACACAGTGCCAGGCACTCCCTCACACACAGTGCCAGGCACTCCCTCACACACACAGCGCCAGGCTCTCCCTCACACACACAGTGCCAGGCTCTCCCTCACACACACACAGTGCCAGGCACTCCCTCACACACACACAGTGCCAGGCACTCCCTCACACACACAGTGCCAGGCACTCCCTCACAAACAGTGCCAGGCACTCCCTCACACACAGTGCCAGGCACTCCCTCACACACACAAACACACAGTGCCAGGCTCTCTCTCACACTCACAGTGCCAGGCTCTCCCTCACACACACAGTGCCAGGCTCTCCCTCACACACACAGTGCCAGGCTCTCTCTCACACTCACAGTGCCAGGCTCTCCCTCACACACACTGTGCCAGGCTCTCCCTCACACACACAGTGCCAGGCACTCCCTCACACACACAAACACACAGTGCCAGGCACTCCCTCACACACACAGTGCCAGGCACTCCCTCACACACACAGTGCCAGGCTCTCCCTCACACACACACAGTGCCAGGCACTCCCTCACACACACAGCGCCAGGCTCTCCCTCACACACACAGTGCCAGGCTCTCCCTCACACACACACAGTGCCAGGCACTCCCTCACACACACACAGTGCCAGGCACTCCCTCACACACACAGTGCCAGGCACTCCCTCACAAACAGTGCCAGGCACTCCCTCACACACAGTGCCAGGCACTCCCTCACACACACAAACACACAGTGCCAGGCTCTCTCTCACACTCACAGTGCCAGGCTCTCCCTCACACACACAGTGCCAGGCTCTCCCTCACACACACAGTGCCAGGCTCTCTCTCACACTCACAGTGCCAGGCACTCCCTCACACACACAGTGCCAGGCTCTCTCTCACACTCAAAGTGCCAGGCTCTCCCTCACACACACAGTGCCAGGCTCTCCCTCACACACACAGTGCCAGGCACTCCCTCACACACACACACACTGTGCCAGGCTCTCCCTCACACACACAGTGCCAGGCACTCCCTCACACACACAGTGCCAGGCTCACACACACACACAGTGCCAGGCTCTCCCTCACACACACAGTGCCAGGCACTCCCTCACACACACACTATGCCAGGCTCTCCCTCACACACACACACAGTGCCAGGCACTCCCTCACACACACAGTACCAGGCACTCCCTCACACACACAGTACCAGGCTCACACACACACACAGTGCCAGGCACTCCCTCACACACACACTGTGCCAGGCTCTCCCTCACACACACACAGTGCCAGGCACTCCCTCACACACACACTGTGCCAGGCTCTCCCTCACACACACACAGTGCCAGGCACTCCCTCACACACACAGTGCCAGGCTCACACACACACACAGTGCCAGGCACTCCCTCACACACACACTGTGCCAGGCTCTCCCTCACACACACAGTGCCAGGCTCTCCCTCAAACACACACAGTGCCAGGCACTCCCTCACACACACACTGTGCCAGGCTCTCCCTCACACACACAGTGCCAGGCACTCCCTCACACACACAGTGCCAGGCTCACACACACACACAGTGCCAGGCACTCCCTCACACACACACTGTGCCAGGCTCTCCCTCACACACACAAACACACAGTGCCAGGCACTCCTTCACACGTACAGTGCCAGGCACTACCTCACACACACAGTGCCAGGCACTCCCTCACACACACAGTGCCAGGCACTCCCTCACACACACACTGTGCCAGGTTCTCCCTCACACACACACACACACTGTGCCAGGCACTCCCTCACACACACAGTGCCAGGCACTACCTCACACACACTGTGCCAGGCACTACCTCACACACACAGTGCCAGGCTCTCCCTCACACACACAGTGCCAGGCTCTCATTCTTACACACAGTGCCAGGCTCTCCCTTACACACACACAGTGCCAGGCTCTCCCTCACACACACAGTACCAGGCTCACACACACACACACAGTGCCAGGCACTCCCTCACACACACAGTGCCGGGGTCTCCCTCACAGTGTCAGGCTCTCCCTCACACACACACAGTGCCAGGCTCACACACACACAAACACACAGTGCCAGGCTCACACACACACAAACACACAGTGCCAGGCTCTACCTCACAGTACCAGGCTCTCCCTCACACACACACAGTGCCAGGCTCTCCCTCACACACACAGTGCCAGTCTCACACACACAGTGCCAGGCTCACACACACACACACACAGTGCCAGGCTCTCCCTCACAGTGCCAGGCTCACACACACACACAGTGCCAGGCTCCCCCTCACACACACAGTGCCAGGCTCACACACACACACACACAGTGCCAGGCTCTCCCTCACAGTGCCAGGCTCACACACACACAGTGCCAGGCTCTCCCTCACACACACAGTGCCAGGCACTCCCTCACACACACAAACACACAGTGCCAGGCACTCCCTCACACACACAGTGCCAGGCACTCCCTCACACACACAGTGCCAGGCTCTCCCTCACACACACACAGTGCCAGGCACTCCCTCACACACACAGTGCCAGGCACTCCCTCACACACAGTGCCAGGCACTCCTCCACACACTGTGCCAGGCTCTCCCTCACACACACAGTGCCAGGCACTCCCTCACACACCAAACACACAGTGCCAGGCACTCCCTCACACTCACAGTGCCAGGCACTCCCTCACACACACAGTGCCAGGCTCTCCCTCACACACACACAGTGCCAGGCACTCCCTCACACACACAGTGCCAGGCACTCCCTCACACACAGTGCCAGGCACTCCCTCACACACACAGTGCCAGGCTCTCCCTCACACACACAGTGCCAGGCTCTCCCTCACACACACACAGTGCCAGGCACTCCCTCACACACACACAGTGCCAGGCTCTCCCTCAAACACACAGTGCCAGGCTCTCCCTCACACACAGTGCCTGGCACTCCCTCACACACACACACAGTGCCAGGCTCACACACACAACACACAGTGCCAGGCTCTACCTCACAGTGCCAGGCTCCCCCTCACACACACAGAGTCAGGCTCCCCCTCACACACACAGAGCCAGGCTCCCCCTCACACACACAGAGCCAGGCTCTCCCTCACACACACACAGTGCCAGGCTCCCTCACACACACACAGTGCCAGGCTCCCTCTCACACACACTGTGTCAGGCTCCCTCTCACACACACAGTGCCAGGCTCCCCCTCACACACACAGAGCCAGGCTCCCCCTCACACACACAGTGCTAGGCTCTCCCTCACACACACACAGTGCCAGGCTCTCCCTCACACACACAGTGCCAGGCTTACACACACACACACACACAGTGCCAGGCTCTCCCTCACACACACACAGTGCCAGGCTCTTCCTCACACACACAGTGCCAGGCTCTCCCTCACACACACAGTGCCAGGCTCCCCCTCACACACACACAGTGCCAGGCTCTCATTCTTACACACTTAGTGCCAGGCTGTCCCTCACACTCACAGTGCCAGGCTTACACACACACACACACAGTGCCAGGCTCTACCTCACAGTACCAGGCTCTCCCTCACACACACAGTGCCAGGCTCTCCCTCACACACACAGTGCCAGGCTCCCCCTCACACACACAGAGCCAGGCTCCCCCTCACACACACAGTGCCAGGCTCTTCCTCACACACACAGTGCCAGGCTCACACACACACACACACACACACACACACAGTGCCAGGCACTCCCTCACACACACAGTGCCAGGCTCTCCCTCACACACACACAGTGCCAGGCTCTCCCTCACAGTGCCAGGCACTCCCTCACACACACACTGTGCCAGGCTCTCCCTCACACACACACAGTGCCAGGCTCACACACACACAAACACACAGTGCCAGGCTCACACACACACAAACACACAGTGCCAGGCTCTACCTCACAGTACCAGGCTCTCCCTCACACACACACAGTGCCAGGCTCTCCCTCACACACACAGTGCCAGGCTCTTCCTCACACACTGTGCCAGGCTCCCTCTCACACACACAGTGCCAGGCTCCCTCACACACACACAGAGCCAGGCACTCCCTCACACACACAGTGCCAGGCTCCCTCTCACACACACAGTGCCAGGCTCACACACACACACACACACACAGTGCCAGGCTCTCCCTCACAGTGCCAGGCTCACACACACACAGTGCCAGGCTCCCCCTCACAGTGCCAGGCTCACACACACACACACACAGTGCCAGGCTCTCCCTCACAGTGCCAGACTCACACACACACACACACACAGTGCCAGGCTCTCCCTCACAGTGCCAGGCTCTCCCTCACACACACAGTGCCAGGCTCACACACACACACACACACACACAGTGCCAGGCACTCCCTCACACACACAGTGCCAGGCTTTTCCTCACAGTACCAGGCTCTTCCTCACACACACTGTGCCAGGCTCTTCTTTCACACACACTGTGCCAGGCTCTCCCTCACACAAACAGTGCCAGGCTCACACACACACAAACACACAGTGCCAGGCTCTCTCTCACACACACAGTGCCAGGCTCTCCCTCACACACACAGTGCCAGGCTCTTCCTCACACACACAGTGCCAGGCTCTCCCTCACACACACAGTGCCAGGCTCTTCCTCACACACACAGTGCCAGGCTCACACACACACAAACACACAGTGCCAGGCTCTCTCTCACACACACAGTGCCAGGCTCTCCCTCACACACACAGTGCCAGGCTCTTCCTCACACACACAGAGCCAGGCTCTTCCTCACACACACAGTGCCAGGCTCTACCTCACAGTGCCAGGCTCTCCCTCACACACACAGTGCCAGGCTCTTCCTCACACACACAGTGCCAGGCTCTCCCTCACACACACAGTGCCAGGCTCTTCCTCACACACACAGTGCCAGGCTCACACACACACAAACACACAGTGCCAGGCTCTCCCTCACACACACAGTGCCAGGCTCTTCCTCACACACACAGTGCCAGGCTCTACCTCACAGTGCCAGGCTCTCCCTCACACACACAGTGCCAGGCTCTTCCTCACACACACAGTGCCAGGCTCTCCCTCACACACACAGTGCCAGGCTCTTCCTCACACACACAGTGCCAGGCTCTCCCTCACACACACAGTGCCAGGCTCTTCCTCACACACACAGTGCCAGGCTCCCTCTCACACACACTGTGCCAGGCTCTCCCTCACACACACAGTGCCAGGCTCTTCCTCACACACACAGTGCCAGGCTCTCCCTCACACACACAGTGCCAGGCTCTCCCTCACACACACAGTGCCAGGCTCACACACACACAAACACACAGTGCCAGGCTCTCCCTCACACACACAGTGGCAGGCTCTTCCTCACACACACAGTGTTAGGCTCCCCTCTCCTCTTTACCTCCAATGCTGTCCTCCATTGTAGGGCATGGGGTTGGACCCTGCTCTCATACTCCTGTGCCAGTTGGTATCTGCTCTGTGATTGGTACAATTGGTGCCCAAGCTGCTCCTGTTCTCTCTGTGCCACATTCAGCTCATAGCTTCTTTCTTCCTGGAGTTTCTTCAAGTCATCCTCCTGAAGCATACAGCGAGACACGTCCTGAGCTGCCCGCAAGCTCTGAGCCTCCAGAGTGGCCAGCAGAGCCTGGCTGGAGTGCAGGCTGCGGAGAGCGGTGCTGTGACGCTGCAGACCACAGAGCCAATCACAGAGTGAGGCTGCAGCACTGCTGGTCAGCCGCACCGTCTGGGCATTAAACTGGGGTCTGGTCACTGCATGGGTTAGCGAGGTCAAGACATCATCGGACATCCCCCGAGCATCAAAGCACTGCGACTCCTGGCAATGAAGAGCAAATGACACAACTACATAAGACTGTAGCCATTCATTGTACCCCGCTGCAGTATGGGGTGGATCACGAATGTCCCCCTCTGTTTTTTCTCAATCCCACTCCTTGTCATGACTGATTTTGGGACTCTCTGAACCCCACAAGCAACCCTGATATTTTGGACTCACTTACTCACATACTGGGTTGATAATATAAAAACATATTATAGTGGACATGAGACTTTTTGTAAGGTCTGTGAAATGTTTTTGTGTGGAGTGTATTGTGGGCCACAATAATTAATGTTGGGGTTGCTATATGGTGTTATGTGCTCTGTGGTACTGTTATTTTACCTGTAACTAGCAGAGATACGCTTCCTGCCATGTATGTTATTGTTATTCCCTAGTCTAGTATAGTCATAGTCATAAAGTGATACACTTCATCTAAGATCAATACCCCAGGTCTGGGATCTGAAGTCAGCTAACAAGATGAAAGTTTCCAGTCCCTTATCTGGAAAGCAGTGAAGGGTGAGGAGGTCACAGTAACAAACCAGACCCCTGATACAGCAAGGTGTGGGTGAAATATTTGTATGTTTGTTAAAATAACTGTGTAAGAAGAATAAAGTTGCCAGTCAGTCTGTTCTGCACTAAGCAATGGTGTGATCTAATTTTTTCTGCTTATCCATGAGGTCCTAATCTGAATTGAATGGATTGGCGTTGAGAGAATGAACACAAAAGTCCCAAACTAGAGGGAAAATCTTGGGGTGCATATCCCAACAGGACTCTCATTACCCCCTGCCTCTCATTAATCTCCTGTCATTCCATGCCTCTCATTATCCCCATGCCCCTATCCTTCCTGCCACCCATGCCTCTAACTATCCCCCTGCCTCTCACTATCCTCCCTGCCCCTCCATGACTCTCACTATCCCCCCTGCCCCTCCATCCCTCTCATTATCCTCCCTGCCCCTCCATGACTCTCACTATCCCCCCTGCCCCTCCATCCCTCTCACTATCCTCCCTGCCCCTCCATGACTCTCACTATCCCCCCTGCCCCTCCATCCCTCTCACTATCCCCCCTGCCCCTCCATCCCTCTCATTATCCCCCCTGCCCCTCCATCCCTCTCATTATCCTCCCTGCCCCTCCCTCTCTCTCATTATCCACCCTGCCCCTCCATTGCTCACATCTCGCTATCTTCCCTGCTGTTCCATGCTTCTCATTATCCACCCTGCCCCTCCATGACTCTCACTATCCTCCCTGCCCCTCCATAACTCTCACTATCCTCCCTGCCCCTCCATAACTCTCACTATCCTCCCTGCCCCTCCACATCTCTAGCTATCTTCCCTGCCCCTTCATTCCTCTCACTATCCTCCCTGCCCCTCCATGCCTCTCACTATCCTCCCTGCCCCTCCATGCCTCTCACTATCCTCCCTGCCTCTCCATGCCTCTCACTATCCTCCCTGCTCCTCCATGCCTCTCACTATCCTCCCTGCCCCTCCATGCCTCTCACTATCCTCCCTGCCCCTCCATGCCTCTCACTATCCTCCCTGCCTCTCCATGCCTCTCACTATCCTCCCTGCCCCTCCATGCCTCTCACTATCCTCCCTGCCCCTCCATGCCTCTCACTATCCTCCCTGCCCCTCCATGCCTCTCACTATCCTCCCTGCCTCTCCATGCCTCTCACTATCCTCCCTGCCCCTCCATGCCTCTCACTATCCTCCCTGCCCCTCCATGCCTCTCACTATCCTCCCTGCCCCTCCATGCCTCTCACTATCCTCCCTGCCTCTCACTATCCTCCCTGCCCCTCCATGCCTCTCACTATCCTCCCTGCCTCTCCATGCCTCTCACTATCCTCCCTGCCTCTCCATGCCTCTCACTATCCTCCCTGCCCCTCCATGCCTCTCACTATCCTCCCTGCCTCTCACTATCCTCCCTGCCCCTCCATGCCTCTCACTATCCTCCCTGCCTCTCCATGCCTCTCACTATCCTCCCTGCCTCTCCATGCCTCTCACTATCCTCCCTGCCCCTCCATGCCTCTCACTATCCTACCTGCCCCTCCATGCCTCTCACTATCCTCCCTGCCCCTCCATGCCTCTCACTATCCTCCCTGCCCCTCCATGCCTCTCACTATCCTCCCTGCCCCTCCATGCCTCTCACTATCCTCCCTGCCCCTCCATGCCTCTCACTATCCTCCCTGCCCCTCCATGCCTCTCACTATCCTCCCTGCCTCTCCATGCCTCTCACTATCCTCCCTGCCCCTCCATCCCTCTCATTATCCACCCTGCCCCTCCATGCTGCTCATTATCCGCCCTGCCCCTCCATGCCTCTCATTATCCTTCCTGCCCCTCCATGACTCTTGCTATCCTCCCTGCCCGTCCATGCCTCTTGCTATCTTCCCTGCCCCTCCATGCCTCTCACTATCCTCCCTGCCCCTCCATTACTCTCAATATCCTCCCTGCCCCTCCATGCCTCTCGCTATCTTCCCTGCCCCTCCATGCCTCTCGCTATCCTACGTGCCCCTCCATGCCTCTCGCTATCTTCCCTGCACCTCCATGCCTCTCACTATTCTCCCTGCCCCTCCATTACTCTCACTATCCTCCCTGCCTTTCCATGCCTCTCATTATCCACCCGCCCCTCCATGCCTCTAAGTACCCTCCCTGCCCCTCCCTATCCTCCCTGCCCCTCCCTATCCTCCCTGCCCCTCCATGCCTCTCATTATCCACCCTCCCCTCCATCCCTCTCATTATCCACCCTGCCCCTCCATGCCTCTCATTATCCACCCGCCCCTCCATGCCTCTCATTATCCACCCTCCCCTCCATGCCTCTAAGTACCCTCCCTGCCCCTCCATGCCTCTTATTATCTACCCTGCCCCTCCATCCCTTTCATTATTCTCCCTGCCCCTCCATGCATCTCATTATCCACCCTCCCCTCCAGGCCACTAAGTACCCTCCCTGCCCCTCCATGCCTCTTACTATCCTCCCTGCCCCTCCATGCCCCTCATTATCCACCCTCCCCTCCATGCCTCTAAGTACCCTTCCTACCCCTCCATGCCTCTCACTATCCTCCCTGCCCCTCCATGCCTCTCAATTTTCCTCCCTGTACCTCCATGCCTCTCATTATCCACCCTGCCCCTCTATCCTTCTCAATTTTCCTCCCTGCCCCTCCATGCCTCTTATTATCCACCATCCCCTCCATGCCTCTAAGTACCCTCCCTGCTCCTCCACCCCTCTCATTATCCTGCCTGCCCCATCATTCCTCCTAGTTTTCCGCTCTGTCTCACCTGATAGAAGTTATCTTGTCCAATCAGCTGCTTGGCGCTCTCCCAGCCTGGCTCCTTCCCAAACACAGCGCAGAGAGCATCGGTTACCATGACAACCATGGAGGGAGGTGCGCGGTAACTCCTGAGCTCCTCAATGTCTGACACTTTCAGCTTATCTTGCACCGAAGCCCAATGGCGAGAAATCTGTCAATGCAAAAACACGCGTGTAATTGGGGAGATACACATGTAACGAGGGACAGGAAACCTGAGTGTAATGGGACTACATGGAGACATACGTGTAATGGGGACAGGAAACATGAGTGTAATGGGACTACATGGAAACATACGTGTAATGGAGACAGGAAACATGAGTGTAATTGGACTACATGGAGACATACGTGTAATGGGGACAGGAAACATGAGTGTATTGGGACTACATGGAGACATATGTGTAATGGGGACAGGAAACATGAGTGTAATGGGACTACATGGAGACATACGTGTAATGGGGACAGGAAACATGAGTGTAATGGGACTACATGGAGACATATGTGTAATGGGGACAGGAAACATGAGTGTAATGGGACTACATGGAGACATACGTGTAATGGGGACAGGAAACCTGAGTGTAATGGGACTACATGGAGACATACGTGTAATGGGGGACAGGAAACATGAATGTAATGGGACTACATGGAGACATATGTGTAATGGGGGACAGGAAACATGAGTGTAATGGGTCTACATGGAGACATACGTGTAATGGGAGACAGGAAACATGAGTGTAATGGGACTACATGGAGACATACGTGTAATGGGGACAGGAAACATGAGTGTAATGGGACTACATGGAGACATACGTGTAATGGGGACAGGAAACATGAGTGTAATGGGACTACATGGAGACATATGTGTAATGGGGGACAGGAAACATGAGTGTAATGGGTCTACATGGAGACATACGTGTAATGGGAGACAGGAAACATGAGTGTAATGGGACTACATGGAGACATACGTGTAATGGGAGACAGGAAACATGAGTGTAATGGGACTACATGGAGACATACGTGTAATGGGGACAGGAAACATGAGTGTAATGGGACTACATGGAGACATACGTGTAATGGGGACAAGAAACATGAGTGTAATGGGACTACATGGAAACATATGTGTAATGGAGACAGGAAACATGAGTGTAATGGGACTTCATGGAAACGTACGTGTAATGGGGACAGGAAACATGAGTGTAATGGGATTTAATGGAGACATACGTGTAATGGGGGACAGGAAACATGAGTGTAATGGGACTACATGGAGACATACGTGTAATGGGGACAGAAAACATGAGTGTAATGGGACTACATGGAGACATACGTGTAATTGTGACAGGAAACATGAGTATAATGGGACTACATGGAGACATATGTGTAATGGAGACAGTAAACATGAGTGTAATGGGACTACATGGAGACATACGTGTAATGGGGACATGAAACATGAGTGTAATGGGACTACATGGAGACATACGTGTAATTGTGACAGGAAACATGAGTATAATGGGACTACATGGAGACATATGTGTAATGGGGACAGGAAACATGAGTGTAATGGGACTACATGGAAACATATGTGTAATGGAGACAGGAAACATGAGTGTAATGGGACTACATGGAGACATACGTGTAATGGGGACATGAAACATGAGTGTAATGGGACTACATGGAGACATACGTGTAATTGTGACAGAAAACATGAGTATAATGGGACTACATGGAGACATATGTGTAATGGGGACAGGAAACATGAGTGTAATTGGACTACATGGAGACATACGTGTAATGGGGACAGGAAACATGAGTGTAATGGGACTACATGGAGACATACGTGTAATTGTGACAGGAAACATGAGTGTAATTGGACTACATGGAGACATATGTGTAATGGGGACAGGAAACATGAGTGTAATGGGACTACATGGAGACATACGTGTAATGGGGACAGGAAACATGAGTGTAATGGGACTACATGGAGACATACGTGTAATTGTGACAGGAAACATGAGTATAATGGGACTACATGGAGACAGGAAACATGAGTGTAATGGGGCTACATGGAGACATACGTGTAATGGGGGACAGGAAACATGAGTGTAATGGGACTACATGGAGACATACGTGAAATGGGGACAGGAAACATGAGTGTAATGAGATTTCATGGAGACATACGTGTAATGGGGACAGGAAACATGAGTGTAATGGGACTACATGGAGACATACGTGTAATGGGGACAGGAAACATGAGTGTAATGGGACTTCATGGAGACATACGTGTAATGGAGACAGGAAACATGAGTGTAATGGGACTACATGGAGACATACGTGTAATGGGGACAGGAAACATGAGTGTAATGGGACTACATGGAGACATATGTGTAATGGGGGACAGGAAACATTAGTGTAATGGGTCTACATTAAGACATACGTGTAATGGGAGACAGGAAACATGAGTGTAATGGGACTACATGGAGACATACGTGTAATGGGAGACAGGAAACATGAGTGTAATGGGACTACATGGAGACATACGTGTAATGGGGACAGGAAACATGAGTGTAATGGGACTACATGGAGACATACGTGTAATGGGGGACAGGAAACATGAGTGTAATGGGACTACATGGAGACATACGTGTAATGGGGACAGAAAACATGAGTGTAATGGGATTTAATGGAGACATACGTGTAATGGGGGACAGGAAACATGAGTGTAATGGGACTACATGGAGACATACGTGTAATGGGGACAGGAAACATGAGTGTAATGGGACTACATGGAGACATACGTGTAATGGGGACAGGAAACATGAGTGTAATGGGACTACATGGAGACATACGTGTAATTGTGACAGGAAACATGAGTATAATGGGATTATATGGAGACAGGAAACATGAGTGTAATGGGACTACATGGAGACATACGTGTAATGGGGGACAGGAAACATGAGTGCAATGGGACTACATGGAGACATACGTGAAATGGGGACAGGAAACATGAGTGTAATGAGATTTCATGGAGACATACGTGTAATGGGGGACAGGAAACATGAGTGTAATGGGACTACATGGAGACATACGTGAAATGGGGACAGGAAACATGAGTGTAATGAGATTTCATGGAGACATACGTGTAATGGGGACAGGAAACATGAGTGTAATGGGACTACATGGAGACATACGTGTAATGGGGACAGGAAACATGAGTGTAATGGGACTTCATGGAGACATACGTGTAATGGAGACAGGAAACATGAGTGTAATGGGACTACATGGAGACATACGTGTAATGGGGACAGGAAACATGAGTGTAATGGGACTACATGGAGACATACGTGTAATGGGGACAGAAAACATGAGTGTAATGGGATTTAATGGAGACATACGTGTAATGGGGGACAGGAAACATGAGTGTAATGGGACTACATGGAGACATACGTGTAATGGGGACAGGAAACATGAGTGTAATGGGACTACATGGAGACATACGTGTAATGGGGACAGGAAACATGAGTGTAATGGGACTACATGGAGACATACGTGTAATTGTGACAGGAAACATGAGTATAATGGGATTATATGGAGACAGGAAACATGAGTGTAATGGGACTACATGGAGAAATACGTGTAATGGGGGACAGGAAACATGAGTGCAATGGGACTACATGGAGACATACGTGAAATGGGGACAGGAAACATGAGTGTAATGAGATTTCATGGAGACATACGTGTAATGGGGGACAGGAAACATGAGTGTAATGGGACTACATGGAGACATACGTGAAATGGGGACAGGAAACATGAGTGTAATGAGATTTCATGGAGACATACGTGTAATGGGGACAGGAAACATGAGTGTAATGGGACTACATGGAGACATACGTGTAATGGGGACAGGAAACATGAGTGTAATGGGACTTCATGGAGACATACGTGTAATGGAGACAGGAAACATGAGTGTAATGGGACTACATGGAGACATACGTGTAATGGGGACAGGAAACATGAGTGTAATGGGACTACATGGAGACATATGTGTAATGGGGGACAGGAAACATGAGTGTAATGGGTCTACATGGAGACATACGTGTAATGGGAGACAGGAAACATGAGTGTAATGGGACTACATGGAGACATACGTGTAATGGGAGACAGGAAACATGAGTGTAATGGGACTACATGGAGACATACGTGTAATGGGGACAGGAAACATGAGTGTAATGGGACTACATGGAGACATACGTGTAATGGGGGACAGGAAACATGAGTGTAATGGGACTACATGGAGACATACGTGTAATGGGGACAGAAAACATGAGTGTAATGGAATTTAATGGAGACATACGTGTAATGGGGGACAGGAAACATGAGTGTAATGGGACTACATGGAGACATACGTGTAATGGGGACAGGAAACATGAGTGTAATGGGACTACATGGAGACATACGTGTAATTGTGACAGGAAACATGAGTATAATGGGACTACATGGAGACATATGTGTAATGGAGACAGGAAACATGAGTGTAATGGGACTACATGGAGACATACGTGTAATGGGGACATGAAACATGAGTGTAATGGGACTACATGGAGACATACGTGTAATTGTGACAGGAAACATGAGTATAATGGGACTACATGGAGACATATGTGTAATGGGGACAGGAAACATGAGTGTAATGGGACTACATGGAAACATATGTGTAATGGAGACAGGAAACATGAGTGTAATGGGACTACATGGAGACATACGTGTAATGGGGACATGAAACATGAGTGTAATGGGACTACATGGAGACATACGTGTAATTGTGACAGGAAACATGAGTATAATGGGACTACATGGAGACATATGTGTAATGGGGACAGGAAACATGAGTGTAATTGGACTACATGGAGACATATGTGTAATGGGGACAGGAAACATGAGTGTAATGGGACTACATGGAGACATACGTGTAATTGTGACAGGAAACATGAGTGTAATTGGACTACATGGAGACATATGTGTAATGGGGACAGGAAACATGAGTGTAATGGGACTACATGGAGACATACGTGTAATGGGGACAGGAAACATGCGTGTAATGGGACTACATGGAGACATACGTGTAATTGTGACAGGAAACATGAGTATAATGGGACTACATGGAGACAGGAAACATGAGTGTAATAGGACTACATGGAGAGATATGTGTAATGGGGACAGGAAACATGAGTGTAATGGGACTACATGGAGACATACGTGTAATGGGGGACAGGAAACATGAGTGTAATGGGACTACATGGAGACATACGTGAAATGGGGACAGGAAACATGAGTGTAATGAGATTTCATGGAGACATACGTGTAATGGAGACAGGAAACATGAGTGTAATGGGACTACATGGAGACATACGTGTAATGGGGACAGGAAACATGAGTGTAATGGGAGTACATGGAGACATACGTGTAATGGGGACAGGAAACATGAGTGTAATGGGACTACATGGAGGGATACGTGTAATGGGGGACAGTAAACATGATAGCGATACAAATAGACATACATGTAATGGGATAAATAGAGACATATGTGTATATCGCTACGGAATATGTTGGCGCATTACAAATAAGCGATAATAATAATAATAATAATAATATGTGTAATTAGGCACACACAGACATGGGTTTAATAAAGGGACACAGAGACATACATGTAATTGGGATACACATATATATCTCTGTGTCCCCATACGTTTAATGGGGAAATAAGAAACATGAGTGTAATGGGGGACATAAATACATATGTGCAATGTCATACATGGAGACATACGTGTAATGGGGAGAGGAAACATGAGTGTAATGGGACTACATGGAGACATACGTGTAATAGGGACAGGAAACATGAGTGTAATGGGACTACATGGAGACATACGTGTAATGGTGACAAGAAACATGAGTGTAATGGGACTACATGGAAACATATGTGTAATGGAGACAGGAAACATGAGTGTAATGGGACTTCATGGAGACGTACGTGTAATGGGGACAGGAAACATGAGTGTAATGGGATTTAATGGAGACATACGTGTAATGGGGGACAGGAAACATGAGTGTAATGGGACTACATGGAGACATACGTGTAATGAGGACAGGAAACATGAGTATAATGGGACTACATGGAGACATACGTATAATGGGGACAGGAAACATGAGTGTAATAGGACTACATGGAGACATACGTGTAATGGGGGACAGGAAACATGAGTGTAATGGGACTACATGGAGACATACGTGTAATGGAGACAGGAAACATGAGTGTAATGGGACTACATGGAAACATACGTGTAATGGAGACAGGAAACATGAGTGTAATGGGACTTCATGGAGACGTACGTGTAATGGGGACAGGAAACATGAGTGTAATGGGACTTCATGGAGACATTCGTGTAATGGGGACAGGAAACATGAGTGCAATGGGACTACATGGAGACATACGTGTAATGAGGACAGGAAACATGAGTGTAATGGGACTACATGGAGACATACGTATAATGGGGACAGGAAACATGAGTGTAATAGGACTACATGGAGACATACGTGTAATGGGAACAGGAAACATGAGTGTAATGGGACTACATGGAGACATACGTATAATGGGGACAGGAAACATGAGTGTAATGGGACTTCATGGAGACATACGTGTAATGGGGACAGGAAACATGAGTGTAATGGGACTACATGGAGACATACGTGTAATGGGGGATAGGAAACATGAGTGTAATGGGACTACATGGAGACATACTTGTAATGGGGGACAGGAAACCCGAGTGTAATGGGACTAAATGGAGACATACGTGTAATGGAGGACAGGAAACATGAGTGTAATGGGACTTCATGGAGACATACGTGTAATGGGAACAGGAAACATGAGTGTAATGGGACTACATGGAGACATACGTATAATGGGGACAGGAAACATGAGTGTAATAGGACTACATGGAGACATACCTGTAATGGGGGACAGGAAACATGAGTGTAATGGGACTACATGGAGACATACGTGTAATGGGGGACAGGAAACATGAGTGTAATGGGACTACATGGAGGGATACGTGTAATGGGGACAGGAAACATGAGTGTAATGGGACTACATGGAAACATACGTGTAATGGAGACAGGAAACATGAGTGTAATGGGACTACATGGAGACATACGTATAATGGGGACAGGAAACATGAGTGTAATGGGACTTCATGGAGACTATTGGTGTAATGGGGACAGGAAACATGAGTGTAATGGGACTACATGGAGACATACGTGTAATGAGGACAGGAAACATGAGTGTAATGGGACTACATGGAGACATACGTATAATGGGGACAGGAAACATGAGTGTAATAGGACTACATGGAGACATACGTGTAATGGGACTTCATGGAGACATACGTGTAATGGGAACAGGAAACATGAGTGTAATGGGTCTACATGGAGACATACATATAATGGGGACAGGAAACATGAGTGTAATGGGACTACATGGAGACATACGTGTAATGGGGGACAGGAAATCCGAGTGTAATGGGACTAAATGGAGACATACGTGTAATGGGGACAGGAAACATGAGTGTAATGGGACTTCATGGAGACATACGTGTAATGGGAACAGGAAACATGAGTGTAATGGGTCTACATGGAAACATACGTATAATGGGGACAGGAAACATGAGTGTAATGGGACTACATGGAGACATACGTGTAATGGGGGACAGGAACATGAGTGTAATGGGACTAAATGGAGACATACGTGTAATGGAGGACAGGAAACATGAGTGTAATGGGACTACATGGAGACATACATGTAATGGAGGACAGGAAACATGAGTGTAATGGGACTTCATGGAGACATACGTGTAATGGGAACAGGAAACATGAGTGTAATGGGACTACATGGAGATATACGTGTAATGGGGGACAGGAAACATGAGTGTAATGGGACTACATGGAGACATATGTGTAATGGGGGACAGGAAACATGAGTGTAATGGGACTTCATGGAGACATACGTGTAATGGGGACAGGAAACATGAGTGTAATGGGACTTCATGGAGACGTACGTGTAATGGGGACAGGAAACATGACTGTAATGGGACTACATGGAGACATACGTATAATGGGGACAGGAAACATGAGTGTAATGGGACTTCATGGAGACATACGTGTAATGGGGACAGGAAACATGAGTGTAATGGGACTACATGGAGACATACGTGAAATGGGGACAGGAAACATGAGTGTAATGAGATTTCATGGAGACATACGTGTAATGGGGACAGGAAACATGAGTGCATGAGTGTAATGGGACTTCATGGAGACATACGTGTAATGGGGACAGGAAACATCAGTGTAATGGGACTACATGGAGACATACGTGTAATGAGGACAGGAAACATGACTGTAATGGGACTACATGGAGACATACGTTTAATGGGGACAGGAAACATGAGTGTAATAGGACTACATGGAGACATACGTGTAATGGGGGACAGGAAACATGAGTGTAATGGGACTACATGGAGACATACGTGTAATGGGGGACAGGAAACATGAGTGTAATGGGACTTCATGGAGACATACGTGTAATGGGAAAAGGAAACATGAGTGTAATGGGTCTACATAGAGACATACGTATAATGGGGACAGGAAACATGAGTGTAATGGGACTACATAGAGACATACGTGTAATGGGGGATAGGAAACATGAGTGTAATGGGACTACATGGAGACATACTTGTAATGGGGGACAGGAAACCCGAGTGTAATGGGACTAAATGGAGACATACGTGTAATGGAGGACAAGAAACATGAGTGTAATGGGACTTCATGGAGACATACGTGTAATGGGAACAGGAAACATGAGTGTAATGGGACTACATGGAGACATACGTGTAATGGAGGACAAGAAACATGAGTGTAATGGGACTTCATGGAGACATACGTGTAATGGGAACAGGAAACATGAGTGTAATGGGACTACATGGAGACATACGTATAATGGGGACAGGAAACATGAGTGTAATAGGACTACATGGAGACATACGTGTAATGGGGGACAGGAAACATGAGTGTAATGGGACTACATGGAGACATACGTGTAATGGGGGACAGGAAACATGAGTGTAATGGGACTACATGGAGGAATACGTGTAATGGGGACAGGAAACATGAGTGTAATGGGACTACATGGAAACATACGTGTAATGGAGACAGGAAACATGAGTGTAATGGGACTACATGGAGACATACGTATAATGGGGACAGGAAACATGAGTGTAATGGGACTTCATGGAGACATACGTGTAATGGGGACAGGAAACATGAGTGTAATGGGACTACATGGAGACATACGTGTAATGAGGACAGGAAACATGAGTGTAATGGGACTACATGGAGACATACGTATAATGGGGACAGGAAACATGAGTGTAATAGGACTACATGGAGACATACGTGTAATGGGACTTCATGGAGACATACGTGTAATGGGAACAGGAAACATGAGTGTAATGGGTCTACATGGAGACATACGTATAATGGGGACAGGAAACATGAGTGTAATGGGACTACATGGAGACATACGTGTAATGGGGGACAGGAAACATGAGTGTAATGGGACTACATGGAGACATACTTGTAATGGGGGACAGGAAATCCGAGTGTAATGGGACTAAATGGAGACATACGTGTAATGGGGACAGGAAACATGAGTGTAATGGGACTTCATGGAGACATACGTGTAATGGGAACAGGAAACATGAGTGTAATGGGTCTACATGGAAACATACGTATAATGGGGACAGGAAACATGAGTGTAATGGGACTACATGGAGACATACGTGTAATGGGGGACAGGAACATGAGTGTAATGGGACTAAATGGAGACATACGTGTAATGGAGGACAGGAAACATGAGTGTAATGGGACTACATGGAGACATACATGTAATGGAGGACAGGAAACATGAGTATAATGGGACTTCATGGAGACATACGTGTAATGGGAACAGGAAACATGAGTGTAATGGGACTACATGGAGACATACGTGTAATGGGGGACAGGAAACATGAGTGTAATGGGACTACATGGAGACATATGTGTAATGGGGGACAGGAAACATGAGTGTAATGGGACTACATGGAGGGATACGTGTAATGGGGACAGGAAACATGAGTGTAATGGGACTACATGGAAACATACGTGTAATAGAGACAGGAAACATGAGTGTAATGGGACTTCATGGAGACGTACGTGTAATGGGGACAGGAAACATGAGTGTAATGGGACTTCATGGAGACGTACGTGTAATGGGGACAGGAAACATGAGTGTAATGGGACTACATGGAGACATACGTGTAATGGGGGACAGGAAACATGAGTGTAATGGGACTACATGGAGACATACGTATAATGGGGACAGGAAACATGAGTGTAATGGGACTACATGGAGACATACGTATAATGGGGACAGGAAACATGAGTGTAATAGGACTACATGGAGACATACATGTAATGGGGACAGGAAACATGAGTGTAATAGGACTACATGGAGACATGCGTGTAATGGGGGACAGGAAACATGAGTGTAATGGGACTACATGGAGACATACGTGTAATGGGGGACAGGAAACATGAGTGTAATGGGACTACAAATAGACATACATGTAATGGGATAAATAGAGACATATGTGTATAGAGCTACGGAATATGTTGGCGCATTAGAAATAAGCGATAATAATAATAATAATAATAATAATAATAATAATAATAATAATATGTGTAATTAGGCACACACAGACATGGGTTTAATATATAATTGGGATACACGTATATATCTCTGTGTCCCCATACGTTTAATGGGGGAATAAGAAACATGAGCGTAATGGGGGACATAGAGACATATGTGCAATGTCATACATGGAGACATATGTGCAATGTCATACATGGAGACATATGAGCAATGTCATACATGGAGACATATGTGCAATGTCATACATAGAGACATATGTGCAATGTCATACATGGAGACATATGTGCAATGTCATACATGGAGACATATGAGCAATGTCATACATGGAGACATATGTGCAATGTCATACATAGAGACATATGTGCAATGTCATACATGGAGACATATGTGCAATGTCATACATGGAGACATATGAGCAATGTCATACATGGAGACATATGTGCAATGTCATACACAGAGACATATGTGCAATGTCATACATGGAGACATATGTGCAATGTCATACATAGAGACATATGTGCAATGTCATACATGGAGAAATATGTGCAATGTCATACATGGAGACATATGTGCAATGTCATACATAGAGACATATGTGTAATGTCATACATGGAGACATATGTGCAATGTCATACATGGAGACATATGTGTAATGTCATACATGGAGACATATGTGTAATATCATACATGGAGACATATGTGCAATGTCATACATGGAGACATATGTATAATGTCATACATGGAGACATATGTGCAATGTCATACATAGAGACATATTTGTAATGTCATACATGGAGACATATGTGTAATGTCATACATAGAGACATATGTGCAATGTCATACATAGAGACATATGTGCAATGTCATACATAGAGACATATGTGTAATGTCATACATGGAGACATATGTGCAATGTCATACATAGAGACATATGTGTAATGTCATACATGGAGATACAAGTGTATTGGGGTAAACAGGAATATGCGATGCACTGGGACGCACAGAGACGCGTGACGTGTGAGGGCATACAGAAGGAGGACACAGAGGACTCAACGCTTTGAGAGGGCTCTCTGGGGGTTACATCGGGGGTCTCTCACCTCCTCCAGTCTTTGCTGTCTCTGGTGCTGCGCTCTGTTCAGCTGCGCTCCCACGAGCGCTCTCGCTCTCTCCAGCTCCTCACACTGCTCCTTCACCAGACGGCGCTCCTCTTGGACCTCTCGCAGAGCTTGTGTCAAGCACTCTATCTCCTGTGAGACACCCATGGGTATGATTATGGAGGTCTCGGTGCTCTATCTATATATGTACAGCCCCATCAGTGTGACCAGAGACAAGGCGCAACATAATCACATGACAATATGACACGTAACATAAAGAAACCCAGATGATGCGGAGTCCTCCCCCGAGGAGACCCCCCCCCCCCCCACATTCAACTCCCAGTCACAAAGCCAGGACGTCTGGGGGTGAGGTTGCACGCAAATTTAAGTCGAATTTGCAGAGTTTCGCCACTCGAAAATCGCTAAACAAGAGAAAAAATGGCCGCAGAAAAAGGAAGGACGGACAAAGCTTGAGACCCGCGTAACACATACACACTCGCCGCCATTTTACAACACTACCTTATAACATTACCATTCTAAAATATTGCATTACACAACTAAACAAACGCTTTCCCCTCGCGCACGCAGCCTATTTACACTGCGCACATGGCTGACACTTACACCTCAGGTCACCAACACTGCAAATGTACATTGTATGCTGCAGGAACATCGAAACAGATTGTCAGCTCTTCAGGATATTGATTCCTGGAGATATTAATTACAAATAGGTAAAGTGTATTCATTTATTATTTCATTAATTAATTAATTATTATAAAAAAATATATTTGTATAAAAAAAAAAACAGAGCAGAGGAGAGACTCGCTTTGCTCAGCGCGTAGCTCACAATGAGCGCCGAGGGTGCTCACAGGAGCAAAAGTACACAAGGGGAGAGGCTCGCAATGAGCGCCAAGGTACTCAGAGGACTAAAATCCTTACATTGGGTGGCAAACCGCATTACCTGCCGTACAATTTTATTGCCGTCATTTTGCCGTCACAAGTCGCTAGTTGAATATAAAATGGAACATGTGTTAGAGATCTAAACATCAAGCTCCTTTGAGGGCTCCTTTGAGGGTTTCCTTTAGGGGATATGTAATAACTTCCTCTCTGGAGTCAGTAAATAGTCCCTGGTCAGCTGGGGCAATGCAATTATAAGTGGCCACCATGGCTGTGCCGGCATCATCAGCCCCTACTGAACATCTTCCTCCAGCCCATGGCGTCTGACTCTGCCCATTGGGGCCCCCCAATGTTGTGTTTGCCAATCTTGGAGCACACACTCACCTGCTTGGCCTCTCGTATCTTCTCACTGAGGGTATGTATCTCCGTCTCACACCGTTCTCTCTCAGCAGACACCTCATGTACCCGAGACACGGCGACTCTTAGCCTGTAGAAGACCACAGTAGGTGCTTAGAGTGTTTTCCAGTCAGTCTGTCCCATATAAGTACTTGTAAGGATCATGATTTCTGTAAATCGGTCCGTCTCGCTGTGTCCCTGTCTCTCCCATGTGTCTTCCTATTTATCTCTCTCTGATTCTCTCACCAACTCTCTATCTCTCTTATGTCTGTCTCGCCCCTCTCTTACCCGGACTCTCTCACTGCTGTCCTTGTTTCTCTCTGAGGATCTCTCTGTGTCTCATCTCTCTCTCTCTCTCTGTATTTACCCCATGTCTCCAACCTCTCTGCCCATCTCCGTGTCTGTCTCCCTGAGTCCCTAACCTCTCTTTCTGTATTTTGCTTCCTGTCTCTCTCTCCCACGTCTTTGCCTCTCACCTTTCTGTCTCTCTACCGGTGCGGTCTCTCAGATCTGTGGCACATTTCAGATATACGTGTATGAAGTCCACGAATGCTCTTGGTGAGGCGAGTGGTAGATCTGGCCAGAACCTGCGACAGGAGAGCTGTGCAGAGAGGTGGATGAGGGACATCACCCTGGGGAGCGAGACATCAGGTGGCCAGGAACCTGGGGAGAACAATGGAGATTAATACATGGGTTCACTAGGAGATGTTTATGGCATTGTTTCCAATAAGAAGGTCCTGGCAGTCATGGTTTAGTGTTGAATTGTGAGCTCTGCAGGTCATTATAAGGAGCACTTCTAAGTGTTAATATACCCAGTAATTCTGTGTCCTGGTCAATATTCAGTCCGTATTCGCCAAATGAGTTTACTCTTTTCCTTTAACTTGGTGGACAATTCTCTCCCACCTCAAGATCCCCCCGTTCCTCTTCATCTTCAGTTTTTGTCAGTTGCTGGTAAAACACGCACTGGGGAATGGGCGCATCCCGCCCCACAATATGGACAACACGCACTGGAGCATGGGTGCATCCCGCCCCACAATATGGACAACACGCACTGGGGCATGGGCGCATCCCGCCCCACAATATGGACAACACGCACTGGAGCATGGGCGCATCCCGCCCCACAATATGGACAACACGCACTGGAGCATGGGTGCATCCCGCCCCACAATATGGACAACACGCACTGGAGCATGGGTGCATCCTGCCCCACAATATGGACAACACGCACTGGAGCATGGGTGCATCCCACCCCACAATATGGACAACACGCACTGGAGCATGGGCGCATCCCGCCCCACAATATGGACAACACGCACTGGGGCATGGGTGCATCCCGCCCCACAATATGGACAACACGCACTGGAGCATGGGTGCATCCCGCCCCACAATATGGACAACACGCACTGGAGCATGGGTGCATCCCGCCCCACAATATGGACAACACGCACTGGAGCATGGGTGCATCCCGCCCCACAATATGGACAACACGCACTGGAGCATGGGCGCATCCCGCCCCACAATATGGACAACACGCACTGGAGCATGGGTGCATCCCGCCCCACAATATGGACTACACGCACTGGAGCATGGGTGCATCCCGCCCCACAATATGGACAACACGCACTGGAGCATGGGCGCATCCCGCCCCACAATATGGACAACACGCACTGGAGCATGGGTGCATCCCGCCCCACAATATGGACAACACGCACTGGAGCATGGGTGCATCCCGCCCCACAATATGGACAACAACTGGAGTTAAGCAAAATATTCTACTTTCCAGATGCAACCAGTGAGCAGCCCAATGAAAGGAAAGCACGGACCGAAGACACATCGCAACCAGCAAATGATAAAATAACTGAACCCCACCTGGCGTTATCACCAGCATAAAACGTGTCTTCAATGTTGGGATCTTTAACAGATAAAAAGCTCTTGATATGGGGACTATTTCTAGAAAAATCTCTGAAGTATTGGATGATACATCGTTGGTACCATCAGATTACCAAGAGACTGGTCAAGTTACGGAATCTTTATAACACTCAGAGCCAATAAAAACTTTATTATTAGAAATCCCAGTCCATCTGGAACCAACATGGATGGATTTTTTGTCAACATCCTTATCACACAACTTCATCAGCCACTGATGGCTGACGGGACAGGGAGTTATTGGTTCACAAATAAATGGAAAAGTCCATGTTATTGGCGGTACAGTCCATGTTATTGGCGGTAAAGTCTGTGTTATTGTCGGTATAGTCCGTGCTATTGTCGGTATAGTCCGTGCTATTGTCGGTATAGTCCATGCTATTGGCGATACAGTCCATGTTATTGGCGGTACAGTCCATGTTATTGATGGTAAAGTCCATGTTATTGGCTATAAAGTCCATGTTATTGGCAGTATAGTCCATGTTATTGGCGGTATATGGCGGTATAGTCCGTGTTATTGGCGGTATAGTCCGTGTTATTGGCGGTATAGTCCGTGTTATTGGCGGTATAGTCCGTGTTATTGGCGGTATAGTCCGTGTTATTGGCGGTAAAGTCCATGTTATTGGCGGTATATGGCGGTATAGTCCGTGTTATTGGCGGTATAGTCCGTGTTATTGGCGGTATAGTCCGTGTTATTGGCGGTAAAGTCCATGTTATTGGCGGTATATGGTGGTATAGTCCGCGTTATTGGCGGTATAGTCCGTGTTATTGGTGGTATAGTCCGTGTTATTGGCGGTATAGTACATGTTATTGGCGGTATAGTACATGTTATTGGTGGTATAGTCCGTGTTATTGGCGGTACAGTCCGTGCTATTGTCGGTATAGTCCATGCTTTTGGCGGTACAGTCTATCTTATTGGCGGTACAGTCCATGTTATTGGCGGTAAAGTCCATGTTATTGGCGGTAAAGTCCATGTTATTGGCGGCATATGGCGGTATAGTCCGTGTTATTGGCGCTATAGTCAATGTTATTGGCGGTATAGTCCGTGTTATTGGCGGTATAGTCCATGTTATTGGCGGTATAGTCCGTGTTATTGGCGGTATAGTCCGTGTTATTGGCGGTATAGTCCGTGTTATTGGCGGTATAGTCCGTGTTATTGGCGGTATAGTCCATGTTACGCGTCATTGCAGATCTTTTAATACGGGCCTCATGGCCTCTTTTAAAACACCTCCTACAGCTCTTTCTATACATCCAGGAAAAGGTGGAAGCTGTCTCATTTGGAAGCTGTCTCATTTGGAAGCTGTCTCATTTGGTGAAGACCTTGTCAAGATGAACTATGAATGAGACACATCACAGACTTTTGTTGCTGTCTCAGAAGTCTTGTCTGTGTCATGGAGAACCTGAGCCTGTGTCTTACCATATGCTTGGTGCTGTGCCTTCCTCAGTAGCTCCTCAGCAATGTGGTGCAGCGAGTCCATTTCCCAGGGCTGGTACCGGTCCGTGCTGAGATACTGATGCAATGGAGCCGGCAGGGTGAGAGTGCTTTGCTCTTGGCTCAGGAGCAGCACATGGAGCCGTCTGTGGAGCTGAAGCAGGAACCTTGGAAAAGAAAAAGAGAAAGACCGTGCTCCTCAAATCACTCATCAAACCACTCTCCTCATTCTCTCCATGCACTCTCCACATTCTCTCCATGCACTCTCCATTCTTTCCCGGCACTCTCCCTAGCTCTCTCCTCATTGTCTCTATGCACTCTCCACTATCTCCTGGCACTCTCCCTAGCTCTCTCCTCATTCTCTCCATGCACTCTCCACTATCTCCTGGAACTCTCCCTAGCTCTCTCCTCATTCTCTCCATGCACTCTCCACTATCTCCTGGCACTCTCCCTAGCTCTCTCCTCATTCTCTCCATGCACTCTCCACTATCTCCTGGCACTCTCCCTAGCTCTCTACTCATTCTCTCCATGCACTCTCCACTTTCTCCTGGCACTCTCCCTAGCTCTCTTCTCATTCTCTCCATGCACTCTCCCTAGCTCTCTCCTCATTCTCTCCATGCACTCTCCACTCTCTCCCGGTACTCTCCCTAGCTCTCTCCTCATTCTTTCCATGACCTCTCCACTCTCTCCCGGCACTCTCCCTAGCTCTCTCCTCATTCTCTCTATGACCTCTCCCTATCTCTCTCCACATTCTCTCCATGCACTCTCCACTCTCTCCCAGCACTCTCCCTAGCTTTCTCCTCATTGTCTCTATGCACTCTCCACTATCTCCTCGTACTCTCCCTAGCTCTCTCCTCATTCTCTCCATGCACTCTCCACTATCTCCTGGCACTCTCCTCATTCTCTCCATGACCTCTCCACTCTCTCCCGGCACTCTCCCTAGCTCTCTCCTCATTCTATCCATGCACTCTCCACTATCTCCTGGCACTCTCCCTAGCTCTCTCCTCATTCTCTCCATACACTCTCCCTAGCTCTCTCCTCATTCTCTCCATGCACTCTCCACTCTCTCCCGGTACTCTCCCTAGCTCTCTCCTCATTCTTTCCATGACCTCTCCACTCTCTCCCGGCACTCTCCCTAGCTCTCTCCTCATTCTCTCCATGACTTCTGCACTCTCTCCCGGCACTCTCCCTAGCTCTCTCCTCATTCTCTCCATGACTTCTGCACTCTCTCCCGGCACTCTCCCTAGCTCTCTCCTCATTCTCTCCCTAGCTCTCTCCTCATTCTTTCCATGACCTCTCCACTCTCTCCCGGCACTCTCCCTAGCTCTCTCCTCATTCTCTCCCTAGCTCTCTCCTCATTCTCTCCCTAGCTCTCTCCTCATTCTCTCCCTAGCTCTCTCCTCATTCTCTCCCTAGCTCTCTCCTCATTCTCTCCCGGCACTCTCCCTAGCTCTCTCCTCATTCTCTCCCTAGCTCTCTCCTCATTCTTTCCATGACCTCTCCACTCTCTCCCGGCACTCTCCCTAGCTCTCTCCTCATTCTCTCCCTAGCTCTCTCCTCATTCTCTCCCTAGCTCTCTCCTCATTCTCTCCCTAGCTCTCTCCTCATTCTCTCCCGGCACTCTCCCTAGCTCTCTCCTCATTCTCTCCCTAGCTCTCTCCTCATTCTTTCCATGACCTCTCCACTCTCTCCCGGCACTCTCCCTAGCTCTCTCCACATTCTCTCCCTAGCTCTCTCCTCATTCTCTCCCTAGCTCTCTCCTCATTCTCTCCCTAGCTCTCTCCTCATTCTCTCCCGGCACTCTCCCTAGCTCTCTCCTCATTCTCTCCCTAGCTCTCTCCTCATTCTTTCCATGACCTCTCCACTCTCTCCCGGCACTCTCCCTAGCTCTCTCCTCATTCTCTCCCTAGCTCTCTCCTCATTCTCTCCATGCACTCTCCACTCTCTCCCGGTACTCTCCCTAGCTCTCTCCTCATTCTCTCCATACACTCTCCCTAGCTCTCTCCTCATTCTCTCCATGCACTCTCCACTCTCTCCCGGTACTCTCCCTAGCTCTCTCCTCATTCTCTCCCTAGCTCTCACTCATCTCTCTGAATGCCCATTCTAGTTCTCACGTACCTCTCTCGGAGCACTCTCTCTCTGGTCTTCTTGCCCCGGCGCGTCTCTCTCTTCAGTAGAGCTTGTAGTATTTCCTCTTCTTGCTCCGCATTATACAGCCCGGGGAAGGTGCCGTCACTCACCAGAGCTGCCATCTCCTGCAGGGCTCCGAGAGAGGCCCCATCTAACACTATTAGAGCAGTTGGCGTGTCTTCCACTCCGGATCTCCAGCAGGCCTCTCTCAGTAGGGTGTGGCGTTGGTCAAGTGTCTCTCTGCCACTCAGCTCCAGCACTGAGCACTTGGCGAGATGAGCAGCCAGCCTGGCCAGGCTCCTCCGGCCTGTACCTGGGCACTGGGACAACAGAGCCATATGACCCCGAGGGAGGTGGAGGGTACGGGTTAGACGGGTGATATGTTGCATGTCCTCAGAACATAAGGTCAGGCCTGAAATGTCTACAACACAGGAGCCCCTCCCCAGATTCTCTCTGTATATGGGACCCTCAGACTTCCCTCTGTATGTGGAAGACGTATACTGCTCTGGGACCCTTGGACTCCAGTCATGACAGAAGTTCAGATCTTGAAGGGTCTCATCAGTCAGCAGCACACTGAATGGAAGCAGGGGCTCTTCAGAGGAGGAGGGTCTGGTGAGATGGTCTGAGGTGGAGGAGGTGTCAGAAAGGGATGGAGTGGTGGAGTGGTATGAAGAGCCAGATTGTGAAGAGAACTGATCAGAAGGTGAGGAGGTATGGCAGGAAGGTGAGGGAGAGTGTGCAGAAGGTGAGGGAGGGTGTTCAGAAGGTGCGAACGAGAGGACAGTGGTAGGAGATGGACCAGAAGGTGAGGAGGTATGGCAAGAAGGTGAGGGGGAATGTGCAGAAGGTGAGGGAGGGTGTTCAGAAGGTGCGAATGAGAGGACAGTGGTAGGAGATGGACCAGAAAGTGAGGAGATATGGCAAGTAGGTGAGGGGGAATGTGCAGAAGGTGAGGGAGGGTGTTCAGAAGGTGCGAACGAGAGGACAGTGGTAGGAGACGGACCAAAAGGTGAGGAGGAAAGGCCAGATGAGGGGTGGAAGAGGTCAGAAAAGACTGAAAGAGACCCTGCAGTTGTGGAGGTCTGGGGCAGCTCACAGTGGTTTCCTGTGGTCATATCCTGGTCAGTTGTTGGTTCTGTCTCGCTGACCAGGTCCTTCATATCTCCCTCCAATGGAAGATCACTGAGATGGCTTTCTCTAGTCATTGTGTGGCCCCTATCTCGTGGTCCATGGGGGCAGAATGTCTCTCTGGTGCAGGTCAGCAGGAGCTCTCGGAAGATTTCCTTTTCTTGTTGGAACATTAAGACATCACTGAAGGTGAGCAGAGCCTCGTTCATCCAGAGTCGGACAATGCCACGCGTGGTGGCCTCATCTACAGACAGTGTGGTGTTGGGGAGTAGTGAGAGGTGAGGTCCGGGACATGGGCACAGAAGGGTCATACTCTGTAACAGTCTTTGTAAATGGTGCAGTGAAAAGCAGTACTGAGCGGGGAGATGGCGTGTCACCCCTTGGTACAGTCTCACGGTGGCCTGTGCCACGGCCTCACCTAATGAACGCGGTTGTGAAGTGGCACGTGACATCCGAAGCCAGTTTGTAAGGTGGGGACTGAACACGTGGACCAGAGAGTCTGGGGAGCAGGGCGGCAGCACCATGACAAAGAACAAGCGCACAAGGCGGGGGCACAGGGGGGCAAAGCCCTGCTCTGGAGGGCAAACTGTGCCCAGGAAAGAGGCAGCGGGTGGGCTCCGAAGAGCTGCCTCGGAGATAAAGCCACGGAGGAGCTCCAGAACAGGGCGTGTCCTTCTATGGCCATCTTAGGAAAGAGAAATGGTGTTAGTGACAGACACAGAGACATAGGATGTACAGACAGACATACAGACAGACACAGGGACATAGGATACACAGACAGACACACTGACAGACAGACACAGGGACAGACACAGGGACATAGGATGTACAGACAGACATGCAGACACACTGACAGACAGACACAGGGACATAGGATGTACAGACAGACATGCAGACACACTGACAGACAGACACAGGGACATAGGATGTACAGACAGACAGACACAGAGACATAGGATATACAGACAGACAGACACAGAGACATAGGATATACAGACAGACATGCAGACACACTGACAGACAGACACAGGGACAGACACAGAGACATAGGATATACAGACAGACAGACAGACACAGGGACATAGGATATACAGACAGACAGACACAGAGACATAGGATATACAGACAGACATGCAGACACACTGACAGACAGACACAGGGACATAGGATGTACAGACAGACATACAGACAGACATACTGACAGACAGACACAGGGACATAGGATGTACAGACAGACAGACACACTGACAGACAGACACAGGGACATAGGATATACAGACAGACATACACAGGGACAGACAGACACAGAGACATAGGATATACAGACAGACAGACACACTGACAGACAGACACAGGGACATAGGATATACAGACAGACAGACACACTGACAGACAGACACAGGGACATAGGATATACAGACAGACATACACAGGGACAGACAGACACAGGGACATAGGATATACAGACAGACAGACACAGGGACATAGGATGTACAGACAGACAGACACACAGACAGACACAGAGACATACATACACAGGGACAGACAGACACAGAGACATAGGATATACAGACAGACACACTGACAGACAGACACACTGACAGACACAGGGACATAGGATGTACAGACAGACAGACACACAGACAGACACAGAGACATACATACACAGGGACAGACAGACACAGACACACTGACAGACAGACACAGGGACAAAGGATGTACAGACAGACAGACTGACACACACACAGACAGACACAGGGACATAGGATACACAGACAGACACACTGACAGACAGACACAGGGACACTGACAGACACACTGACAGACAGACACACAGACAGACACAGGGACATAGGATATACAGACAGACATACAGACACACTGACAGACAGACACAGGGACATAGGATGTACAGACAGACATACAGACACACTGACAGACAGACACAGGGACATAGGATGTACAGACAGACATACAGACAGACACAGGGACATAGGATGTACAGACAGACACAGACACACTGACAGACAGACACAGGGACAGACACAGGGACATAGGATGTACAGACAGACATACACAGACAGACATACAGACAGACACAGGGACATAGGATGTACAGACATACACAGACAGACATAAAGACAGACACAGGGACATAGGATGTACAGACAGACAGACACACTGACAGACAGACACAGAGACATAGGATATACAGACAGACAGACACAGACAGACCCAGGGACATAGGATGTACAGACAGACACAGACAGACAGACACAGAGACATAGGATGTACAGACAGACACAGACAGACAGACACAGAGACATAGGATGTACAGACAGACATACACAGACACACTGACAGACACAGGGACATAGGATGTACAGACAGACATACAGACAGACACAGGGACATAGGATGTACAGACAGACACACTGACAGACACAGGGACATAGGATGTACAGACAGACATACAGACACACTGACAGACACACTGACAGACACAGGGACATAGGATGTACAGACAGACACACTGACAGACACACTGACAGACACAGAGACATAGGATATACAGACAGACACACTGACAGACAGACACAGGGACATAGGATATACAGACAGACACACTGACAGACAGACACAGGGACATAGGATGTACAGACAGACACAGACACACTGACAGACACACTGACAGACAGACACAGGGACATAGGATGTACAGACAGACAGACACACTGACAGACAGACACAGGGACATAGGATATACAGACAGACATACAGACACACTGACAGACACAGAGACATAGGATGTACAGACAGACATACAGACACACTGACAGACAGATACAGGGACATAGGATGTACAGACAGACACACTGACAGACACACTGACAGACAGACACAGGGACATAGGATGTACAGACAGACACACTGACAGACACACTGACAGACAGACACAGGGACATAGGATATACAGACAGACAGACAGACACAATGACAGACAGACACAGACACACTGACAGACACACTGACAGACAGACACACTGACAGACAGACACAGGGACATAGGATATACAGACAGACATACAGACACACTGACAGACAGACATACACAGACAGACATACACAGACAGACAGACACACTGACAGACAGACACAGGGACATAGGATGTACAGATAGACACACTGACAGACAGACACAGGGACATAGGATGTACAGACAGACACAGACACACTGACAGACAGACACAGGGACAGACAGACACAGAGACATAGGATATACAGACAGACAGACACACTGACAGACAGACACAGGGACATAGGATATACAGACAGACAGACACAGAGACATAGGATATACAGACAGACAGACACACTGACAGACAGACACAGGGACATAGGATATACAGACAGACAGACACACTGACAGACTGACACAGGGACATAGGATGTACAGACAGACACAGACACACTGACAGACAGACACAGGGACAGACACAGGGACATAGGATGTACAGACAGACATACAGATAGACACACTGACAGACAGACACAGGGACAGACACAGAGACATAGGATGTACAGACAGACATACAGACACACTGACAGACAGACACAGGGACAGACACAGAGACATAGGATATACAGACAGACACAGACACACTGACAGACAGACACAGGGACATAGGATATACAGACAGACACACTGACAGACAGACACAGGGACATAGGATGTACAGACAGACACACTGACAGACACAGGGACATAGGATATACAGACAGACATACAGACACACTGACAGACACACTGACAGACAGACACAGGGACATAGGATATACAGACAGACACACTGACAGACAGACACACAGACAGACACACTGACAGACAGACACAGGGACATAGGATGTATAGACAGACATACAGACACACTGACAGACACACTGACAGACACACTGACAGACACACTGACAGACAGACACAGGGACATAGGATATACAGACAGACACACTGACAGACAGACACACTGACAGACAGACACAGGGACATAGGATGTATAGACAGACATACAGACACACTGACAGACACACTGACAGACAGACACAGGGACATAGGATGTACAGACAGACATACAGACAGACAGACACAGGGACATAGGATGTACAGACAGACATACAGACACACTGACAGACAGACACAGGGACATAGGATGTACAGACAGACACACTGACAGACAGACACAGACAGACACAGGGACATAGGATGTACAGACAGACACACTGACAGACAGACACAGGGACATAGGATGTACAGACAGACATACAGACAGACACAGGGACATAGGATGTACAGACAGACATACAGACAGACACAGGGACATAGGATGTACAGACAGACACACTGACAGACAGACACAGGGACATAGGATGTACAGACAGACAGACACAGAGACATAGGATGTACAGACAGACATACAGACACACTGACAGACAGACACAGGGACATAGGATGTACAGACAGACATACAGACACACTGACAGACAGACACAGGGACATAGGATGTACAGACAGACATACAGACACACTGACAGACAGACACAGGGACATAGGATGTACAGACAGACATACAGACACACTGACAGACAGACACAGGGACATAGGATGTACAGACAGACATACAGACACACTGACAGACAGACACAGAGACATAGGATGTACAGACAGACATACAGACACACTGACAGACAGACACAGGGACATAGGATGTACAGACAGACATACAGACACACTGACAGACAGACACAGGGACATAGGATGTACAGACAGACATACAGACACACTGACAGACAGACACAGGGACATAGGATGTACAGACAGACATACAGACACACTGACAGACAGACACAGGGACATAGGATGTACAGACAGACACAGGGACAGACAGACACAGGGACATAGGATGTACAGACAGACATACAGACACACTGACAGACAGACACAGGGACATAGGATGTACAGACAGACACACTGACACACTGACAGACAGACACAGGGACATAGGATGTACAGACAGACATACAGACACACTGACAGACAGACACAGGGACATAGGATGTACAGACAGACATACAGACACACTGACAGACAGACACAGGGACATAGGATGTACAGACAGACATACAGACACACTGACAGACAGACACAGAGACATAGGATATACAGACAGACACACTGACAGACACAGGGACATAGGATATACAGACAGACATACAGACAGACACAGGGACATAGGATATACAGACAGACACACTGACAGACAGACACACTGACAGACACAGAGACATAGGATGTACAGACAGACATACACACTGACAGACAGACACAGGGACAGACACAGAGACATAGGATGTACAGACAGACATACACACTGACAGACAGACACAGGGACAGACACAGGGACATAGGATGTACAGACAGACATGCAGACACACTGACAGACAGACACAGGGACATAGGATGTACAGACAGACATACAGACAGACAGACACAGGGACATAGGATGTACAGACAGACATACAGACACACTGACAGACAGACACAGGGACATAGGATGTACAGACAGACATGCAGACACACTGACAGACAGACACAGGGACATAGGATGTATAGACAGACATACAGACACACTGACAGACACACTGACAGACAGACACAGGGACATAGGATGTACAGACAGACATACAGACACACTGACAGACAGACACAGGGACATAGGAAGTACAGACAGACACACTGACAGACAGACACAGACAGACACAGGGACATAGGATGTACAGACAGACACACTGACAGACAGACACACTGACAGACACAGGGACATAGGATGTACAGACAGACAGACAGACACACTGACAGACAGACACAGGGACATAGGATGTACAGACAGACAGACAGACAGACACAGGGACATAGGATATACAGACAGACATACACAGACAGACAGACACACTGACAGACAGATACAGGGACATAGGATGTACAGACAGACACACTGACAGACACACTGACAGACAGACACAGGGACATAGGATGTACAGACAGACAGACAGACACACTGACAGACAGACACAGGGACATAGGATATACAGACAGACTTACACAGACAGACAGACACACTGACAGACAGACACACTGACAGACAGACACAGGGACATAGGATGTACAGACAGACATACAGACACACTGACAGACAGACACAGGGACATAGGATGTACAGACAGACACAGACACACTGACAGACAGACACAGGGACAGACAGACACAGAGACATAGGATATACAGACAGACAGACACACTGACAGACAGACACAGGGACATAGGATATACAGACAGACAGACACACTGACAGACAGACACAGGGACAGACACAGGGACATAGGATGTACAGACAGACATACAGATAGACACACTGACAGACAGACACAGGGACAGACACAGAGACATAGGATATACAGACAGACACAGACACACTGACAGACAGACACACTGACAGACATACACACACAGACACAGGGACATAGGATATACAGACAGACATACAGACACACTGACAGACACACTGACAGACAGACACAGGGACATAGGATGTATAGACAGACACACTGACATACAGACACAGGGACATAGGATATACAGACAGACATACACAGGGACATAGGATGTATAGACAGACATACAGACACACTGACAGACACACTGACAGACAGACACACTGACAGACAGACACAGGGACATAGGATATACAGACAGACAGACACAGGGACATAGGATGTATAGACAGACATACAGACACACTGACAGACACACTGACAGACAGACACAGGGACATAGGATGTACAGACAGACATACAGACACACTGACAGACAGACACAGGGACATAGGATGTACAGACAGACATACAGACACACTGACAGACACACTGACAGACACAGGGACATAGGATGTACAGACAGACACACTGACAGACAGACACACTGACAGACACAGGGACATAGGATGTACAGACAGACATACAGACAGACACAGGGACATAGGATATACAGACAGACATACAGACACACTGACAGACAGACACAGAGACATAGGATGTACAGACAGACATACAGACACACTGACAGACAGACACAGGGACATAGGATGTACAGACAGACATACAGACACACTGACAGACAGACACAGGGACATAGGATGTACAGACAGACATACAGACACACTGACAGACAGACACAGGGACATAGGATGTACAGACAGACATACAGACACACTGACAGACAGACACAGGGACATAGGATGTACAGACAGACATACAGACACACTGACAGACAGACACAGGGACATAGGATGTACAGACAGACATACAGACACACTGACAGACAGACACAGGGACATAGGATGTACAGACAGACATACAGACACACTGACAGGACAGACACAGGGACATAGGATGTACAGACAGACATACAGACACACTGACAGACAGACACAGGGACATAGGATGTACAGACAGACATGCAGACACACTGACAGACAGACACAGGGACATAGGATGTACAGACAGACATACAGACACACTGACAGACAGACACAGGGACATAGGATGTACAGACAGACATACAGACACACTGACAGACAGACACAGGGACATAGGATGTACAGACAGACATACAGACACACAGACAGACAGACACAGGGACATAGGATGTACAGACAGACATACAGACACACTGACAGACAGACACAGGGACATAGGATGTACAGACAGACATACAGACACACTGACAGACAGACACAGGGACATAGGATGTACAGACAGACATACAGACACACTGACAGACAGACACAGGGACATAGGATGTACAGACAGACATACAGACACACTGACAGACAGACACAGACAGACACAGGGACATAGGATGTACAGACAGACACACTGACAGACAGACACAGGGACATAGGATATACAGACAGACACACTGACAGACACAGAGACATAGGATATACAGACAGACACACTGACAGACAGACACAGAGACATAGGATGTACAGACAGACACACTGACAGACACAGGGACATAGGATATACAGACAGACAGACACACTGACAGACACAGAGACATACATACACAGGGACATAGGATATACAGACAGACACACTGACAGACACAGGGACATAGGATATACAGACAGACATACAGACACACTGACAGACACAGAGACATAGGATATACAGACAGACACACTGACAGACAGACACAGGGACAAAGGATGTATAGACAGACATACAGACACACTGACAGACACACTGACAGACAGACACAGGGACATAGGATGTACAGACAGACATACAGACAGACAGACACAGGGACATAGGATGTACAGACAGACATACAGACACACTGACAGACAGACACAGGGACATAGGATGTACAGACAGACATGCAGACACACTGACAGACAGACACAGGGACATAGGATGTACAGACAGACATACAGACAGACAGACACAGGGACATAGGATGTACAGACAGACATACAGACACACTGACAGACAGACACAGGGACATAGGATATACAGACAGACAGACACAGGGACATAGGATGTACAGACAGACACACTGACAGACAGACACAGGGACATAGGATGTACAGACAGACACACTGACAGACAGACACAGGGACATAGGATGTATAGACAGACATACAGACACACTGACAGACACACTGACAGACAGACACAGGGACATAGGATGTACAGACAGACATACAGACACACTGACAGACAGACACAGGGACATAGGATGTACAGACAGACACACTGACAGACAGACACACTGACAGACACAGGGACATAGGATGTACAGACAGACATACAGACAGACACAGGGACATAGGATGTACAGACAGACACACTGACAGACAGACACAGGGACAGACACAGGGACATAGGATGTACAGACAGACAGACACAGAGACATAGGATGTACAGACAGACATACAGACACACTGACAGACAGACACAGGGACATAGGATATACAGACAGACATACACAGACACACTGACAGACAGACACAGGGACATAGGATGTACAGACAGACATACAGACACACTGACAGACACACTGACAGACAGACACAGGGACATAGGATGTACAGACAGACATACAGACAGACAGACACAGGGACATAGGATGTACAGACAGACATACAGACACACTGACAGACAGACACAGGGACATAGGATGTACAGACAGACACAGACACACTGACAGACAGACACAGGGACAGACACAGGGACATAGGATGTACAGACAGACACAGGGACATAGGATATACAGACAGACACAGAGACATAGGATATACAGACAGACACAGGGACATAGGATATACAGACAGACATACAGACACACTGACAGACACACTGACAGACACACACACTGACAGACACACTGACAGACAGACACACTGACAGACACACTGACAGACAGACACACTGACAGACACACTGACAGACAGACACAGGGACAGACACAGAGACATAGGATGTACAGACAGACAGACACAGAGACATAGGATGTACAGACAGACATACAGACACACTGACAGACAGACACAGGGACATAGGATGTACAGACAGACATACAGACACACTGACAGACAGACACAGGGACATAGGATGTACAGACAGACATACAGACACACTGACAGACAGACACAGACAGACACAGGGACATAGGATGTACAGACAGACACACTGACAGACAGACACAGGGACATAGGATATACAGACAGACACACTGACAGACACAGAGACATAGGATATACAGACAGACACACTGACAGACAGACACAGAGACATAGGATGTACAGACAGACACACTGACAGACACAGAGACATAGGATATACAGACAGACACACTGACTGACAGACACAGAGACATAGGATATACAGACAGACATACAGACACACTGACAGACACAGAGACATAGGATATACAGACAGACACACTGACAGACAGACACAGGGACAGACACAGGGACATAGGATGTACAGACAGACATACAGACACACTGACAGACACAGAGACATAGGATATACAGACAGACACACTGACAGACAGACACAGGGACAGACACAGGGACATAGGATATACAGACAGACAGACACAGAGACATAGGATATACAGACAGACATACAGACACACTGACAGACAGACACAGGGACATAGGATGTACAGACAGACATACAGACACACTGACAGACAGACACAGGGACATAGGATGTACAGACAGACATACAGACACACTGACAGACAGACACAGGGACATAGGATGTACAGACAGACACAGGGACAGACACAGGGACATAGGATGTACAGACAGACATACAGACACACTGACAGACAGACACAGACAGACACAGGGACATAGGATGTACAGACAGACACACTGACAGACAGACACACTGACAGACACAGGGACATAGGATGTACAGACAGACACACTGACAGACAGACACAGAGACATAGGATGTACAGACAGACACACTGACAGACACAGGGACATAGGATATACAGACAGACAGACACACTGACAGACACAGAGACATAGGATATACAGACAGACACACTGACAGACAGACACAGGGACAGACACAGGGACATAGGATGTACAGACAGACATACAGACACACTGACAGACAGACACAGGGACATAGGATGTATAGACAGACATACAGACACACTGACAGACACACTGACAGACAGACACAGGGACATAGGATGTACAGACAGACATACAGACAGACAGACACAGGGACATAGGATGTACAGACAGACATACAGACACACTGACAGACAGACACAGACAGACACAGGGACATAGGATGTACAGACAGACACACTGACAGACAGACACAGGGACATAGGATATACAGACAGACATACAGACACACTGACAGACACACTGACAGACACACTGACAGACAGACACAGGGACAGACACAGGGACATAGGATGTACAGACAGACATACAGACACACTGACAGACACACTGACAGACACACTGACAGACAGACACAGGGACATAGGATGTACAGACAGACATACAGACACACTGACAGACAGACACAGAGACATAGGATGTACAGACAGACATACAGACACACTGACAGACAGACACAGGGACATAGGATGTACAGACAGACATACAGACACACTGACAGACAGACACAGGGACATAGGATGTACAGACAGACATACAGACACACTGACAGACAGACACAGGGACATAGGATGTACAGACAGACATACAGACACACTGACAGACAGACACAGGGACATAGGATGTACAGACAGACACACTGACAGACACAGGGAAATAGGATATACAGACAGACAGACACAGAGACATAGGATATACAGACAGACATACAGACACACTGACAGACAGACACAGGGACATAGGATGTACAGACAGACAGACACAGAGACATAGGATATACAGACAGACACACAGACACACTGACAGACAGACACAGGGACATAGGATGTACAGACAGACAGACACAGAGACATAGGATATACAGACAGACATACAGACACACTGACAGACAGACACAGGGACATAGGATGTACAGACAGACATGCAGACACACTGACAGACAGACACAGGGACAGACACAGAGACATAGGATATACAGACAGACACAGGGACAGACACAGGGACATAGGATATACAGACATACACAGACACACTGACAGACACAGAGACATAGGATGTACAGACAGACATACAGACACACTGACAGACAGACACAGGGACATAGGATGTACAGACAGACACACTGACAGACACAGGGACATAGGATGTACAGACAGACATGCAGACACACTGACAGACACACTGACAGACACACTGACAGACCCAGGGACATAGGATGTACAGACAGACAGACAGACACACTGACAGACACAGAGACATAGGATGTACAGACAGACACACTGACAGACAGACACACTGACAGACACAGGGACATAGGATATACAGACAGACACACTGACAGACAGACACACTGACAGACACAGGGACATAGGATGTACAGACAGACACACTGACAGACAGACACACTGACAGACACAGGGACATAGGATGTACAGACAGACACACTGACAGACAGACACACTGACAGACACAGGGACATAGGATGTACAGACAGACACACTGACAGACACAGGGACATAGGATATACAGACAGACACACACAGACACACTGACAGACAGACACAGAGACATAGGATATACAGACAGACATACAGACACACTGACAGACACACTGACAGACAGACACAGGGACATAGGATATACAGACATACAGACACACTGACAGACACAGAGACATAGGATGTACAGACAGACATACAGACACACTGACAGACACAGGGACATAGGATGTACAGACAGACAGACACAGAGACATAGGATATACAGACAGACAGACACACTGACAGACAGACACACTGACAGACAGACACAGACACACTGACAGACAGACACAGGGACAGACACAGGGACATAGGATGTACAGACAGACAGATACAGAGACATAGGATGTACAGACAGACATACAGACACACTGACAGACACAGAGACATAGGATATACAGACAGACAGACACACTGACAGACAGACACACTGACAGACAGACACAGGGACATAGGATGTACAGACAGACATACACAGACACAATGACAGACATACACAGGGACATAGGATGTACAGACAGACATACACAGACACACTGACAGACATACACAGACACACTGACAGACATACACAGACACACTGACAGACATACACAGACACACAGTCAGACACACACACAGACAGACACAGGGACATAGGATATACAGACAGACACAGACAGACACACACACACACAGACAGACACACACAGACAGACACACACACACACACAGACAGACACACAGACAGACAGACAGACACAGGGACATAGGATATACAGACAGACATACACAGACACACACAGACACACTGACAGACACAGACAGACACAGACACACAGACACCTTTTAGACACACACACCGACTAACAGACGGATGGACAGACAGAGGACAACCTACAAACACTCAGAGCCAGTGTCTTCTATCTCACCCCAGGAGGCTTCATGCAGGTCCTCAATGATGGAGACATGTCGTGTTCTGGGGGCCCTGGTGCGGGCCCCTGGAGTTGTCTCCCTCCGGCTGTTGAGCAGCAGCTGTAGTTGGTCTGGCTGAAGGGTGGCATTTACTGGAATCCGATGACTTGATATTCCCTGGGGGGCCACAGACTGACCCGCCAACTGCGCCAGACTGGACTTCCCACATCCACGCGAGCCGGCCAACAGGACAGAGCGTCCAGAAATCAAGAGAGAGCGCACAGCAAAGAAAGCGCTCTCATACTACAAGAGAGAGAGAGAGCTTATGTACTGAGATAGAGAGAGAGAGACTCATACTAGAGAGTGAGAGAGTGCTCTCATAACAAAATAAAGAGAGCGTAGGTTATCAAACAGTAATAGAAACAGATCTCTCATACCACATTAGACTGCTTGTTTCTTAAATTTTCACTCTTTTTCAAGCTGTTAATCTTTCAGAAGGAACGAGAGGTAGATGGTTTGGTTCATCCTTTTCCCTACATGACCTTTCCCATTGGAGTGACACCCAGGTATACCCTTACCCTACACCATTGGCTCATCCATCAGTGATAACATATATAGTCTTCTGCTCACGCTTGTCCAATATTCAAGGCCTGGTGCTGACATGGAATAGACTACTGGACCTGACCCACCTCATTGGGGTTGACCTGAGAGTCAGTTTAATGCCGGCCTCGCCTTGCCTTTACGTCGGCCCGGTTGCCTTTACCTCTCTTTATTAAGTGCTAATCCTTTTTTAATGGAAATGAGTAAGGTCACTCGTCACTACCAATCTCTACCACACGCTACATGTATGTTCACGATATATAGTCCATGTGGTGTTCTTCTGCCATAGTACATAATGGAACATACCAATATAAATGTGATTTTATGGGGTATATCCCTTGGTTTGGTGACCATGGAGTCCTCTTTGCCTGAGGAAACTGTACACAATGGTATAAAAGACCCTAATTGAAAGGCGTCTTGCTGATTTATCCATATACAATCAGTGTTTGATGGATACTCACCATCTCTTGGCTCTATTAATCTTTGATCAATCTCATCCTGATCTACCCATCTCTCAACCAGGTTTGGCATTCCTTAATGGTAGCAACTATGGACAGGTCCTTGATTCAGAATATACAAGAACCCCAACTCATGGTAACACTATAACTGGCATGCGGAGGCCAAGGACAGAAACCGCTGATGATGTTGGGAAGATATTTCTTTTAACTGTAACATTCACCATATTTTGTGTAATATTCTAGTTTCAGCTTCATGTTAGAGAAGAAAGGGGCCTCTGGTAGATGGACTTATTCCTCTGCATCTCATACCCATTGCCTCCAATGGCAATCCAATGTGGTGCTTTACCTCTGGTAAAAGAAGAGGCTGCCCTAGGACTGGCTGCTTGGGTCGAGCAGATAGACATGGTACGAGAGCGTCTCCTGCAGGACTAGGGGATACATCAAACAGAGAGACATCTCTGGGGATCTCGATCTGCACGACATGACTGCACAGGAGCTCACGGAAAACCAGGTCAAACTGGGAGCGATGTCTGCAAAAGAATCAGAAATGGGGAGTTGTAATAACCGTACTGGGGCATTGGGGTAACAGCGTTGGTGGAGATGCAAATGATTGGCAGTTCTTTGGGTATCAGTGCTAGGAAGGAGGATATGAGGGTTAGGAAAACTGTTTGCAATAGAGGGCAACAGTGCTAGGATGGGTTGGATCCGTTCTGTAAGACCAAAAGAGGTAGATCAGTACTAGAGGTCCTCAAGAAGTGCTGATGCTAGGTGGTTTGTTCATTGGGAGTAGGAAGGGGTAGTGCTAGATGGGTCAGGATCAGAAGGACCAATGGACCGATGCTGATAGTACTGATAGCAGAAAGGGACAGGGAGGGACGGTCAGTACCGGAGGGCATGACGGGCAGAGATTGGTGTAGGGAAGCATGGACCGGCAGTGCTTGTTGGGTGGTGAGTGTATATGTACTAAGCGGCAAGGTAACCATAATGGAGGATAAGAACACAGGCTGACAGTACTGTAGGTCAATACTCTGGGAAGTAGTATGAGATGGGCCAGGGTAAGTCATGGTAGACAGGAGAGTTCAAGCATGGAGTAAAAGTAGATATATTCCATCGTACAGCACTTACTTGGAGTTTAGGTGCCCACCAAAGCCCCAGATGAAGGAGTAGAGGAAGTATGTCAAAGCACAGAGATGGTTCTCCAGTGGAACAAGCCGGTCCAGACAGGATAGATCAGACGCGTCTTTATTTTCATTTCCAGAAGTCTCTGTAAGATCAAATTCAGTTAGTCAGATCTGAGACACTGCCCTTTGCCCTCTCACTACCCTCCATACTTACCACACATTGACTCTTCTGTGTCCCTATGACCTCCAGAGATCTCTGTATGTCTGGTTGGTGTTTGTGTCTCCAACATCACTTGTGTCCCTTGTTTCCGCAGTAGGTGTTGGTCCAGTAGTACCTGTAGGATGGTACAGAAGGAGGAGACAGAGTGCACCCTGTGTACAGAATATGTAGGGTGAGAATGCAGTGCTAGAGTGCAGCGCTGCTCCAGGAAGACGAGCGTTTTCGGTATCAAGCTCTTGCACAGATTCTGCAGCAGATTGGCTGTGCTGCGCCTTATTCTGTATTTGGAATACAAGACAGACATGAAGGATCCTAGCACTGCCCCCCAGGTGTCCTTCCCACCACAGTATACAAGAGGGCAACGTGTGGCCAAAGCAGGGGTCACACTGGATGTTTCTGTCATTTCAAACAACAGCTTGAAGGAAGCAGACAAAGAAAGGTGCCGACCATCCGCCAACGTTAGATTAGGGCAAGGGCCAAACAGACAGGAAATGGGCTCCATCCAGTCTGGAGACGCCATCCCATCCAGAACAAGCCACTTCTGAGCTGTTGACTCCTGCCCTGCTCGCTGCAAAAGCTGCGAGATAACGCCATCTGCCAAGCTCCCATCGTAGACATCTCCAAATAGTTCCTGGGTGGACAGGCTGTTGGGGTAGAGATGTTCCACTCGGACGGGTCTGAATCCAGGGGAGGGATCATGCCGCAGCACGGCTCTACCAGATAGGCGGTTCAGGGCCCTGGCCAAGAACTTCCAGCAGGTCGTCTTCCCGCTGCCCGAGGGTCCGGTGAGCAGAGTCCCCGGGCTCTGCTGAATCGCCTGATAGAGTTGCAGAACATTCTGGGACAGATCCGAGTGAGCTTGAAGACCTGCGGTTTGCAGCTCCAGATTTAGGGCATTGAGTAGAGCGGTGCAGGAAGGAGAGTTGGACTCAGTGGACAGTTGTGACGCTGTGAACTTGGGGAAGAGGCCATTCAGGATGTCCCACAGGTGATTAGAGTGAGGAGTCTTGGGTCCAGACAGTAGAGGCAATGAGCACAGTGACCTGAACAGAGCCATTTCTTCCTCAAATTCTTTGTATAGAGTGGAACGTGGATCACTTGGGGGCTGGGAAATCTCTGTGTTTGTTACCCTTACCGCACTGGCACTGCGGCATTCCATACTCCTTCCACACATGACCTTGTTTCCATCGTCCTCGAGGAACGTCACTGCTCTGTGCACCACTTCCTGTATTAGAGTGAGGCAGTTGGCTTTGGTCACAGCCCCAGACTCAACTGTCAACTGGAAAAAGTAACAGAGCTTGCTGGCTAAGTGAGAGTGGCCTTGGAAGCCAAGAGACAGCAGGACAAGCTCGGAGTAGGAGCGCATGTCAGGGGTCAACAGCGACACAGGCCTCAGAAGCTGCCGCAAGTTGGGTGGAATTGGACTGGAAGGGTTGAGGTGAGGGAGCGTGAGGAAACAGCCATAGCTCTCTCCAACAGATAGTAACCTCCCCTCAAACACGATGCTAAAAAGCTTTTCAGGACACTCAGCAAGTTTCTGGGCTTGGACCATTGTTTGGCAAGATGACTGTATGATCCAGAGGAGATGCCCTAGTGCCATCTGAACTTCCACTGTCAGTTGGTGGGCACTGTCCAACACCAGCCAGGCTCCTCCTTGTAGTGCCCCCTGCAGGTGATGACTGAGCCTGCCAATTTCTAACCCAGCCCAACACTTCAGCACCACCACCTGCCGGCCCAAAGCATGTCCCAGAGATAGAACGGTCTGAATCCTAGTGCCCTCGTTCTGCCCAATCACTGCGCCACAATGATATTGCTCCAGTGCCAGGATCAAGCCTAAGGTGGCTCTGTCAGAGAGGGCACAGTCCATGATGTTCTTATCTATGCCAATATATTCATAACCATAGGCAAGCTGGAACCCCAATATATCTACAAAGCACGGGTGGGCTAGTAGTCTCGTGCTCCCCTCTACGCCATTCTCAGAGGACTGTGGAGTTCGGGAACCCTCTGTGCCATTTTTAAAGTCACTTACACTATCTTTGGTGCCATTGCAACTCTCTTGTGTGTCTACTGGATACCTCTTCATCTCAGCCTTGTCATCTGACTGTTTGGCTACTTTGTATTTCATGATTTTAGCCCATAAGAAGCATTGTGGTGTCTGTACCATTTTGTCCAGGAGCGCCATGCTGCGGTCTCTCTGCTGAGCTGTCAGGTTGATCCATGCCGACAAGATGGACCGTGCCCTATGGAGCAAGGCTGGACGGGTGCTCTGGTCTCTGTGTAATTGTAACAGACCCGACACCAGGACCTGCAGCTTATGTTGGAGTCGTTCTCTCACAGAGCTTCCCTGATGAGCCAAGAGACTTTCCTCTATCTCTTGGCACCATAGCACCTCCTCTGTCACTGCCAGGCACTGCCAGGGAAAGGCCGTCACCAATGCCACCCAGCGCTGAGGGTCCTCCACATGGGAAAGATCCCAGCCTTGCTTCCTCCGCTCATACAGACAACGTCCTAGATTATATCGGAGACTCTCGCTTAGCCCCCGTTCTAGCTCTGACAGCCAGATTGTGGTCTTCAGGTGTTCCCGGATTGGGGAGCAGAGGTTCAGTTGCTCCTCACAATTCCCTACCACCCCAATGGTCAATGACCGACTGCTGTAGAGAGGAAAATCAGCCGTGTTGGGGACTTGGGACTTGAAGAGAACGTTTGATAGGCTGGGAAAGCATAGAAGGGCACATGGGATGCGCTCTGCGGGGTCCTCAGTAGCCGACAGGATACGCAGAACATCCTGATTACTCAAGAAAAAGAGACGTGGACAGGAACAACGAGAGGCATCCAGCAACTCTCCAAGATCTCCAATCATCTGGTCCATGATACGGATGGCCATGCTGAGGGTAGTCGTGAGCTCTGGTGAGCGGCTCCCATGAGGATGACCCAGGATGGACAGTATATGAGGATCCTTCCGTGTGGCTTCGATAAATGACCTGTACATGCCGTCAATGTCCACAAACTGCAAAAGGAAGTGGAAGACAATGAGCCAAGGAGCCAATAACATCAATACCATAAAGTATCACGAAAGATAAGAAACCGAGAAGAGGAGCTTACACCTTAACAAGACCACTAAATCCAATATCATACAAGGAAAGGCGAGAGCTGAGCTAAGGAGCTGACACTCTAATGAGACAACAACATAAAGAAAAACAACAGTCAGCAGAGCGAGTGACAACGAGGAATCAACTTTATATGAGGAAGGATGAGGACTGAACCAGAAGGCTGACACTCTAACCCAACATAAAATGTTAGTGCATAACTGGGGAAGGGAGAGAGAGAGAGGGGCAGAGGAAGGGAGAGAGGGGCAGAGGAAGGGAGAGAGAGAGGCAGAGGAAGGGAGAGAGAGAGGCAGAGGAAGGGAGAGAGAGAGGCAGAGGAAGGGAGAGAGAGAGGGAGAGGAAGGGAGAGAGAGAGGCAGAGGAAGGGAGAGAGAGAGGCAGAGGAAGGGAGAGAGAGAGGCAGGGAGATAGAGGCAGAGGAAGGGAGAGAGAGAGAGAGAGAGAGGCAGGCAGAGGAAGGGAGAGAGAGAGAGAGAGAGAGGCAGAGGAAGGGAGAGAGAGAGATAGAGAGAGGCAGAGGAAGGGAGAGGGAGAGAGAGAGGCAGAGGAAGGGAGAGAGAGAGGCAGAGGAAGGGAGAGAGAGGGAGAGGCGGAGGAAGAGAGAGAGAGAGGAAGGGAGATAGAGGCAGAGGAAGGGAGAGAGAGAGGCAGAGGACGGGAGAGAGAGCGAGAGAGGCAGAGGAAGGGAGAGAGAGAGAGAGAGAGAGAGGCAGAGGAAGAGAGAGAGAGAAAGGCAGAGGAAGGGAGAGAGAGGCAGAGGAAGAGAGAGGCAGAGGAAGAGAGAGGCAGAGGAAGGGAAAGAGAGAGGCATAGGAAGGGAGAGAGAGGGAGAGGAAGGGAGAGAGAGGCAGAGGAAGGGAGAGAGAGGCAGAGGAAGGGAGAGAGAGAGGCAGAGGAAGGGAGAGAGAGAGGCAGAGGAAGGGAGAGAGAGGCAGAGGAAGAGAGAGGCAGAGGAAGGAAGAGAGAGGGAGAGGAAGGGAGAGAGAGGGCGAGGAAGGGAGAGAGAGAGGCAGAGGAAGAGAGAGAGAGAGGCAGAGGAAGAGAGAGAGAGAGAGGCAGAGGAAGGGAGAGAGAGGCAGAGGAAGAGAGAGGCAGAGGAAGGGAGAGAGAGGGAGAGGAAGGGAGAGAGAGAGGCAGAGGAAGGGAGAGAGAGAGGCAGAGGAAGGGAGAGAGAGGCAGAGGAAGAGAGAGGCAGAGGAAGGGAGAGAGAGGGAGAGGAAGGGAGAGAGAGGGCGAGGAAGGGAGAGAGAGAGGCAGAGGAAGGGAGAGAGAGAGGCAGAGGAAGGGAGAGAGAGAGGCAGAGGAAGGGAGAGAGAGAGAGAGAGAGAGAGAGGCAGAGGAAGGGAGAGAGAGAGAGAGGCCGAAGAAGGAGGAGAGAGAGGCAGAGGAAGAGAGAGAGAGAGAGGCAGAGGAAGGGAGAGAGAGAGGCAGAGGAAGGAAGGGAGAGAGAGGCAGAGGAAGGGAGAGAGAGAGGCAGAGGAAGGGAGAGAGAGAGGCAGAGGAAGGGAGAGAGAGAGGCAGAGGAAGGGAGATAGAGGCAGAGGAAAGGAGAGAGAGAAGCAGAGGAAGGGAGAGAAAGAGGCAGAGGAAGAGAGAGAGAGAGGCAGAGGAAGAGAGAGAGAGAGAGAGAGAGAGAGGGAGAAAGAGGCAGAGGAAGGGAGAAAGAGGCAGAGGAAGAGAGAGAGAGAGAGAGAGAGAGAGGGAGAAAGAGGCAGAGGAAGGGAGAGAGAGAGAGAGAGAGAGAGAGAGGGAGAAAGAGGCAGAGGAAGAGAGAGAGAGAGAGAGAGAGAGAGAGAGAGGGAGAAAGAGGCAGAGGAAGGGAGAAAGAGGCAGAGGAAGAGAGAGAGAGGCAGAGGAAGGGAGAGAGAGAGGCAGAGGAAGGGAGAGAGAGAGTCAGAGGAAGGGAGAGAGAGAGTCAGAGGAAGGGAGAGGCAGAGGAAGAGAGAGAGAGAGGAAGGGAGATAGAGGCAGAGGAAGGGAGAGAGAGAGGCAGAGGACGGGAGAGAGAGAGGCAGAGGAAGGGAGAGAGAGCGAGAGGCAGAGGAAGGGAGAGAGAGAGAGAGAGAGAGAGGCAGAGGAAGAGGAGAGAGAGAGAGAGAGAGAGAGAGAGAGAGGCAGAAGAAGGGAGAGAGAGGGAGAGGAAGGGAGAGTGAGAGAGAGGCAGAGGAAGGGAGAGAGAGCGAGAGGCAGAGAAAGGGAGAGAGAGAGAGAGAGAGAGAGAGAGGAAGAGGAAGAGAGAGAGAGAGAGAGAGAGAGAGAGGCAGAGGAAGGGAGATAGAGGCAGAGGAAGGGAGAGAGAGGCAGAGGAAGGGAGAGAGAGAGAGGCAGAGGAAGAGAGAGGCAGAGGAAGGGAAAGAGAGAGGCAGAGGAAGGGAGAGAGAGGGAGAGGAAGGGAGAGAGAGGGAGAGGAGGGGAGAGAGAGAGGCAGAGGAAGGGAGAAAGAGAGGCAGAGGAAGGGAGAGAGAGAGGCAGAGGAAGGGAGAGAGAGAGGCAGAGGAAGGGAGAGAGAGAGAGAGAGAGAGAGAGAGAGAGGCAGAGGAAGGGAGAGAGAGAGAGAGGCCGAGGAAGGGAGAGAGAGAGGCAGAGGAAGAGAGAGAGAGAGAGAGAGAGAGAGGCAGAGGAAGGGAGAGAGAGAGGCAGAGGAAGGAAGGGAGAGAGAGGCAGAGGAAGGGAGAGAGAGAGGCAGAGGAAGGGAGATAGAGGCAGAGGAAGGGAGAGAGAGAGGCAGAGGAAGGGAGAGAGGCAGAGGAAGAGAGAGGCAGAGGAAGAGAGAGGCAGAGGAAGAGAGAGAGAGAGGCAGAGGAAGAGAGAGAGAGAGGCAGAGGAAGAGAGAGATAGAGGCAGAGGAAGAGAGAGATAGAGGCAGAGGAAGAGAGAGAGAGAGAGAGAGAGAAAGAGGCAGAGGAAGGGAGAAAGAGGCAGAGGAAGAGAGAGAGAGGCAGAGGAAGGGAGAGTGAGAGGCAGAGGAAGGGAGAGAGAGAGTCAGAAGAAGGGAGAGAGAGAGAGAGAGAGAGGCAGAGGAAGGGAGAGAGAGGGAGAGAGAGAGGCAGAGGAAGGGAGAGAGAGAGGCAGAGGAAGGGAGAGAGAGAGGCAGAGGAAGGGAGAGAGAGAGGCAGAGGAAGGAAGGGAGAGAGAGAGGCAGAGGAAGGGAGAGAGAGAGAGATAGAGGAAGGGAGAGAGAGAGAGGCAGAGGAAGGGAGAGAGAGAGAGAGAGGCAGAGGAAGGGAGAGAGAGAGAGAGAGAGAGAGAGAGAGAGAGAGAGAGAGAGAGAGAGAGAGAGAGAGAGAGAGAGGCAGAGGAAGGGAGAGAGAGAGGCAGAGGAAGGGAGAGAGAGAGGCAGAGGAAGGGAGAGAGAGAGGCAGAGGAAGGGGAGAGAGAGAGGCAGAGGAAGGGAGAGAGAGAGGCAGAGGAAGGGAGAGAGAGAGGCAGAGGAAGGGAGATAGAGGCAGAGAAGAGAGAGAGATGCAGAGGAGAGAGAGAGAGAGAGGCAGAGGAAAGAGAGAGAGAGAGAGAGAGAGGCAGGGGAAGGAAGGGAGAGAGAGAGGAAGAGAGAGAGAGGATTGGCAGAGGAAGAGAAGATAGAGAGGCAGAGGAAGGGAGAGAGAGAGGCAGAGGAAGGGAGAGAGAGAGAGAGGCAGAGGAAGGAGAGGGAGAGTAGAGGGGGCAGAGAAGAGGAGAGAGAGAGCAGAGGAAGGGAGAGAGAGAGGCAGAGGAAGGGAAGAGAGAGGGCAGAGGAAGGGAGAGAGAGAGGCAGAGGAAGAGAGAGAGAGAGGGGCGAGGAAGGGGAGAGAGAGAGGCAGTAGGAAGAGAAGAGAGAGAGGCAGAGGAAGGGAGAGAGAGAGGCAGAGGAAGAGAGAGAGAGGCAGAGGAAGGAAGATAGAGGCAGAGGAAGGGAGAGAGAGAGGCAGAGGAAGGGAGAGAGAGAGGCAGAGGTAGGGAGAGAGAGAGGCAGAGGAAGGGAGGAGAGAGAGAGAGGCAGAGGAAGGAGAGGAGAGAGAGAGAGAGAGAGGAGAGAGAGAGGAGAGAGAGAGGGAGAGAGTGGAGGGAAGGAGAGAGAGAGAGGCAGAGGAAGAGAGAGGCAGAGGAAGGGAGAGAGAGAGAGAGAGAGAGGCAGAGAAGGGAGAGAGGAGAGCAGAGGAAGAGAGAGAGAGAGAGAGAGAGAGAGGAAGAGAAGGGAGAGAGAGAGAGAGGAAGGGAGAGAGAGGCAGAGGAAGGGAGAGAGAGAGGCAGAGGAAGGAGAGAGAGGCAGAGGAAGAGAGAGAGAGAGGCAGAGGAAGGAAGGGAGAGAGAGGGCGAGGAAGGGAGATAGAGAGCATGAGGAAGAGAGAGAGAGGCAGAGGAAGGGAGAGAGAGAGAGCAGAGGAAGGGAGATAGAGAGGCAGAGGAAGGAGAGAGAGAGAGAGAGAGGCAGAGAAGGGAGAGAGAGGGAGAGAGAGAGGCAGAGGAAGGGAGAGAGAGGCAGAGGAAGGGAGAGAGAGAGGCAGAGGAAGGGAGAGAGAGAGGCAGAGGAAGGGAGAGAGAGAGGCAGAGGGAGGGAGAGAGAGAGGCAGAGGAAGGGAGAGAGAGAGAGGAGGCAGAGAGAGGGGGACAGAGGGAAGGAGAGAGAGAGAGAGAGGAGAGGGAGAGAGGAGAGGGAGGTAGAGGGAGAGGATAGGAAGGGAGAGAGAGAGGCAGGAGGGAGAGAGAGAAGAGGCAGAGGAAGGGAGAGAGGTGAGGCAGAGGAGAGGGAGAGAGAGAGGCAGAGGAAGGGAGAGAGAGAGGCAGAGGGAAGGGAGAGAGAGAGGCAGAGGAAGGGAGAGAGAGAGAGGCAGAGGAGGGAGAGAGAGGCAGAGGAAGAGAGAGAGAGAGAGAGGCAGAGGAAGGGAGAGAGAGAGAGGCAGAGGAAGAGAGAGATAGAGATAGAGAGGCAGAGGAAGAGAGAGATAGAGATAGAGAGGCAGAGGAAGAGAGAGATAGAGAGGCAGAGGAAGGGAGAGAGAGAGAGAGGCAGAGGAAGGAAGGGAGAGAGAGGCAGAGGAAGGAAGGGAGAGAGAGGCAGAGGAAGCGAGAGAGAGAGGAAGAGGAAGCGAGAGAGAGAGGCAGAGGAAGCGAGAGAGAGAGGCAGAGGAAGGGAGAGAGAGGCAGAGGAAGGGAGAGAGAGAGGCAGAGGAAGGGAGAGAGAGAGGCAGAGGAAGGGAGAGAGAGAGGCAGAGGAAGGGAGAGAGAGAGAAAGGCAGAGGAAGGGAGAGAGAGAGAGAGGAAGGGAGAGAGAGAGAGAGGAAGGGAGAGAGAGGCAGAGGAAGGGAGAGAGAGAGGCAGAGGAAGAGAGAGAGAGAGGCAGAGGAAGAGAGAGAGAGAGGCAGAGGAAGGGAGAGAGAGAGGCCGAGGAAGGGAGAGAGAGGGGCAGAGGAAGGGAGAGAGAGAGGCAGAGGAAGGGAGAGAGAGAGAGAGAGAGAGGCAGAGGAAGGGAGAGAGAGGGAGAGAGAGAGGCAGAGGAAGGGAGAGAGAGAGGCAGAGGAAGGGAGAGAGAGAGGCAGAGGAAGGGAGAGAGAGAGGCAGAGGAAGGGAGAGAGAGAGAGATAGAGGAAGGAAGAGAGAGAGAGGCAGAGGAAGGGAGAGAGAGAGAGAGAGAGAGAGAGAGGCAGAGGAAGGGAGAGAGAGAGGCAGAGGAAGGGAGAGAGAGAGAGAGGCAGAGGAAGGGAGAGAGAGAGAGAGAGAGGCAGAGGAAGGGAGAGAGAGGCAGAGGAAGGGAGAGAGAGGCAGAGGAAGGGAGATAGAGGCAAGAGTAAGAGAGAGAGAGGCAGAGGAAGGGAGAGAGAGAGAGGCAGAGGAAGAGAGAGATAGAGATAGAGAGGCAGAGGAAGAGAGAGATAGAGATAGAGAGGCAGAGGAAGAGAGAGATAGAGATAGAGAGGCAGAGGAAGAGAGAGATAGAGAGGCAGAGGAAGGGAGAGAGAGAGGCAGAGGAAGGGAGAGAG